>OX381718.1:60760277-61282647 GCA_947462335.1 Harmothoe impar | reverse complement strand
CGGTAACCCAACCGGGTCTAGCAAATCAGTGCCCTCTTTTTTCATTTTTTTTCATTTTTTTGCCACTTTCTGTTTTTTACGGTTTGTAAATCGGACAATTATTATCGATTTTAGAACAAAAACCCTATATCCAGGTTTAAGAAAGTCTGAGGCTGAGGGTGAGGTGCCGGATTACACGCCCAGGGCGCCGGATTACACGCCTAGGGTGCCGGATTACACGCCCAGGCCAGGGCACCGGATTACACCTCTGGGCCTATTTCAGCTGTACAGTGGGCATACAGAGCCCGTATGCCCACTGAGTGAGCATACAGATTCCCTATACCTACAGCACTGATAGACCGTATGGGGGGTATAATAAATAGACAGAGCTGCACGCTAAAGTGACAGAGTCAGTGGTTACTGCACGAGAGATGCCTGGCCCGTACTGCACGCTGGCCGTAGGCCTAGTGCAGTACAGGACAGGCAACTCAAGTGCAGTAACCACAGACAAGGTGACTTTTAAGTGACGCTCTGTATTTATTTCAGGGTTTTCCATGAAAATTCGACAAAAATTACTCATAATTACATGAAAAAAACACGAATTTAAACTTTTCCCGGGATCACGTGACCCTCAGAGCGTGCAATACGACAACAGCGTGCAATACGGCCTAGGGTTATTGCACGCTGCCCTGGGGAACGGCCCTCCCATTGCTTTAGCATTGATAGACCGTATTCACCATGAAATAAATAGACAAAGGTGCACAAGTTTATGGTCTGTTGGGGGGTTATTTCACGAGTTGACCCTCGGGCCGTATTTCACGAGGCCGTAGGCCAAGTGAAATGCGGCCCGAGGGTCAACAAGTGAAATAACCCCCTAACAGACCAAAAACGAGTGTGCCTTTGTGTTTATTTTTTATCTTTTTCGATTCAAATTAGATTATTAATGCCCATAGGGTGGTTAAGGGCTTAAAATAGCTTTTTTCTACGGCATTTAAATATAAACAAACCGCCATTTTGATGACGTCACAGGCCGTGAAATACGACCATAGGTTATTTCACGGGGGGTGTGCAATACGGCGTCCTTTGGTTAAGTAAGGGAGTGATCATTTTTTATCAACAGGGGGGGGGGGGGTTGGTTTGGGGGGGGGGGGGCAAAAAAATTTGGACCCCTTGACCGGGGGGGGTGTAAAAAATTTGGACCCCTCTTGGGGGGGGGGGTCAAAAAAATTTAACCTGTTTTGGGCCAAAAAGCCCGCGCGTTACTATGCTTCAAAGGGCCTGCGCGCGCGCCGATTTCCGACCCGTAGGGGGGGGGGGTAAAAAATTTTGACCCGTTGACCGGGGGGGGTGAAAAAAAATTCGCGCGGTCCGCGCGGAAAACCACCCCCCCCCCCTGTTGTTAAAAAATGATCACTCCCTAAATGGGACTGCTGTATTTCATAAAAAATAAAAGGGGGTCGTGAATCGTTCTACGACGTGCTCTCGAGGGGGGGGGGGGGCGTAAAAACGTTGGCAATGTTTGCACCTCCCCCTCCGCGGAAAATCTCGCCAGCCCCCCCCCCCCCCCCCCCTGAATTAATAAATGAACACTCCCTTAGAACCATTGTCGATCTGAAATTCAGATAGAATAGAACTAGATCTAGCCATTCTAGGCCCTCTTTTGGGGGGGGGGGGGGGGGCTCAAGAAGTTTCCTATTTCCGCTGAATGTTCACCCGGGATATTCACGGGCGTAAATAGGGGGTGTAGATGGGGAACCCCCCATGTCGCATGTCCATTTTAAGAAATGGCCATGTCGCATGTCCATGTCGCTTAGTAATCCCAATGTCCCATGTCGATTTTAAGAATTGCTCATGTCCCCTGTCACTATTTTTTCAAACCCCATGTCTCATGTCATTAGGCCTCATGTCGCATGTCGATCTTAAAATGGCCATGTCGCCGTGTCGAATTTAGCCATCCACCCCCATTAAATATGTCGCCATCTTTTTTCGTTTTGGAGACGAAATGGCATGAAATGAACACCTTAAAACTCGTCATTTCGGAAGAAAACTTCGTAATACTCACAGGGGTTTGATTGGTGAGAGGTCCTACAGTATCTCCTAATCGATATAGACGGGGTTTCCAACTATAAACTCATGAAAATGACACTGAGACTGACACAGGCTTGCTGACGGCGGTGTGGGTGGTCGGTAGCTGTTGGTGTGTTCGGTGTCTGACTTTGATTTTATAGCCGCCTGCACACTACATCCGACTCTAGGTTGCGCCAATAACCAGATACAACTCACTGAGGCTTGTCCTTTGCGAGGATTGGTCTCAGGTAGTCACTACAATATAGTAGCCTAAATCCAAGCTATTTGGTCCCGTATTTGGTACCCCGAGGGCACCTGGGCCAAGTGTTGGCGCTGCGCCAAAAGTCCGTCACGATGGGCGCTGCCTGGTTACGGGCTAACATTACGTTGACAACGGACGTTATCTGCCGGGGTCGGAGATGAATTACTGCGGCCACTGTGGTCCGCGGGACTAGGGGTTGCCGTCCGCGTATTTTGCGCGTCGCACCGAGCAGCGCCGGTTTCCCGGGGTCTGTATTCTGAGGCACCAAAAGGGCCCAAGACAGGTAAAAGCAAGCCCCCCCCCCCCCCCCTGACAGGGGCGGATCCAAGATAGACAACTGTTAACTAAAGTGGCGAAGCGACTCAAGACCTGTAGCTGTAGGGGATAGAAACGCCGATTTTTTTGTTCCTAAGAATACCCTCTTTTCTCAAAACACTGACATTTTCAGAGTATGAACCCCCCTTTTTTTCTCTAAAAAATACAACACCCCCAAGGAACACTGGAATTTTCTGCTAAGCTGACACAAAGGTTGCATAACTGCCATCTAAAGTATATAGGCCTAGGCCTACATGATATTGTGAAGAGGCACAGACAGTGGGGTCAGAATTCTTCTCAGTCTTTGTTATTTTCAATGAGCCAATAGAATTTCACCCCCCCCCCCCCCCTTTTCTATTTTTCACTGACTCTTGGCTGAAAAACACCCCCTATTTCTGAAATCTACAGACATGCAGAGTGGGTTAAAAAGCACCCCTTTCTCGGCGTTTTCGTAACATGGATGGTGTAGTTTCTCACCCCAAGTGCAGGGACCGGGAACGGACCCCTTAAGGGAAGATGGCATATAGCTCAGAGGTAAACCCCTGAATTGAAACATTTATTTAACAAAGCGTAGAAGTATACCATCCATGAAAATAATTAATATTGTGCTAGTATAATTAATAGCATAGTGGGATAGCATAACATATTCTGACCTGCGAAGGTCATGGGCTAAAAGTCCCGGGGCAAAAGGGTTTTTGGGGCGGGGCAAAAGGGACCCTGGAATTTCTTAATTTTGAATTATTATCTTTTTTCATAATTTTCTTGCTCCCATCTTTTAGCTATGCTATTACTCAGTTCTTCAGGTATTTCTTTGTTGTCATGCATGACCATTATGTGACATTTTTCAATTTGAATTGATTTTTGTGACCGCTGAATATCATGCATTTCAATAAATTTTCCCCCGAACTCAGGAAAAATTCCCCAAAACACCAAAAATACCCCCCAAAAATAAAAATTGGCTATAAAAAATAATTTTATACTCAATTAAGCATTTCTCATCATTCTTATCATTTTTTTTAGGCCAAGCATGGTTATTTTTTCATGTTTTGATCAGTTCTATGGGGTTTCACGCTAGGAATTATGATTGTGAGGGGGGGGGTCCGTTTTGCCCCAGCTTCATGAAAAATATGTGAAAAAATGATCTTGCCGAAATAAATAACTGTAGGGTAATATTTTTTTCCAATGACTTTAGAAATATGTTACACAATATTTTAGCTATGAAATATTATTGTTTTAGCCATAAAACATTAACCTATACCTCTTTTTTCATTATCAGAAGCTTATAAACTGAGTTTTGCAAAATTAGATCAAGATCTCTAGTTTCAGTTTTTTCTTTATGGAATCCGGAATACCACAGGTAGCATCAATTTTTTTTTTTTTAAAACATGTTATTTCTATCATTTATATGAGCCAATTTGACAAAAATATGAAATTTATAGCTGAGAACTGAGTTATGGGTCGGGTCCTTTTTGCCCCGGGGGTCCGTTTTGCCCCGGTCTCTCCTACACAAGATAAGAGCTGTTCTAGAAGTCTAGAAAATAATACAAGATTAAACCGTGGATCTGTGACCTATGAAAAATGTCTAATAAATCTAAAATGTTTGGGAAGGTTTGTTCCTGTCTCATTGGACATAGGAGATACATAAATACAACTAAAATATGGTAAAATTAACGTTTTCTGGTTATTTTTCAACTTTGGTGGTACACAACCTAAAAAATGGGGCATGCCAGAATTGGTATGTATCTGAAAGCTTAGTATTGAGTATACCATATCATATAAAACTAGCAAAGACATAGATGGATGTGTTTTTTTTTTATTCTGTAGCAGTTTTAAGATGAGACTCCTGGAAACTATCATAAAAGTACCGTTTTATGGAGAAACAACACCCATATGATACAACTTTATTAGTAAAATACTTTAGCTATTGCTATCATTTTTACAAAATTTACCAAATTACATAAACTGCGTAAAGGCTGCTTCTGGAAAGTATGAAGTAGCAGAGAAAAAGTCTTTAGATAAATACGCTAAGAGTGCTAAGTCCTCTCCACCTCTCATCCCGCTGTGGCTGCACTCCACTGCTCAGCCATACCTGTCTACACTCAAAAAGTAAACTTGTCTCCAGACTCTTCAAAGTGACGATCATAAAATGAACTAGTCAAAAACTTGTCTAAGTGACAAGGAAGTGGGTCCTTTAGCTGGAGGAAGAAGACCCACTTGGCATGTCCTAGCCCAAAACCTGACATCTGCCAGCTCCAGATTCTATTTGTGGGATTGTAACCTGATAGGTTAGACAACTTTTGACTCATTTATTTTATGATTGTTACTTAGTTGAGTCTGGAGACAAGTTTACTTTTTCAGTATACCGACTCTCTGTCACTCCCCATCTATCTTTTCAAACTCTACATTCACTCCCTGAGTTCCCCGGGAAAGACAAGTGATATAGCAGGTATAGCGTATCTGTACATTTATGTGACTATGGAGAGTATAGTGCCAATGACAAATTCATGCAGGCATATTATCACCAGCCTTGGAGCATAGAGCGGTGAACACTGGGTTGGACATTACACAATGACATTTCAAGTAGAAGACAACTGTTCACATCAGCTTGTTGACACAGAAAGTAATACAGGCATTAATTATCACATTACCAGTAGGTTGGTGTCCAAATGCAAGCCATCCCACACAGTTAAGGCATATAATATCTTATTGTAAGCACAGGAAAGCTCTGTGAAATACTGGTTTACCAACTCCACATGCTCCTCTGTCTTGAAGAGAACCAAATGGGGACCAAACTAGGTTAACAGAAGATGCATTTACAATTCTAACAGCAGTTGAACTTCTGGACAACTGTTATAGTGATATTGAAAACCTTTGACTGATCAATCTTATCTATCTTACAAAATAAACTAGAAAAATTAGGCTCAAAATGAGACAAGGTGTCCCCCAAGGAAGTATCTTGGGCCCAAAGCATTTATCCGCATATGTTAGTGACATTAATCTTTTGAATCAGCTAATATATAGACAAATGCCAGCGCAAAGGCCATTGAATACAGCCACATTGTATTCAGGGGGGGGGGGGGCATTGAATGCAGCACTTCCAGTTCGTAGGCATAGCAAATCTTGCATTTCAAAAAAAATAATTAAATATGATACAATTCTATATGATATAATCTCTATCCCAGTTCTATAGGATATAATCTCTATAACACTATGGCACATGGATAGACATATAACATCCCCCAATTTATACAATCCATTGACATTTTCTAAGCATTTTCCCATGTTTCCGTTGCTTAATAATAAGTCCTAACAAAGACAACAACACCTCCTATATATACAACCCATTGACCATTGACATTGATAATAAACAGCACACCATTATTATACAAGCTCCTCTATAGAAGCTAAACTTTACAGTTATAATAACCTTACATAGACACAATACCCTCAAGTGTACAATCCATTGATCATTGAGATTGGTAAAATGTAGGAAACAGTTAAAATAAAACATTTCATATAGAATCTAAAGTTTACAGTAATATCCTTACATAGAAAATACTCCTCTTATGTACAATCCATGAACCATTGACATTGAGAATAAATAACAGACAGTAAGAATATAATAAAGAGAGAATCTAATATTTACAGTTGTTTTTGCCTTTGTTATATAAGTTGATATCTGAAACATACACACAGCACAATGTTTGGAAGATTGACAGCTCTTCTTTTTTGGGGGATGAGGTTCACAAAGCATTAGATTTATAGCAAAAAACATATTTGTGGGCATGCGATCATTAGTAGGGGAACAACAAAGACAGAATAATCACATAGTAAGTATATGCGGAGACATACATATACTTGACGAGCCCATGAGCCATTTTGCCTCATAGGCTGAGATGGCTTGCACAGGAGTTGTTTGCTGTCATTAGAAAATAATACGAAGGGTCATCTACCACAATTTATATGGGTATAGCTAACTTATAGCATTATCATTACATCAGTTTCACCGGGCTTGTCACAAGAGTATTTCTTATGGTGTAAATAATCCTAATAAAAAAAGAGCCTAGTGTGTCCCTAACAAAATATAATTAGTCTATAGGGAAGCTCACCCAGTGAACAAAGAAGTTATACAACGTTGTATAACATTTCTCTATGCCTACTTATTGTGGCGCAATGCTATAACGTTAAAAACGTTATTTTGACACAAAATAACATATTTTTGTTAGCTGTGCTTACCCAGCCTAAGTAGCAGAAATGTTTATCACAAGCACGAAGATATATACAGAAACAAAAGTTACCCTTTTCACCTTGCCCATCAGTCTTCCTGGTCTGTCGATCAAAGGTTCATTATACATTTTGTCTTCCACACGCATACAATGTTTATTAGAGACTATCTTTGATATATTTTGAAAGACCAGAATTATACTTGTTTGACAATCCATTAAGGTTGGATAGCGCTCCTTCTAGACCTTGCGAAAGGCAACAATTGGTACAACTTCTTAGTGAGGACAGGGATTGCCTCTGACCACCCACTAATGCCAATTTGAGTGCCATGGTGCTCTTTCTTCAATAGAATCCAGCTACACGCAACCCTCACATGTGGGGACTTGAAGTCTTTGTCAAAACGTGTCAGACACTGGCAATGTCCGTCTAAAATGGCTCTGGTCCAGCAGAATGACTGGTCTTACCAGACCAGATGTTCTGCATATTAGAAACTAGCATATTACCCAAAGATTTCATGCCAAACTTTGATTTTAGTATCCGGTCCTGTGGAGGTCTATCCGGTCCTTCAAAATTTGCAAGCAGTAGGACCAAATGTCCTGCATGATGAAAAAGTTTGCGGGAACATTGGACCTAGGTCAACCTGTAATGTATTGAAGCTATATCTTGTTCACCCGCTGCCAAGTAAGGCCCTTGCCTGCACGGGGTAGTGCCACAGAATTCGCTTGTCGCCAGAAGATCCTTCTAACAGGGGACAAGGTACGTTGCTGCCAGCCTGGTATCCTGAAAGTGAAAGTGAAAGTGAAAGTCAGGAGATGAGAGAGATATGGCTGCATGGCTGAATTATGCCATGCATCAATGGTTTATTCAAACTGCTAACCAGATGCTTCAAACAACAAGAAAAATGTTCTTTGAAATGGTGCCCTTGCTTTTGTAGCTCTGCTTGGACAATTTCCATTCTTGAAATGATACTAGCCCGCCCAATAGGGCAAATATCACAATATTATATATGTGCCACTTCCAACCCAATTCGTGAAAATGGGTCACAAATGGACCTATAGGCAGTTTGAAGCTATAAGCAGAGTATTTATGATGACCAACAATAAAGAGAAGCTTTAATCACTATATATTTTTCAATTTGACCTTCTCTAATGTGAGCTTGACCTTTCTCAAGGTTGACCTCAATTTTTGTGATCATTGGTCAATCAGGTCGTTACACAATCTGATATTAAAAACAACAATATCTAAACTTTTTATATCAGAGTTAAATCACTGTCTTAGAGTGAGGGAACCACCCATAGGAAGTGCAAACTATAAGCAGAGATTTTATGATAATTAAACTTACATTCTACGTGAAGGAAGAACCCTGTTGGATCTGGCAGTAGGTTGATAAGCCGCTCGTACTTTCACTAATACCAGAGTAATCAGAGCTAATCCCACCACAGCAGCCACAGCACTGACCAGGATGGTCACGAGCCGACGTGTGTTGGAAGGGGTCTCTGGGAGTGCAGGACGCGAAGCAGGCACATCCTTGGTAAACCCTGGAACAATGATAGCCAGTTATAAAGATGCTCTTATGAATAAAAAGGTCAAGTTCCTAGATCATGATGTATACATTGGGGATTTAGGGTGGCCAACATTTTGGACTATCATATATATTCTTGCGTAGAAGCCACATTAAGCATGTAAGTTAGATGGCCAGTGTGATTTATAGGATTGGCCAACTGTCAGGCTGCATTTATATGCGAGTTTTTAGATGTAAACTACAGTATTAAAATCACCATAATCAGGCAGCTTATAGGGTTTTCACAAAGTCTGGATGCGGCTAATATGCCAGTTAAACTTATACTTGGTAATTTACGGTAAATGATGACATTTAATGTGACTGAAACCAATGTATAGCTGCCTCAGAGGGCTTCGCCTATACAGATCTCACCCATAAAGGTCAGGTTGTATGATTTAGCCACTAATTGTATTATCACCCTCGATCTGGGAACGTTTATGTTTTCTGCACAGCCTTTGTGGCAACATGATTGTGTTTATATTTTCTACACCATTTAAATAATGCACACTTAAACCACAGGTCTAACATGTAAGAGTCTGTATGTGAGTACAGATCTGATAATATAACATTCTGAATAAGATAAATGTCAATGGTTGTTAGAATTTGAACTTTGAAGCTCGCAGGACAGTTTCTGGATGCTTTTCAGGCATGTTTTGATGCGAAAAAAATTGAAAATTGTTCTTTAACCCTTTAAGGCCAAATTGATACTTCAACGAATCATACCTTTTTGCATCCTTCATGTGTGGAGCTTTCATGCATCATGCCGCGTGTCCTTGATACACTCCCAATTGGTTAAAATGATGCACAAATACAGTGCCAGCAAATTGATTAATAATAAAGAAAAGCCAGACTTACTTGGATTTTCCTTCACTAATATCACAGGACGCTCCCGTGCGTATGTAATGCTAAGGAGTTGCTGGAGTTCTGTACTCTCCAATCTCTGGGCAGCCTTGCCAAACACCACATGGAAACTCACCACCAGGTTCTCACCACAGCTGGAAATGTGTGTAGAGTTGAAAGGTACATTCTTAGAAGTAAGTACTGCAAATTTACAGCGAGATGTACAGGCAGTTTTGGTTTTGCCGTAAATTTACAGCAACTTAATTGCACCAATTAAACTGAAGAATATGGTTCAATTTTACAGTGTATTCTTCTGTTATATTACAGCAAATCTACTGGGATCAAAACTGCCACCGTATTCTGCTGTAAATTTACAGTACATTGTATGCTGTAATATGACAGTAGAAAGTACTGTAAATGCCATAGGTTGTACATTTTATATTAATTATTGTTATCAATTGATCACAATTGATATGGTTGGGAAGAACCTTACTGTATTACTTCAGTTGCAGTTATCGGATAATACACATTACATTGTGTAATGGTTGTGGTTCTTATCCATCTGACCTGGACCTATTCTATGCACTAATGAATCAACAAATTTCAACTCAACTTTTTCTTTCCTTTTTCCGTTACAGAAGCGCCCTTTAATAAATATGTATATTGATTTTGACCAGCTCTCAGGAGGGCATGATTTACTTGGTTTTCTCTAGAGAATACACCCTGTTTTACAGAGCAGCACAAATATAAAATGCATTTATATTCACTGGTATACAGATTTTTAATTTCCGGGAAATTCCACGAAAATATATACCCCTCAACATAAAGTACAACCACAGTACCTAACTGTTATTTTCAGGAAAGACTCATTGTTTACAGAAAATCATAGTAAAATAGCGACTTTCTGTGTGAAAGGCAGTTTGTGGTAGTGATCAGTTGGGAGTCGAAGCATAATACGTTTTCTTCTTAATTGGATAAGAGGGGGGCGGGGCCTGTAAAAATTTGTTTTATGTTCCCCCTGCCGACAGCGCATGGAATATTTTGTGTTCTCCTGCCGAAGGTGCTAAAATCGCCTCCCCCCAAACCCACCATGCCCCCCTGTAACTAATAAATGAATACTCCCTAAGTGATAGTGTCAAGAAGCACATCTCCTTTTGGATTTTGTATGAATACAAAACTGAAACATACCCGAAGCGAAAGTTGGTGGTTCCTGTGATGGCCCCGGCACTGTCACTAACTAGTTTCTTGTTCTGTTCAAGAAAGAAGAATGTTGTATCATCATCAAAACATTATCAAGGAGTGTTTCTCATCTTCTTATATTGCGACTGAGGAGACAGTCAATATCTGCGTTAATTTGTAGAATGTTCTGTTCACTATAACATTGAAATTGAATTAAATTGACTATAAGAGTAAGAATTTGGCTCATAGCAAATAAAAACCGCCAAAAGAAAGTAGGCATATAAATGATGTTTCATGATGGTACCAAAGTAGAGGTTACCTTCATCTTCAAGTCTGCTACCGTGTTGTTATACATGGCTGATGTGATATTGAGCAGGTCAACGTGAAACTCTGCCGGGGGAGGGAGCACAAGGGTAACTGCCAGAATATTGTTTGCAGTTTTGTTGACAGGTACTGACGCTGCAACAGATGGTAGAATCATTAATCTGACATGGAGGATATATAATATGGGCTTGGTTGTAAGTGTTATAAAGGTGGGGTATAAACATGGGACTTTTACAAAAGGGACAATGATCAACCCTAATTTCTTTAATTCAATTCTGGAGAATATCAACCTCAAATTAGAGACACTTCCTTTACTCATAGAAAGGACATCCCAGATTGTTTAGGATGACAGGACAACCACTGTTGAATATAATGTAGGCTGGTCGACCCAATGTTACGATTGAAGATCATGAATTTGAAGTATGTAATAAAAGCAATTGAACTTGAACTTGAGCCCAGCGAGTCGATTAACCTTATTATATAGTACTGTGGGCAGGTTGACTGGTCAGGCCTACTCCAAATTTATCATGCAGAATGATATACACATAGAATATACACATGAATCAAGTCCCAACATGCCTGTATACTAGGCATCCCTCTGAGTATACTTTGCTCTTTAGTTTTACTTACATATAATGCAGGATGCAATGCTGGGGTCACACATGATGTTGGCGCATTTGGCTGCAGTAACAGACAGAAATACTTTTATAGTATGCAACATATTATTTGTGTTGACTGTATGTTTTATTAGAATATATCCGTAGGACTGCTGGCACTTTCTAGAGCCGCACTGCCACAGAGTATTGTTTCCAATGCAAACGCAAAATCTTGGCTTTCAGGGGGCCGTTTTTACTATACGCATTGGCCTGTTATGGCAGTGCTAAGGATATAAGGATATATATATACACATTTATATATATATGTATATATATATATGTACAGAATATATATTTATATAAATATATATACTGTTTATTGTTATCATTATCTGAATGGACATGATCATCATTCCTGTTTCAAAGTTCTTATATCTTATATCTACATTAACATAATATCAAAATGTAGAGTTTGTGGGTCAGCAAAACAAAAACCAATTTTAGATTTTAGACAGCCCTGTATGCCGTGAATTATGCAATAATTCAGCACTGGGGGATAATTCATGAAGTTTGCAAACGAATAATGATCCATATGGTAAAAGCTATAAGATTTTGCGGACCATCAAGAGGATTATATTGACATCATATGAAAGGCTGGTGCGCCATGCATTTGCCAATTGCTAATTGCCATTTGCCAACTTCTAATTGTCAACTGCCATCCTTAAATGGTTAACCAAAATAAAACTGTACTTACTCTGGCAGTTGCTGCCCTGGTAACCACGTCGACACTTACATACATAAGTATCGTTAGAGCTCATGCAGAGCCCCTTGTTTCTGCATGGGTTGCTCTTGCAGGGATCAACCACTGCGAAATATAAAAATGTGATCACCATTAGTCTAAGCCCAACTTTTATACACTTCATTTATAAAGCAAACATACATGCCAATGGTATGTACTTGTATGTTAGTGGTGAGGGGTGGGGCGGATGGGGCGGTACATCCATTCCATGTGCAGTCAAGCTCGGGCATGGCCATTGTGCTCAATGGATATCAGACAAAAGCAGAGCCCCTGATTGGGGGTCCACAAGTCGCATGTTGATTTCAAGAAATGACCTTGTCACATTTCTATGTCACTTAACAATGCCCATGTCCCATGTCGATTTTAAGAACTATCTATGTCACATGTCACTGTCTTTTTAAGTGTCATGTTGCATGTCATTAGGCCTCATGTTGCATGTCGATTTAAAAAAAATGCCTATGTTGTCACATCAAATTTAGAGCCTAGAGCCATAAAACCAAATGTGGTGCCGAACATGTATTGTTAGGCTTCTTGGAGACTCTAATGCCCCTCCCTACTCTGTAACTTCTATAGACTCCAGCAGTAAGAATTATTATTTCATGTGGAGAAGCAAAGTTACTATGCTTAAGTACTGGAATGGCTGTTCTCCACACCCCCGTGGAGAAACTGGTGCTCATTTTCCATGGGCTGTTTCTCCATGATGATATCACGGAAATAGCTATGAAACCAATATTTAAATGTCATTTTTAGATGTAATTTATCAATGATTACATGAAATAAACAGCTTGTGTGATGTAATCCAAAGTACCACTCGTGGAGAAACTTGTCATTCAGACAGATGATCCTAGACCTATGTCTATTTACCCCAGGTATCTACCCAGCACTCATGACTTCCTATATGGCAAGAAAATGCAGAAAGATCGAAACTTACCCTGGCATTGTGAACCAGAGACGCCGGGAGGGCAGGAACAAAGGAAGGAGTCCTGGTGCCTCCTACAGGTGCCTCCGTTCTGACAAGGAGCCTCGGCACACGGGTCTCCTACATAAACACAAGCAGTAGTTACATGGGCACAACAGGCATTAATTAGGCCAAAGAAAAAAAGAAAGGTGTGTTTCAGGTTCCATGGTCTAAAAATGTAGGTAGGGTAGGTTGTTTTTTTAGTTTTAAATTTTTCATTTTTTTTTACTTAGTTGGTTGTGCTGTGTAAAGGCATACTCAGTTCATCATATTTTAGTGATAACATTGTTGTAACATTATGTAAATTTAGATTACTTGCCATATGTAATACATTGTTATGAGCGAGTCTCATTAAGAACTCACTAAAACGAAGAAATGTCACATAATATGGCAACAACAAGGCTGCGTTTCTAGAGAACTGACGAAATGAGACAAAATGCTTACTTTGACCAACTGTAGTCATGGATTCAGTTGCATTAGCACAGGTGTAGCCATTAACACCATCGGTGCAGGTTGCCCCATACTGGCACGGGTCAGATGCACATTCATCAATGTTGACTGGAAGTAACGCATATTGGTATTGTATATTTTGTCTTAAAGATTAGTTACTGTAAATTCCTGTGTACTACCCGCGGGTTGTACGCGAACCAAACACAGTATTCATTTGATACCAAACATGCCTATATAAGGTGTGGGTTATACAATGGTTTTTATTACTAAAGAACAGTACTAAAATTGAAATTCTCAGATCCAGAAATGGGTTGTAGGGTTCTCCTGAGTTAAGGGTGCGGGTTATACGTGAGATGCGGGTCATACGTGGGAATTTTCGGTACAATGTTTTACACTTCAACAAATTACAACTTCTGCTAGTATTACAGTAACCCTCTTCTAGGGTAGATTCACCATGAGTCGGACATATACCATTAGAAGTAGTAGTGTACACAAATAACCTTAACATTCACTGTCCGTCTAAGGGTGTGTGTCTGACTCATGGTAAATCTATCCTATGGACTGACCCCAATTACAACCCATACTGCTAGTTTTAGCCAAAGATTTGGCGGATACAAAGATATTTAGCCTTTTTAGAAGTACCAGCCTATAAGCCGACCCACAAAATGCTGGGGGTCTTGGAGTGTCTGTATACCCCATTTTAGGCCCCTTCTCATCCCTTTACAATAGATTTGGAGGCTATTTTAATTGGTTTTGATACAATTGAAAGGTGATTGCATAGTCCATGTAAAAAGGATGTTCAAATAAAGCATTTTTATCATAATAACTGTATGATATCCCACTTTTATAAACTTAAAAAAAAAAAAAAAATTGGTTTACATGAATGAAGAACGCCAAATAAGATCCATCTGATTAAAAAGCCGGAGCCAACTGGGGCATCACAGCTACATGTGAAACAGGGAATTCTTTTAGCTCTTTTGTTCACAAATATTCAGCTGTATTGGTAGTATGTAATACCATCCCACAAACCAGACGTTTTCCATGATTTACCGGGTTGACGATTGAACACTCACTTTGACCGTGTGTCCCCGTGTACCCTGGTGCGTTGGTGCAGTTGTAACCATTGACCCTGTCGTTACAGGTTCCGCCATGTTGGCAGGGGTTAGATGCACATTCATTGATGTCGGCTGGAAGTAACGGACATACACTGATATTCTTTGGCTCCCTATATGAGCAATCTCTCAGTCACTAGTACCTCACATAGTTAGTCATCTTTTGGCTCCCTATACGGCCAACCTAGGTAAGTTATTATTGTCAGGTTGGTCAGTACTGACCAACCCTAGTGGTATACAATTACAACAACTAGGGTACACACCACTACTGTCTGACCCCTCAGTCATTGTGACTAACACACATAATATTATGACGAAGCTAGGATAGTCTTTACTGACTAAAGTTTCAACATATGGATTGTCAGTGTACTTGCTGTACATAGGTGCATCATCTCATTGAAATTACCAACGCTAGTGATTGATACTCATTTTAAAGAAGTTATCCTTCAGTAATGATGTCAGAAACATAATTATTGCCCATATTAAACGAAAAGTTAAACATTTTAATATTTAGTCACTACTTTTGACTTTTTGGTCACCTTGTGACAGGTAAGTTGGTACTTATTTTGACCATGTTACATTAATCCCTGTGAAGCTAGAAACGATAAAACTTTCTGTAATAGAAAATGGCAGTTTCATTGATCTAAAAAAGAAAGCTGAAACTGCTCAAGTACCCAACCCAGGTTAAGACCATCCTGGTCACGGCACCAGTGTAACAGGCAGCGGAAAACGTGACAGCCCCACGGAGGATCGAACCCCGGCCCCTGCGCTCCGGAGTTGAGAATGCTACCGCTACACCACAGGGCTAGCTGCTTCTCCATTGCTCTGCTACGGTACTTGAGCTACCACAGGCGGGCAATGCGCTCTCCACGCACGCTGGGGCTGCCCCGAGCAATACGTGCCCTCTACAGTATGTTGAGACGTATTCCCTAATTTGAAGGTCTAATTTTTGGTATTTACTGGTCAGCATGTAATTTCTCTTACAATTTTTTCGGGGGTTAAATTTTCAAATCCTAGCGGGCAGGGGTAACATTTTCCCATGTGTGGATCCACAATCCAAGTTATCAGAATAAAACGGCCTAAACTAGAAAATACAGCCTCAAACCCAGTCAACATTGCTTAATAGAGCCCATATGTGTCATTAGCTCGGAAAGCTGATTTACCCATCCTGGGTTTTGGTCATTTTTGTCCAGGGCTACCAGTGGGAACCCAGGTGGGTGAGCCCAGATTCAAATTGCCCAGCCCTAGCCCAGATTTAACAATATACAATGAGTAGTAATTTCTGGAGGGAATCAAATGTCAGTATGTTTCGAAATATTTACAATGTATCTTTGGAAAAAAATCTTTGGACACGTCTTGGCTCCCACCTTTAGCCCAAGACAAAAAGGACCATAACCAAGATATTGGCAAGCCCAGCTGGCCCAAGTAGAACACAAATGGGCCCCAGGGACCAATGCTAACTGGGAATATGCTGCAGATGTGGTGTACTTACTTTCGCCGTGTGTACCGCTGTACCCGGGGGCGTTTATACAGGTGTAACCGCCCACAACACCTGTACACTTCCCTCCATGTTGACACGGGCTAGACTCACATGCACCTGAATATACAATATAAGAAAATATTTTTCATTGAATACTGCAGCAACCAAAGAGTGCCGTATTTCACACAACCCGTGAAATAACCCATGCCCGTATTTAACTGCCCTGTGATGTCATCAAAATGGCGGTTTGTTTGCATTTGAACTGTGTAGAATGAAGCCTTCTTAAGCTCCTATCTACCATAATTCTGGTATTTTGACAGGGTGATTTCACTTGTTGGAGGTTGGGCCGTATTTCACGAGGCTCCAACTCGTGAAATAACCCTGTCAACAGACCAAAACTTTTGAACCTTTTTCTATATATCTAAAAAGTCTACTTTACAAGGAATACAATAGGCAATAGCTGTTTGAATTTAATACTTTGTAGATGTCATGTCGAGCACCAACATTCAACTAATGGTCTTGACACGCTTTTACGCTGGCAGAGCGGGGATTTATATAGTCGCAATTGGCATTTATGCATAAAGATTGGACTCCTTAAAAACATATTTTAAGCATATTAAATATGAGTACCGTAAAACCTCGCGTATAAGCCGAAAGCTCACATATTAGCAGCACCCCTAACTTTGACAAATCATATAAGCCGCAGAGGGGTTCTAAAAATTCCTTGTTTGGTACTGTACTATATGGTAATAAATGTGTCATGATGTGCAACGCAAACAAAAAACACAAAGAAAACACAAGGAAAACTCCAGGCAATATCCAAAATGAGAAAGAAAGGGGAGGCCAGCGAAATTGCAATAAGCCAAACATGGATGGTAACTTTAAAACAAAGTAAGAAGAAAGGGCCATGATTTACCATACCATACGTTTAGCTAGGCCATGTTATTCTGTTAACTTGGAGGCTTTAACAGCCAAGACTTTCAGCAGTTAGAGGCAAAGAAGAACAGGTCTCAAAGAGTATTTTATCCCAATTTTTACACCAGAAACAAAAGTGACGTGCGAAAACGATTTTATTCAGATTTAGGTTTTAAAAAGCCTTGGCAAAAATAAAAGACAGTAAGGTCAAAGGTTAGAATGAGCTCCAAATTGTAGAGCAAAAGAAGTAACAATTCATCAAACTATCACAATGAATCAATTCATGACTTACCGAGAGTTCCTACCTCTGAAGATTTGCAACAAAGAGTTAGTGATTTAGAACAGAATGGTCCCTTAAAACATCATGTACATCACATCAATATTAGGCCACTCGCAATTTGTTTCTCATCACATCATGAAAATCGTGATTTGGGGAAAACTTTTTAGATTTTTGATTGCAAATATGTCGAAAATTGACAAATATTGGCATATTTGGCATCAAAAAGGGGAAAAGGGTGTGGGGGCGTAGAATGATAGGGGACCAAAGGGGAATAAGGCAATAGCGGATTAAGTAAGGGAGTAGAGGAATCGTGAGGTTGGGAATCAGTCAAATCTTCACTATTGGCACTGTTAGATGAGTGGGCTTGGTAAAAGTATTCTGAAAAAGCGATCTAATTTTACTCTAATTATACTCATCGTAATTTTGCATTGTAATCTAAACGAACTATTCAGAACAAAGAGTTTCTACCCCTTTGTCCTCCGTTTGTCATCAGAGAAAGGTATCAATTCAAATAAACCAAAATATGTAATGATTACTTACCGACAATTGCTGGACCTGGATCTAAAGATGTGTGAAGAGAAAAGAAATGATGAAAATTGAAGCCACCAGGCACTCAATAGGGAAACCAAAATGTATAGGGGTGTACTCATTTTCAACCAGAAGGGGGGTTTTGATTTATGTTTTTTTGGGGGGGAGTGGGGGCAGTATAAACCTCTCCTTGGGGGATGTTTTCAGTGAAAAAGCCAGCATATTAATATGCTTCAAAGGGGGCCTGCACCCAATTTTGACTTGGGGGATGGTTGAAAAAAATCCCTGTCGCCCTGTTGTTAAAAGATTAGCACTCCCTAAAATATCATCTGTGGACCTTGTAATGACACATGTAGGCTTGAAAAATATTGAAAACATATAATTGTTTAATTAGATCCGTGAGTATGTGGTGGGCAAGTCCGGGCGGACTTGCAGACGAAGAAGTTGGGGCTACCCTTTCTTGACCGAATATGACATCAAACCAGGGGATAGATTTCCCTCTACAACTAACAGAGTGCCATGTGACCAACCTAGAGCCAATCCAGGTCAGGGTTTACGTTGTCGCTAAGGTGTGTCCCAAAACTAGGCCTATGATAGGTCTATGTGTTTGGGTCAAGGTCAGTGCTAGGTGGGAGACCATCCAGCTGTAAACTTGACTAAGTCTTAGTGCAGACTTATTTATCATGGACTGAATTTTATTCACCAAGAAAGTGATACCCAGTAGATCCTTGAGTAATTTGCATAGAACGGTAGTTGGGAATAGAAATAAGGAATACATATTTATTGTATTCCAAAGAGTTAAATTATTTCTCAAGAAAAACGGAAGTTTTACTCACCGACAATTCCTGGATCTGTGAGTGTTCATGGAATATATGGAAAGTATAAAACATTCTTTGAGACAGTGACATGACTTTTACTTCTCTTAATGCTGCCATGATTCTGAACGAGATTCATATGTTATAAATGTAAAAACTGTGCTACAGTGCATATTTTTATGACAGACCCTAACTAGTCCTTTGTTGCTTATAATAATATAATAGATAGACCCGATGAAGAAAGAGATATAACCCTGTAACATCAACTTACAAAGAAATGTACACATAATCTTTAGGCTCCAAAACCCAGTGAGTACTGGCTAACAAATCAGTCAATAGTACCTAACTAGGTAGTAATCTTTTGGCTCCCGATACGACAAGCCTAGGTTAGCTGATACCGTCAGCCTTAAGTCAAAATAACGTTCTAAAACTTTATATAACGTTATGCCATAGTAAGGAGGCTTAGAGAAACGTTATGAACGTTATAAAATGCAGTATAACGTTTTTTTGTTTATTGGGTAGTCTTCTCCATGTCAAAGAGTGTTAGTTATTTTGAGTGAGGCACTAATCATATGTTTTATTTCATGGTAAATACGGCCGTCCTATTGACTTAACCAAGGAAGGCCGTATTTCACACCCCCTGTTAAATAACCCTCTCCCGTATTTCACAGCCTTTTAAATCATTAGAATTGATGATTTAAACACTGTAAAATAGCATTTTTAGATCAATTAAGTGGAATTTTGAGGAATATAGTTAATAATAACATGAAATAAACACAAAGGAGCACTCGTACAGTTCCCCACTGAGAGTTATTTCACTCGGCTCCGCCTCGTGAAATAACCCTCAGTGGGGAACTACACTCGTGAACCTTTGTCTATGTATTATACCTAGCATATGATAATCACATTCATTAAACCTAGGAATCTGTACGCCCATGGTGTGGCGTAAAATTGCAGGGAATTTGTTAGAGAACAGAGAACCACCCTTTTCAGGTCCAGACTGGGGTAACTAACGTAATGTCTGTGTGTAACTAACGTAATAATTGTAGCTAATGAAATGTGCATGAGACCCTTGACCTAGTTACAGTGTGCTCAGCCTACTTAATCTTCAAGGAATAAGGAGCTACTTCCACGAGGGATGGCTAGGTATAATATAGCCAAAGGTGCACAAGTTTTAGCCTGTTGACAGGGTTATTTCACGAGTTGAAGGTGGGGCCGTATTTCACGAGGCCGTAGGCCGAGTGAAATGCGGCCCCACCTTCAACAAGTGAAATAAACATGTCAACAGGCTAAAACGAGTGTTCCTTTGGGTTTATTTTTTACCTTTTTCGATTCAAATTTAATTATTGTAGGGATGAAGGGCTTAAATCACCTGAAATAGCTTCTTTCAAGACGGTTCAAATGTATACAACTGTCATTTTGATGACGTCACAGGGCCGTGAAATACGGCCATTGGTTATTTCACAGGGGGTGTGCAATACGGGATCCCTTGGTTAAATCAATGGGACAGTCGTATTTGGTAAAAAATAAAAAGCCAAAACCACACTCAAATGCATCTAGCCTTTTGTATGCCTTTTGTGTATGCCTATGTGTACGGGACTCTCGTGCTGCGCACTTGAGCCCGTACACATAGGCATACACTCAAGGCATACAGAGTCTAGATGCATTATCGTGCAGTTTTGGTTTAGTATTGCCTCAGTCAATGTTGTATTGCCTCAGTCCCTATGACTAACTTGGGATAGCCACTACAGACTAAGGGTCGAAGCATCTAGATTAACTGTACATATTAGTAGTATTGTATGTATCGGAACGGGACTATAGTTAAGTACTGTTTATTACTCAATCGACCTGCAGCCAATCAGAGGCCTCCCTTTTGGCGGGAAATTCAAAAGCAGCCAATGAGAGGCCTCCCTTTTGGCGGGAAATTCAAATAGGTCACGTGACCGGAAGTGACCTACTTCCGGTCACGTGACCTTTGGGCGGGAAATTCAAATAGGTCACGTGACCGGAAGTGACCTACTTAAGAGGGTCACGTGACCACCATGTTGGCGGGAAATTCAAATAGGTCACGTGACGGGAAGTGACCTACTTAAGGGGGTCACGTGACTACTAGGTTGGCTTTCAAAATAAGTCACTTGAGATTTTGATGGATAAATAAATTTAAAAAAAGAAAAAAAAAGCAAGCTGAAAAAGCTTGCTAAAAAATAATTTAAAAATACGGCTCTTTTTTTCTAGGAGGGGGGGAGAGGGGCACTCTGGGGGGCACTCTTTAAGATGCATGGGGGGGGAGGGGGGGAGGGGGGGAGGGGCAGGGTTTTTTAAGAGTGAGACTCGCTTCTCTGCCCTCTCTAAAAGAGAGGGCAGAGAGGCGAGTCTACTTACCATGAAAGGTATCATGATCGCGTTTATGATGATGTGCATCTCTTGCTGGCTAGACTTTCAAGCAAATTTGCTAAAGTCCAGCCCGTTATTGAATGTCCGGCCTAGCTTGACCCTCAGTAGAACAGTCCTTGACCCATCTATTATAGTCTAGCAGCGCCTGACCCTTGTATGAGAGTAGTATTGGCGACATTGGCTGACTCTGATATTTACCTGTGTGTACGGAGAGAGGAGAGGGTTCACAGCCACAGCTCTCTTAAGGCAAAGCTTGCGCTTATAGAGCACTACTAGTGGAGGTCTGGATAAGGAAGCTATGGCGGTTGTCTTCAAAAAAAATAAAAAATAGCCATGGCACATGTCGATGTCGCTTAATTATGCTCATATCTCGTGTCGATTTTAAGAATTGCTCATGTCACCTGTCACTATGTTTTTCAAGCTTCATGTCAAATGTCACTAGACCTCATGTCGAATGTCGATTCTAAGAAACAGATATGTCACCATCTCGAATTTAGCGGTCCACATTGCCGCTGCTGCTGCTGCTGCTGATTTGCTGTTGCTGCTGCTGTCGGTGCTGCTGCTTGTGCTGCTCGTGCAGCTGCTGCAGCTGCTGACAGCTGCTGCTGCTTGTACTGCTCGTGCAGCTGCTGCAGTTGCTGACGATGTCACGGATGCTGTTGACAGATGCTGCTGCTTGTGCTACTCGTGCAGCAGCTGCTGCTGCTGCTGCTGCTGACGATGTCACTGATGCTGCTGACAGATGCTGCTGCTTGTGCTGCTTGTGCAGCAGCTGCTGCTTGTGCTGATCGTGCTGCTGCTGCTGACGATGTCACGGATGCTGCACGAGACCGAGTAGCCGCTATTACTAATGCTACTAATACTAGTATGAGAAAATACATTTAGTCAGTCGACTAAATCAAGGAGGTTTTCTGACTTCAGTGGATCGTTTAGCCATCGGCCACAGGCAAAACTTGAAACCATTTTATACATGGGACAATTGGCAGAGTCGAAACATGTTGGTACGATGGGGTCGATCATGTTCATCATCAGTTCAGGCAAAGGAAGTGTGTCGACAGCACGCGAAAACTTCATGTCCGGATGTTTCAACACAACACTTTTTATCACACTCACACAGCTGCTTTGAAGAGTGAATCCTTGACCAAACTTGAGCTTTTCCAACACAGCTTTGGCCTCCTTCTGTGCAGTAAGGGATCTCTCTTTCGGGGTCATCGCAGTGCTGGCTAGCATGTCCTCAAAGTCTTTAACATAATGTTCCAACGGGCTACAAATGATGTACTCCAGATCATCGTCCGCATATGTCGTCTCCTCGCACCATACTTCTTTTGTTTCGAATTCCGTCATTTTCTGAACAATCTCCTCGTGAGTGCGTTGCATATATCGAAGCTTCTTCAAAGACCAGATAACTTGTATGCCGAACGCTGAAAAACCTGAAGGAATTTCACCACTACAGTCACGCCAACTATACGGAGCTAAGAAAAATAGCTCCAACAAAATTTTCTCCCTCTGTCCAAATGAAACTACTTCCGTTCCGATGAAGTTGAAGCATGCTTCTATCCATTGCTCCTTGGTGACGTCCTTCCAATGTTTCTTTACCTCACATGCATCATAGGGCATCGTTTCTCTTCTTGCTTCTAGTGGGAGTTGCTTTTTCTTTCTTGGACTCATTTGGAGAGTTTCGATGCTCTGTAGCGTCGACACTTCGATAAGAAAAGAAGCTGTAAAGGTAGAAATAACCCTCATAACATGCTGAGCGAGCGTGGAGTGGACGATGCTACGATGATGAAGGGCGAGTCGAGAAAGTGTGATGAGTGAGAGCAGCGTTTCACTCTTTATGTACCCTGTCCTAGATAATCCTCTTAAACAGCTGAAAAGACTCTCTCAGTACAGAGTCTCTACTCAATTAAGTGATCTGTTAAGTAAGTTTTCACATGCTACTTGACTACTGCAGGGGGGTTTAGACTTAAGCAGCTTAGTGCACACACGTGTCTGTTAGAAAGCTACCTGCACACCTGCCTTCCTTTTTCACTAGTATTTACCCCTTGCCGACTAATAAGGCACCTATACACGTGTCAGCCTCCTTATATACGTCATTCTTCCTCTCGAGAGGAAGAAGCGTGTCTCTGGAAGCGACTTGATGAAGCAAGTGACTAGAAGCGACGACGTCACATGCTTTTAATGAGGTGATCAGCTGTGACTGGCGGCGGCGGCGGCGGTGGCAGCGGCGGTGGTGCTGGTGGTGGTGGTAGTAGCCGTTACTGTGGTCAAAGGTGATATGGTTTTTTTCCAACAGAAATCAGAGCTTTTATACAGAGAGAGTTTAATCCTATTTCCAACAGCACCCCAGCTGTCCAGCAGCCGCTCCGCTCCGTAAGAGCTTCTTAAGAGCTTAGATGACGAGGGGTGTGTCATCATCATCTTTGGTGGCCAGCTGAAAATGGTGTTTTTTCTTTATCCATTAGCCTTACCTCCTACTCCCTACCTGAGGACGACTCTCTCCCCCTTTAGCATTCATTGTAACAAACGTCAGAGGTCAGGTGAAAATCGGATTTTCATGCACAGCCTTAGTCAGCTGTCACTCCTATTGAACTAGCTAGCCGCCGCCGGCCGGTCTACTCACCCCAGCTGTCCAGCAGCCGCTCCGCTCCGTAAGAGCTTCTTAAGAGCTTAGATGCCGAGGGGTATGTCATCGCCATCTGTGGTGGCCAGCTGAAAATGGTGTTTTTTTTCCTTATCCATTAGCCTTACCTCCTACCCCCTACCTGAGGACAACTCTCTCCCCCTTTGGCATTCATTGTAACAAACGTCAGAGGTCAGGTGAAAATCGGATTTTCATGCACAGCCTTAGTCAGCTGTCACCCCTATTGAACTAGCCGGCCGCCGCCGGCCAGTCTACTCACCACGGCAGGAGGCGGTGATTTTTTTTTGTTTTACACTTAAGTCGCTCACCACATGCACACGACTCTACTCACAGACAGACACTCCCGTCTTAGGGGGTCCTGCTTCACACTACATGCCTCCTGTAGTTTTTTTGTATACACACTCTAAGCTCATGTCTGCTTAATCCTTTATACAGCTAATGCGCGTTGAATTAGTACAGTCGGTACACCGCCCGCTCATGGCAGTCCATCTCTCAAAAAAAAAGAGGGAGGGGGGAAAGAGATCCAGCTGAAAACGTCATGACTTATGTCTTTTGTTTCTCTTTGGGAATGTCCGCCGGTCAGCTGGCGGCAGCAACTGCTTAATCCTTTATACAGCTAACGCACGTTGAATTGCTGAACAAGGCAGTAAGTAGCTTAGCTCGTGTCAGTCGATCTCTCAAAGGGGCGGGGGAAAGGGATCCAGCTGAAAACGTCATACCTTATGACTTTTTGTTTCTCTTTGTGAATGGTCACCGGTCAGCCGGCGGCAGCTGAAGAGAGCTGTAAGTAGCTTAGCTCTAGAAGCGAGAAGGCGTATATAAGAGGCCTGGAAACACCCGTTCACTCACTCAGTCTTTTGCTACTCTCTACAGGCACCACCATGAGCAAAACACAACAACTACTGTCGTCCAAGGATCTAATCGAGTTCAACAACAAGAAGAATACGCAGAACGGTGATCGTTTACTGTCAGCGTCTCCTCTTGCTACTGAAATTGAGACTACCGCCGCAACCGCTTGGTCTTATCACCCTCCCGCTGTAGCGAGCGCACACAGCAGTAGTAGCGACGTTGTTACACTCGCGACGGTTGTTGCTGCTGAGCACGCTGCTGCTGCTACTGCTGCGCCTGCTGCGGCTGCTAGTGATCCTCGTGCTGCTAGTGCTGCTGCTACTGCTGCTGCTGCTGCTGTTGCTGCTGCCGCGCCTGTTACTGCTGTGCCTGCTGCTGCTGCTGCTGCTGCTGCTGCTGCGCCTGTTACTGCTGCGCTTGCTGAGGCGGCTGTGCCTGCTGCTGCTGTGCCTGCTACTGCTGCGCCTGCTACTGCTGCACTTGCTAGCGCTGCGCTTGCTCCTGCTGCTGCTGCTGCTGCTGCTCCTGCTGCTGCTGCTACTGCTGCTGCTGCTACACCTCTTGCTGCGACTACCGCTACTAGTACTGACACGCAGTACGTTGCACAGAACCTCTCCACCGCTTCATCAACCGACGCCATCAACGCTGCTCGCGCTGAGACTTACAGCTATTCGGACACTCAGCCCCAGCAGCGCGTAGTAGACATACATGTCCTAAAGCAACAGGGTGAAACAGAGAACGACGCTGACGACGAGGCGTACGAGGAACCCGAAGGGTCACGGGCGCACAGTCCGTTTTTCGACCTCATTTCCACTGGTAGTGCGTCCGGTCCGTGGCGACTGCCCTCACCAATACCTTACGAAGTCATGTGGTTGCCCTGTTCCGACAACGAGTCGTCTGATACCAGCGCAGACGCTGCTCCTGTTATTGGTTCTGCTGCAGTAGTACCTGTATCATCATACTTCAAAGCAGAGCCGTTAGGATACTTGTCAGACGCTATGCTACTGAAAATAAGCGGTAAGTTGCCGACATCAGATTACATACGGTTAGGTTCATTCCTTGAAGTGAACTTGAAGGATATGGGATATCTCAGTTGTGAGACAAGTGTCATAACTCAAGCTAGAGAAATGTTCACTACTTGGTACCAGAAAAGTTGTACTAGTAGGTGGAAGGACCTAGCCGCCGCCTTGGAAGAATCTTACCGTATGGACCTCATCAAATTCTCACGTGAGTACATGGACAAGCATGACATGTGGGATGGCTTAGAGAGTGGAGACATGGAGTGGAAAGTGCAGAAATATTTCTCTCTTTTAGCTGAGCTCTGCCCTAGAGACTGGAAGACCATAGGGATCTACTTAGGGTTGACTTCTCATGAAGTAACTTCCATCTCTCAACCTGTGCCTTCTGACAGGACTGTGAAGAACCCTGTCTATGAAGTGCTGAAAGCTTGGAAGTACAACGAGACGTCTGAGCCTATGGCTCTGATGAAAGTGTTGGAAGACTACATGGGACGCGGCGACGTCGCAATGTATGTTCAAGGGTTGTATGCAGCTGTACCCAAAGAAATAAAAGTGAGCTGTGACACACCAGTGTTGACGACTCTCGTCTGATCCCTGCAGTAAGATGGACATCTGTTGAAATCGATCCTACACTACAGACGTCTTTCACTATGCTAATAGCATCGTGTGGTAAGAGGCGTCTAGTATTCGAAGTGATAAACAACGTTTATTTTTTTAATATTTGGTAAATAAGTGAAAAAAACAAAAAAAAGAAAAACATGCCGCAGGACGTTTGCGAAAAGTGTTTCAAAATTTTTAAAAGACCGTACAATCACGAGCGACCCGTAGAAAAATGAAGAACGATACCTAAGTTTTGCTCTCTATGCAGCGATGTCGGCTAGCGTCGCATACGACTTTCCGGGGTAGGAGGGGCAGCGTACGTCAGAGAATCCGACGCAGATTCCGACCCCTTGTTAGACCGAGTTTAAAATCACATAAACGAGAACGCCAAAGTCATCGAGAAAGCTGTGCTAGAAGTTTACCGACCAACCTTAGCGAAGTTACATGTAGCGATAGGTGAAGCTCTCCTGCTAGAGGAAGCGACATTCACCCCTTCTCCAGGCGGCTTCGCTGCAGCTCACACCAGACAACCGTTAGTTCAACTGAAGAAGCGGCTTCTGAGATACATCCGTCAAGCTCCAGTCGTACGCTTCAACTCGGAGAGTTACGACTTGAACCTGATCAAAAAATACGCCTTCGCTCGTTATTTGCCTCCGGAGACCGAAGAAACCAACAATTCAGCGTCATAAAGAAAAGCAATCAATAGTTGACGTAGTAGTCAACTTTTTTAGCACTTGGTTACAGCTACGCGAATTATTTGTGAGCTTTCACTACAAACAAAGAGAAAGGTTGCTTTACTTACGAATGGATGACGTATACCAAGAAACTAGTAAACAAAAAACCCCTGCCACCGAGATCGACTTTTGACAGCGAACTGACGGGCGTCAAAATGGCCGAAATCCGACTACGCCACATGTCAGAAAGTTTAGTATGACAAGAAGAAGCAAACTATGACAGATTACTTGATCCACTACAACAACGAAGACGTCAAATCTTTCATAGAAGCTTTTTGAAAAAATCACGCTATTTTTTTCCAACATAGCAGCATTGTCATGTTGAAAGACGCCATCTCTCTCGCCAGTTTGACTTTACAAGACCTCTTCCAAAAACCCTACGTTCCCTCCGTTCGACGCCGTCCTCCACGCTCTGATCAAAGAAAATGTAGTCAGTGGTCCTTCCATCATCTTCCATAGATTTCACGAGAAAGAGTGTATAGGTGTCTTATAAGTCGGCAGAGGGTGAATACTAGTGAAAAAAGGAAGGCGCGTGTGCAAGTAGCTTTTTCTAACAGACATGTGTGTGAACTAAGCTGCTTAAGTCTAAACCCACCTGCGGTAGAAGCTCTGTACTTAGAGAGTCTTTTCAGCCGTTTAAGAGGCTTATCTAGGACAGGGTACATAAGGAGTGAAACGCCGCTGTCACCAGTCACACTTTCTCCACCCGCCCTTCATCTTCGTAGCATCGTCCACTCTACGCTCGCTCAGCACGTTACGATGGTTAGTTCTGCTATTTTCTTTGTTTATGAAAGTGTTGACGCTACAGAGCATCTAAACTCTCTCGAAATGAGTCCAAGAAAGAAAAAGCAACTCCCACTTGAAGCAAGAAGAGAAACGGTGCCCTATGATGCATGTGAGGTAAAGAAACATTGGAAGGACGTCACCAAGGAGCAATGGATAGAAGCATGCTTCAACTTCATCGGAACAGTAGTTTCATTTGGACAGAGGGAGAAGATTTTGTTAGAGCTATTTTTCTTAGCTCCGTATACTTGGCCTGACTGTGGTGAAATTCCTTCAAGTTTGTCAGTCTTCGCCATACAAGTTATCAACTCCTTGAAGGAGCTTCGATATATGCAAGGCACTCAGGAGGAGATTGTCAGGAAAATGACGGAATTCGAAACAGGCGAAGACACAATATGGTGCGAGGAGACGACATATGCAGACGATGATCTGGAGTCCATCATTTGTAGTCCGTTGGAACATTATGTTAAAGACTTTGAGGACATGCTAGACAGCACTGAGATGAACCCGAAAGAGAGATCCCTTACTGCACAGAAAGAGGCCAAAGCTGTGTTGGAAAAGCACAAGTTTGGTCAAGGATTCACTCTTCAAAGCAGCTGTGTGAGTGTGATAAAAAGTCTTGTGTTGAAACATTCAGACATGAAGTTTTCGCGTGCTGTCGACACACTTCCTTTGCCTGAACTGATGATGAACATGATCGACCCTATGGTACCAACACGTTTCGACTCTGCCAATTGTCCCATGTATAAAATGGTTTCAAGTTTTGCCCGTGGCCGATGGCTAAACGATCCACTGAAGTCAGAAAACCTCCTTGATTTAATCAATTGACTAAATGTATTTTCTCATACTAGTATTAGTAGCATTAGTAATAGCGGCATCCGTGACATCGTCAGCAGCAGCAGCAGCAGCTGCACAAGCAAAAGACAAACGCCGTAGTCTCCTCATCCAGACCTCCGCTAGTAGCGCTCTATAAGCGCAAGCAGTGGCTGTGAACCCCCTCCTCCCGCCGTACACACGGGTAAATATCAGAGTCGGCCAATGTCGCCAATACTACTCTCATACAAGGGTCAGGCGCTGCTGACCTATAATAGATGAGTCAAGGACTATTCTACTGAGGGTCAGGCTACGCCGGAAATTCAATAACAAGCTGGACTTTGGCAAATTTGCTTGAAAGTCTGGCCAGCAAGAGTCCGGCATACTCTCCCAAGAGTTCAGCATTGTCAGACTATGGCATGAGGATCCCGCATGGTCAGACTTTCAAAAGCAAGTTTGCCAAACTCCAGCTTTTTATTGAATGTCCGGCGCAGCCTGACCCTCACTAGAATAGCCCTTGACCCATCTATTATAGGCCAGCCGTGCCTGACCTTTGTCTGAAGGTAGAATTAGCGCTATTGGGTGCCTCTGATGTTTGCCTGTGTGTAGTCAAACCTCGCCTGAGAGAGACATACTTCAGAAAGAAAAGAAAGCGGCGTGAGAAGGTGACGGGATCCCAAGTGTCAACCCTAAGACTTACATTTGCTACGATCAAATCAGCGGCACCAGTGAAAGAAAATCTCAAAAAAAGTGTACAGAAGTAGTCGTCTTCTTAAATGTTTTCGAAAACGAAAAACTCTCCTTGCGGTAAATATAAATTTCAAAAGTGGTACGAACCAAAAATGGCCACTTACACCATAGAGAAAGATGACGTGCGCTACTTGTATTATAAGCGTCGCGTGCATTCTAACGGTGTGACAACGAGTCCTTTAAAATATGAAAAAGTGTGTTATTGATTGATTGAGCGCATCTTTTCAAAAATAGAGTGTTATTAGAATTGAAAAAAAAGAAAATAAAAAAATAAAATAAAATTATTGTTGTGTTTATTTTCATACGTCTTCTTTTATTAGTAAGTAAAACAATTATAACAATTAACTAGCGTGTCCTCTTAAAGTGACACTTCCTCCGGTCGCTGCTGAATCGTCTAATTAAGGTATGTGTCGTCGTCACTTCTAGTCACGTGACTCATCAGGTCACTTCCGGTCGCGTGATCCTAAAATCGATCACTTCCTAAACAAAATTAAATTAAGAGACACATTTCTTCATGACCCAACCAATCAGAGGTCTCCATTTGACCAGAAGTAGGCCCCTCATTTGCATAAATGGGTCACTTCCGGTGTACCAGCCAATCAGAAGCCTCTAACTAAGTCAAAGTCACTTGACGTCACTTCCGGTATGCCCTTATATGTACATGTGAAGGTCACATGACGTCACTTCCGGTATGCCCTTATATGGGCGTGTGACGTCACATGACGTCACTTCCGGTATGCCCTTATATGGGCGTGTGACGTCACTTCCGGTCAAATGGAAGCCTCTGATTGGCTGAGTCATGACCTTGACCTCTAACTAGGTCAAGGTCACGTGACGTCACTTCCGGTATGCCCATATATGGGCATGTGACGTCACTTCCGGTCAAATGGAGGCCTCTGATTGGCTGCATGTCGATTGAGTAATAAACAGTACTTAACTATAGTCCCGTTCCGATACATACTATACTACTCATATTGAAGAGGAAATGGAGGAATAAGGCTAGAGTTTGGAATTGAGAATTGTTTTTAGCCTTACCTGCTGCTCTTTTAGGGCCTCCTTTCCCACCTGAATGAAGTGGTACAGAATTATGAATATCATTTCAACAGTGAGAAGAATATCATTGGATTCCATTTTGATACTGGATTAATAAAAAATCATTAGTCAGGTGTTTTATGGAAACTACCGTATTTACGTTGATACTATTTTTGTGTAAATCCACTACTAGTTTATAAGAGAAAAAGCAAATAGCATATTCAACGTCATAAATGCCCTCCACCTAATAAGGGCCGCCACTCCTTCTTGGGGCACACAAAGACTCAATTAAACTCTTAAAGACTTAAGACGCCATGAAAATAATCTTATAAACGCCCAGGGCGCTTATTATTACATCGAATACGGTCATATTAAATACATAAGTACATTTCAAAGGGAGGGGACAGCATTTAAATCAAATTCAACTTGCCATGACATGTTGGCCATTTATCTAGAAAGGTATTATTTGTAAAATAAAACTGATTATATACATGAGTAGCTAATTGAATGGCGCCAAAAGTGACCACCCGCTTTAGTACCTCTGAAAAATAAAGAAAATATCTACCTGCTGGCCCTATACTTTCATCCCATGTTACCTGAAATTATTTTTTATTTGGCCTCAGTATAAGGGTTGAACATTATGGTATTGAATTCTCTCAACCTACCTTTGTTGTTGTTCTTAGTCTCTTTGTTACCAGTTTCCTCGCTGCCCCCACTAGCAGTGCTGCCATCAGAGGTACTCTGAGATGAAGCGCTGTCATCAGAGCCACTGTCTGATTCACTGTCAGCTGATGCTGCAATGGGTACATGCACTTATTTTTTTGTAAATAGAAATCTCCTATGCTTAAGCACTGGAAGACTGTATTCAATGCCCCCATCGAATACAATGTGGCCGTATTTAATGGGCTAAGAAAAAGTAGTTTTTCCTTCATTAAATGGCTTCAAATTGAAAAAATAAACACAGATGTCAACTATATTGATACTGCTGTGATGTATTTCACTCGTGGGGGATGGGGCGCATCCCACTCAGCCTATGGCTTCGTGGGATACTGCCCCAGCCCCCACTCGTGAATTACAACAGACACGGTATCAATGCGTGTTGGCATTTGTCTGTATATTAACCTCTTAGATGAATCAGTTAAGAATCAAATTATGAACATATCGTATTTGAAGTAATAAGCGCACATTGCACTTAAAAAAATAATTTAAAACTAAAAAAATATTTTAAACTAAAAAAATATTTTAAAATAAAAAAATACTTTAAACTAAAAAGTTTTCTCCGTTTATTTTGCTATGCCAGTCCCTTATTCTATCTAATAAGTACAGAATACACTTAACAAGCTATATCATCACAAGTTTCTGATATTTAATAGTTAATTTGGGCTAAAAAGATTGACATATTTTGAGGGTATACTGACAAAATGATGCAAATATGTCATATTGTGCAATTGTGTCATTTCACACATGCATGCATGCACAAACTCAGATATATAATTCAGGTGAAAAAAGAAAGATGGGGTCATCAGCATGTTTCTGTTATGACTTCACCATATAAAGGAACTCTTGCTACACTGAAAACCCATGCGTGTATGAAGCTGTTCATGCTGATGACTTCGGGTGTTTATGGTGACCTAAGGGAGTGGTCACTTTTTAACAACAGGGGGGGTTTGATGGATTGGGGGGGGGGCAAAAAAATTTGGACCCCTTGAAGGGGGGAAACAAAAAGTATTTAGACCCCTCTTGAAGGGGGAAATTTTTTTTTCACCCCTTTTTAGTGAAAAAGCTTGCCCGTTACTATAGCTCAAAGGGGTCGGCCATGCTCTATTTCAACTTGCCTGAGGGGGGGAGCAAAAAAATTTCTACCCCTCTCATGGGGGGACCAAAAATCTTTAGGCCCGCTGACACAAAAATCCACTGACCGCCCCCTGTTGTTAAAAAATGACGACTCCCTAAAGTGATCACTCTTAGGACACAATTTGCCCCTCGAGAGCCATACTGTAAAATAATGCAACATTCAGCAACTTCTCCAGGTGATTTACTGGTTAATACCTATATCAATCTTAATCATAGGTGTTTATAAAATAAGGGATATGAAGAGTATCCCAGTAAATCTGTTATTGCAGTATGCTGTTATGTGTTATACCAACACTATAACCTCATTGGACCTATGCCTATTATCAGGGGTATAACGTGCTCTCACATGTTTTTGGGTGATGGGAGAATCATGTTCAAATGATACTACTTCCGACAGAGAATTATCTAGATGATCCCTATATATGACCATTGGTGCTCAATATGCTCACCTTTGGTGATCACATATGACCACCTTGTGAGCACCAGGGTACTCTCCCAGGTCACTATGAATAGCCGAGGGTGTTCTGTAGTGAACACTGTAGACCACCATTAGGTTTTCAGTGTAGGTTGCTATCAAAAGTGAAAGCTTGAAGCCTTTCTGAACACGAATGCAGTTTCGAAATAAATTTTCATGCAAATCATGATTATCCATCAATTCATTGTCCCAATATATAAACAAGTAACAACAGAACATTAATTTGAGAGTGTATGCTGGCTATCCCAGGTTCGTCATAGGAGTTTTCATTCTTCATAAGTCAAACTGACGATTTTATATCAAGAAATGACTCACCTGCGTTAGCGGTACTCTCTTCTGAGTCAGTGTCATCAGTTGTACCATCGCTAGCGGTACTGTCTGCTGAGTCACTGTCGTCAGCTGTTGAGTCGCTTGCAGTACTCTCCGTTGAGTCAGTGTCATCAGTTGCACCGTCGCTAGTGGTACTGCCTGCCGAGGCACTATCATCAGCTGCTGAGTCGTCTGCGGTGCTGTCTACTGAGTCACTGTCGTCAGCTGCTGAGTCGCTAGCGGTACTGTCTGCCGAGGCACTATCGTCAGCTGCTGAGTCGTCTGCGGTACTGTCTGCCGAGTCACTGTCGTCAGCTGCTGAGTCACTAGCGGTACTGTCTGCTGAGTCACTGTCGTCAGCTGCTGAGTCGCTAGTGGTACTGCCTGCCGAGTCACTGTCGTCAGCTGCTGAGTCGCTAGCAGTACTGTCTGCTGAGTCACTGTCGTCAGCTGCTGAGTCGTTGGCGGTACTCTCTGTCGAGTCGCTAGCGGTACTGTCTGCTGAGTCACTGTCGTCAGCTGCTGAGTCGCTAGTGGTACTGCCTGCCGAGTCACTGTCGTCAGCCGCTGAGTCGTTGGCTGTACTGTCTGCCGAGTCACTGTCGTCAGCTGCTGAGTCGCTAGCAGTACTGTCTGCCGAGTCACTGTCGTCAGCTGCTGAGTCGCTAGTGGTACTGCCTGCCGAGTCACTGTCGTCAGCTGCTGAGTCGCTAGCAGTACTGTCTGCTGAGTCACTGTCGTTAGCTGTTGAGTCGTTGGCTGTACTGTCTGCCGAGTCACTGTCGTCAGCTGCTGAGTCGCTAGCAGTACTGTCTGCCGAGTCACTGTCGTCAGCTGTTGAGTCGCTAGCGGTACTGTCTGCAGAGTCACTGGCGTCAGCTGCTGAGTCGCTTGCAGTACTCTCTGTTGAGTCAGTGTCATCAGTTGCACCGTCGCTAGCGGTACTGCCTGCCGAGGCACTATCATCAGCTGCTGAGTCCTTGGCGGTACTGTCTGCTGAGTTACTGTCGTCAGCTGCTGAGTCCTTGGCGGTACTGTCTGCCGAGTCACTGTCGTCAGCTGCACTGTTGCTAGAAGTACTGTCTGCTGAGTCACTGTCGTCAGCTGCTGAGTCGTCTGCGGTGCTGTCTGCTGAGTCACTGTCATCAGCTGCTGAGTCGTCTGCGGTGCTGTCTGCCGAGTCACTGTTGTCAGCTGCTGAGTCGTTGGCGGTACTCTCTGTCGAGTCGCTAGCGGTACTGTCTGCTGAGTCACTGTTGTCAGCTGCTGAGTCGTCTGCGGTGCTGTCTGCTGAGTCACTGTCGTCAGCTGCTGAGTCATTAGCAGTACTGTCTGCCGAGTCACTGTCGTCAGCTGCTGAGTCGTCTGTGGTACTGTCTGCAGAGTCACTGTCAGATCCACTGTCAAGCGGTGCTGCAATTAGAAAATCAAAGTTTGTAGATTCTTCATTTGCTTTTTCATTTCATTTTCTTCATTTTCCCACATTCAAACTAAGGTAAGGCTATTCGTGTGTACAGCTAAATATGTCTGATGAGTCTCTGTACAACTGATGAAAGTGACTCATAAGAGAGTGACACTAACAACTAAAAAGAATTGGTTGCTCAACATCTGACAGTAAAACATTATGATGAACGTAATTTAAATTTTATTTCATATTTCATTACTGGAGGCGAAAATAAATGAATAAATTCACAAGTTAGCCCTTTTAAATGACACGGTCTGATGATTAGGGCTAAATAATCAATTTAGTTGAACCAGAATGCTAAATATGGCCAAACTTCATGTCCTACCTACTTCATTAAACATTGTTCAGCTTGGAATTCAGCTAACTATGAGTATGTGCTTAATTTAAGACTTTTGGAGTGCACGCTATAAGTCTGACCATTGGAAACACACTGTAAAAAACGGTACCTGTGCTCATGGAACACTCTAAAAGGGCTCTTATTTCCCATCAAGGGCATTTTATTGTGCTGCAACCTCCAAAACATTTGGAATACATTTAAGTAGGATTTGAAATATGGAGAAAATTAGTATAGTATAGATCACCTTGGTGTTTTGTTCATTAGGCCTTTTTATTCTACTAATTTGGATTACATATCGGTCAATGTTTTTTTGTTTGTTTTTTTACCCCTGCCTGCTAGGATTTTTGGGGGAATTTAACCAAAACGAAAAAAAAAAATTGAAAAAACTGTATATGCTGACCAGCAAATACCCAAAATTAGACCTTCAAAATTGGGAATTTTTCCTCAATATACCTTCATTTGAAAGCCAAAAGAAGGTTCTTCCATGCCTTTTTTCCCCAAAGGGCAGCATTTTTTCCCGTCTTGCCCTCCCCAAATTTTCGCTGGTGTGACCCGTATCTGGTTAAGTGTACATTCTCGTCTAAATCATTTTTCTGTTCTCTGGTGTTTGGTAGATTCTGATGATTCTGATTATAAGAATTTAGTTGTTCTTGTCTAGTTTAAACATTAAAGGATGGCATGTTACTGAACTATGACATTTGTTGTCATGATGCACCAATGCAGTTTCGCAGTGGAACTCAAGGGTGCTGCATAAGTGAAGCATGCTGACCTTTCTGGAGTGCATCAATCAATCTCATAATGTCAGCATGATTATTCAATGCAGCACTGGCCAGTTACTCACCAGGACTCATTCATGCATCACGACAAGCAAGGGCAATTAATACATGAGTGGCGTGATTCACAAAAAGTGACCTTATTACAGAGTTGCCTAAGGCTCCCTTTCCCAGTACATGTTCCAAATATGATGGGCTACCATACAAACATCTGTCCCTGACCACATGAATACATAGTGAAAGCTTAACAGGTTTTAGTCTGTCGCCAGTTTTTTTTTACGAGTTGACCCAAGGCCTATAATCCAAGAGGCGGTAGGCCTGATGTCATTTGGTTACAGCGTATCACTCACTTTCACAATGTGTTCCTGTGTAGCCTGGAATAGTACCACAGTCGTATCCGTCGACCTCATCCGTGCATGTGCATCCATTCTGGCACGGTTCTGAACTGCATTCATCAATATCAGCTGAAATCATTGAAATGATGTGAAGTTAAGTGTACATTCTTGTCTAAATCATTTTTCTGTTCTCTGGTGTTTGCTAGATTCTGATGATTCTGATTAGAAGAATTTAGTTGTTCTTGTCTTGCTTGAACATTAAAGAATGGCATGTTACTGAACTATGACATTTGTTGTCATGATGCACCAATGCAGTTTCGCAGTGGAACTCAAGGGTGCTGCATAAGTGAAGCATGCTGACCTTTCTGGAGTGCATCAATCAATCTCATAATGTCAGCATGATTATTCAATGCAGCACTGGCCAGTTACTCACCAGGACACATTCATGCATCATGACAAGCAAGGGCAATTAATACATGAGTGGCATGATTCACAAAAAGTGACCTTATTACAGAGTTGCATGAGGCTCCCTTTCCCATTACATGTTCCAAATATGATGGGCTACCATACAAACGTCTGTCCCTGACCACATGGATACATAGTGAAAGCTTAACAGGTTTTAGTCTGTCGCCAGTTTTTTTTACGAGTTGACCCAGGGCCTATAATCCAAGAGGCCATAGGCCTGATGTCATTTGGGTACAGCGGATCACTCACTTTCACAATGTGTTCCTGTGTAGCCTGGAATAGTACCACAGTCGTATCCGTCGACCTCATCTGTGCATGTGCATCCATTCTGGCACGGTTCTGAACTGCATTCATCGATATCAGCTGAAATCATTGAAATGATGTGTAGTTAAGTGTACATTCTCGTCTAAATCATTTTTCTGTTCTCTGGTGTTTGCTAGATTCTGATGATTCTGATTATAACAATTTAGTTGTTCTTGTCTTGCTTAAACGTTAAAGGATGGCATGTTCCGAAACTATGACATTTGTTGTCATGATGCACCAATGCAGTTTCGCAGTGGAACTCAAGGGTGCTGCATTAGTGAAGCATGCTGACCTTTCGGGAGTGCATCAATCAATCTCATAAGGTCAGCATGATTATTCAATGCAGCACTGGCCAGTTACTCACCAGGACACATTCATGCATCATGACAAGCAAGGGCAATTAATACATGAGTGGCGTGATTCACAAAAAGTGACCTTATTACAGAGTTGCCTATGGCTCGCTTTCCCAGTACATGTTCCAAAGATGATGGGCTACCATACAAACGTCTGTCCCTGACCACATGAATACATAGTGAAAGCTTAACAGGTTTTAGTCTGTCGCCAGTTTTTTTTTACGAGTTGACCCAGGGCCTATAATCCAAGAGGCCGTAGGCCTGATGTTATTTGGGTACAGCGGATCACTCACTTTCACAATGTGTTCCTGTGTAGCCTGCAGTAGTACCACAGTCGTATCCGTCGACCTCATCCGTGCATGTGCATCCATTCTGGCACGGTTCTGAACTGCATTCATCGATATCAGCTGAAATCATTGAAATGATGTGTAGTTAAGTGTACATTCTTGTCTAAATCATTTTTCTGTTCTCTGGTGTATGCTAGATTCTGATGATTCTGATTATAACAATTTAGTTGTTCTTGTCTTGTTTAAACGTTAAAGGATGGCATGTTACTAAACTATGACATTTGTTGTGATGATGCACCAATGCAGTTTCGCAGTGGAACTCAAGGGTGCTGCATAAGTGAAGCATGCTGACCTTTCGGGAGTGCATCAATCAATCTCATAAGGTCAGCATGATTATTCAATGCAGCACTGGCCAGTTACTCACCAGGACACATTCAGGACACATTCATGACAAGCAAGGGCAATTAATACATGAGTGGCGTGATTCACAAAAAGTGACCTTATTACAGAGTTGCCTAAGGCTCCCTTTCCCAGTACATGTTCCAAAGATGATGGGCTACCATACAAACGTCTGTTCCTGACCACATGAATACATAGTGAAAGCTTAACAGGTTTTAGTCTGTCGCCAGTTTTTTTTTACGAGTTGACCCAGGGCCTATAATCCAAGAGGCCGTAGGCCTGATATCATTTGGGTACAGCGGATCACTCACTTTCACAATGTGTTCCTGTGTAGCCTGCAATAGTACCACAGTCGTATCCGTCGACCTCATCCGTGCATGTGCATCCATTCTGGCACGGTTCTGAACTGCATTCATCGATATCAGCTGAAATCATTGAAATGATGTGTAGTTAAGTGTACATTCTCGTCTAAATCATTTTTCTGTTCTCTGGTGTATGCTAGATTCTGATGATTCTGATTATAACAATTTAGTTGTTCTTGTCTTGCTTAAACGTTAAAGGATGGCATGTTACTAAACTATGACATTTGGTGTCATGATGCACAAATGCAGTTTCGCAGTGGAACTCAAGGGTGCTGCATTAGTGAAGCATGCTGACCTTTAGGGAGTGCATCAATCAATCTCATAAGGTCAGCATGATTATTCAATGCAGCACTGGCCAGTTACTCACCAGGACACATTCATGCATCATGACAAGCAAGGGCAATTAATACATGAGTGGCGTGATTCACAAAAAGTGACCTTATTACAGAGTTGCCTAAGGCTCCCTTTCCCAGTACATGTTCCAAAGATGATGGGCTACCATACAAACGTCTGTCCCTGACCACATGAATACATAGTGAAAGCTTAACAGGTTTTAGTCTGTCGCCAGGTTTTTTTTACGAGTTGACCCAGGGCCTATAATCCAAGAGGCCGTAGGCCTGATGTCATTTGGGTACAGCGGATCACTCACTTTCACAATGTGTTCCTGTGTAGCCTGCAATAGTACCACAGTCATATCCGTCGACCTCATCCGTGCATGTGCATCCATTCTGGCACGGTTCTGAACTGCATTCATCGATATCAGCTGAAATCATTGAAATGATGTGTAGTTAAGTGTACATTCTCGTCTAAATCATTTTTCTGTTCTCTGGTGTATGCTAGATTCTGATGATTCTGATTATAACAATTTAGTTGTTCTTGTCTTGCTTAAACGTTAAAGGATGGCATGTTACAAAACTATGACATTTGGTGTCATGATGCACCAATGCAGTTTCACAGTGGAACTCAAGGGTGCTGCATTAGTGAAGCATGCTGAGCTTTCGGGAGTGCATCAATCAATCTCATAAGGTCAGCATGATTATTCAATGCAGCACTGGCCAGTTACTCACCAGGACACATTCAGGACACATTCATGACAAGCAAGGGCAATTAATACATGAGTGGCGTGATTCACAAAAAGTGACCTTATTACAGAGTTGCCTAAGGCTCCCTTTCCCAGTACATGTTCCAAAGATGATGGGCTACCATACAAACGTCTGTCCCTGACCACATGAATACATAGTGAAAGCTTAACAGGTTTTAGTCTGTCACCAGTTTTGTTTTACGAGTTGACCCAGGGCCTATAATCCAAGAGGCCGTAGGCCTGATGTCATTTGGGTACAGCGGATCACTCACTTTCACAATGTGTTCCTGTGTAGCCTGCAATAGTACCACAGTCGTATCCGTCGACCTCATCCGTGCATGTGCATCCATTCTGGCACGGTTCTGAACTGCATTCATCGATATCAGCTGAAATCATTGAAATGATGTGTAGTTAAGTGTACATTCTTGTCTAAATCATTTTTCTGTTCTCTGGTGTATGCTAGATTCTGATGATTCTGATTATAACAATTTAGTTGTTCTTGTCTTGTTTAAACATAAAAGGATGGCATGTTACTAAACTATGACATTTGTTGTCATGATGCACCAATGCAGTTTCGCAGTGGAACTCAAGGGTGCTGCATAAGTGAAGCATGCTGACCTTATGGGAGTGCATCAATCAATCTCATAAGGTCAGCATGATTATTCAATGCAGCACTGGCCAGTTACTCACCAGGACACATTCATGCATCATGACGAGCAAGGGCAATTAATACATGAGTGGCGTGATTCACAAAAAGTGACCTTATTACAGAGTTGCCTAAGGCTCCCTTTCCCAGTACATGTTCCAAAGATGATGGGCTACCATACAAACGTCTGTCCCTGACCACATGAATACATAGTGAAAGCTTAACAGGTTTTAGTCTGTCGCCAGTTTTTTTTTACCAGTTGACCCAGGGCCTATAATCCAAGAGGCTGTAGGCCTGATGTCATTTGGGTACAGCGGATCACTCACTTTCACAATGTGTTCCTGTGTAGCCTGCAATAGTACCACAGTCGTATCCGTCGACCTCATCCGTGCATGTGCATCCATTCTGGCACGGTTCTGAACTGCATTCATCGATATCAGCTGAAATCATTGAAATGATGTGTAGTTAAGTGTACATTCTCGTCTAAATCATTTTTCTGTTCTCTGGTGTATGCTAGATTCTGATGATTCTGATTATAACAATTTAGTTGTTCTTGTCTTGTTTAAACGTTAAAGGATGGCATGTTACTAAACTATGACATTTGGTGTCATGATGCACAAATGCAGTTTCGCAGTGGAACTCAAGGGTGCTGCATTAGTGAAGCATGCTGACCTTTCGGGAGTGCATCAATCAATCTCATAAGGTCAGCATGATTATTCAATGCAGCACTGGCCAGTTACTCACCAGGACACATTCATGCATCATGACAAGCAAGGGCAATTAATACATGAGTGGCGTGATTCACAAAAAGTGACCTTATTACAGAGTTGCCTAAGGCTCCCTTTCCCAGTACATGTTCCAAAGATGATGGGCTACCATACAAACGTCTGTCCTTGACCACATGAATACATAGTGAAAGCTTAACAGGTTCTAGTCTGTCGCCAGTTTTTTTTTACGAGTTGACCCAGGGCCTATAATCCAAGAGGCCGTAGGCCTGATGTCATTTGGGTACAGCGGATCACTCACTTTCACAATGTGTTCCTGTGTAGCCTGCAATAGTACCACAGTCGTATCCGTCGACCTCATCCGTGCATGTGCATCCATTCTGGCACGGTTCTGAACTGCATTCATCGATATCAGCTGAAATCATTGAAATGATGTGTAGTTAAGTGTACATTCTCGTCTAAATCATTTTTCTGTTCTCTGGTGTATGCTAGATTCTGATGATTCTGATTATAACAATTTAGTTGTTCTTGTCTTGCTTAAACGTTAAAGGATGGCATGTTACAAAACTATGACATTTGGTGTCATGATGCACCAATGCAGTTTCGCAGTGGAACTCAAGGGTGCTGCATTAGTGAAGCATGCTGAGCTTTCGGGAGTGCATCAATCAATCTCATAAGGTCAGCATGATTATTCAATGCAGCACTGGCCAGTTACTCACCAGGACACATTCAGGACACATTCATGACAAGCAAGGGCAATTAATACATGAGTGGCATGATTCACAAAAAGTGACCTTATTACAGAGTTGCCTAAGGCGCCCTTTCCCAGTACATGTTCCAAAGATGATGGGCTACCATACAAACGTCTGTCCCTGACCACATGAATACATAGTGAAGCTTAACAGGTTTTAGTCTGTCGCCAGTTTTTTTTTACGAGTTGACCCAGGGCCTATAATCCAAGAGGCCGTAGGCCTGATGTCATTTGGGTACAGCGGATCACTCACTTTCACAATGTGTTCCTGTGTAGCCTGCAATAGTACCACAGTCGTATCCGTCGACCTCATCCGTGCATGTGCATCCATTCTGGCACGGTTCTGAACTGCATTCATCGATATCAGCTGAAATCATTGAAATGATGTGTAGTTAAGTGTACATTCTCGTCTAAATCATTTATCTGTTCTCTGGTGTATGCTAGATTCTGATGATTCTGATTACAACAATTTAGTTGTTCTTGTCTTGTTTAAACGTTAAAGGATGGCATGTTACAAAACTATGACATTTGGTGTCATAATGCACCAATGCAGTTTCGCAGTTGAACTCAAGGGTGCTGCATAAGTGAAGCATGCTGACCTTTCGGGAGTGCATCAATCAATCTCATAAGGTCAGCATGATTATTCAATGCAGCACTGGCCAGTTACTCACCAGGACACATTCAGGACACATTCATGACAAGCAAGGGCAATTAATACATGAGTGGCGTGATTCACAAAAAGTGACCTTATTACAGAGTTGCCTAAGGCTCCCTTTCCCAGTACATGTTCCAAAGATGATGGGCTACCATACAAACGTCTGTCCCTGACCACATGAATACATAGTGAAAGCTTAACAGGTTTTAGTCTGTCGCCAGTTTTTTTTTACCAGTTGACCCAGGGCCTATAATCCAAGAGGCCGTAGGCCTGATGTCATTTGGGTACAGCGGATCACTCACTTTCACAATGTGTTCCTGTGTAGCCTGCAATAGTACCACAGTCGTATCCGTCGACCTCATCCGTGCATGTGCATCCATTCTGGCACGGTTCTGAACTGCATTCATCGATATCAGCTGAAATCATTGAAATGATGTGTAGTTAAGTGTACATTCTCGTCTAAATCATTTATCTGTTCTCTGGTGTATGCTAGATTCTGATGATTCTGATTATAACAATTTAGTTGTTCTTGTCTTGCTTAAACGTTAAAGGATGGCATGTTACAAAACTATGACATTTGGTGTCATGATGCACCAATGCAGTTTCGCAGTGGAACTCAAGGGTGCTGCATAAGTGAAGCATGCTGACCTTTCGGGAGTGCATCAATCAATCTCATAAGGTCAGCATGATTATTCAATGCAGCACTGGCCAGTTACTCACCAGGACACATTCATGCATCATGACAAGCAAGGGCAATTAATACATGAGTGGCGTGATTCACAAAAAGTGACCTTATTACAGAGTTGCCTAAGGCTCCCTTTCCCAGTACATGTTCCAAAGATGATGGGCTACCATACAAACGTCTGTCCTTGACCACATGAATACATAGTGAAAGCTTAACAGGTTCTAGTCTGTCGCCAGTTTTTTTTTACGAGTTGACCCAGGGCCTATAATCCAAGAGGCCGTAGGCCTGATGTCATTTGGGTACAGCGGATCACTCACTTTCACAATGTGTTCCTGTGTAGCCTGCAATAGTACCACAGTCGTATCCGTCGACCTCATCCGTGCATGTGCATCCATTCTGGCACGGTTCTGAACTGCATTCATCGATATCAGCTGAAATCATTGAAATGATGTGTAGTTAAGTGTACATTCTCGTCTAAATCATTTTTCTGTTCTCTGGTGTATGCTAGATTCTGATGATTCTGATTATAACAATTTAGTTGTTCTTGTCTTGCTTAAACGTTAAAGGATGGCATGTTACAAAACTATGACATTTGGTGTCATGATGCACCAATGCAGTTTCGCAGTGGAACTCAAGGGTGCTGCATTAGTGAAGCATGCTGAGCTTTCGGGAGTGCATCAATCAATCTCATAAGGTCAGCATGATTATTCAATGCAGCACTGGCCAGTTACTCACCAGGACACATTCAGGACACATTCATGACAAGCAAGGGCAATTAATACATGAGTGGCATGATTCACAAAAAGTGACCTTATTACAGAGTTGCCTAAGGCGCCCTTTCCCAGTACATGTTCCAAAGATGATGGGCTACCATACAAACGTCTGTCCCTGACCACATGAATACATAGTGAAGCTTAACAGGTTTTAGTCTGTCGCCAGTTTTTTTTTACGAGTTGACCCAGGGCCTATAATCCAAGAGGCCGTAGGCCTGATGTCATTTGGGTACAGCGGATCACTCACTTTCACAATGTGTTCCTGTGTAGCCTGCAATAGTACCACAGTCGTATCCGTCGACCTCATCCGTGCATGTGCATCCATTCTGGCACGGTTCTGAACTGCATTCATCGATATCAGCTGAAATCATTGAAATGATGTGTAGTTAAGTGTACATTCTCGTCTAAATCATTTATCTGTTCTCTGGTGTATGCTAGATTCTGATGATTCTGATTACAACAATTTAGTTGTTCTTGTCTTGTTTAAACGTTAAAGGATGGCATGTTACAAAACTATGACATTTGGTGTCATAATGCACCAATGCAGTTTCGCAGTTGAACTCAAGGGTGCTGCATAAGTGAAGCATGCTGACCTTTCGGGAGTGCATCAATCAATCTCATAAGGTCAGCATGATTATTCAATGCAGCACTGGCCAGTTACTCACCAGGACACATTCAGGACACATTCATGACAAGCAAGGGCAATTAATACATGAGTGGCGTGATTCACAAAAAGTGACCTTATTACAGAGTTGCCTAAGGCTCCCTTTCCCAGTACATGTTCCAAAGATGATGGGCTACCATACAAACGTCTGTCCCTGACCACATGAATACATAGTGAAAGCTTAACAGGTTTTAGTCTGTCGCCAGTTTTTGTTTACGAGTTGACCCAGGGCCTATAATCCAAGAGGCCGTAGGCCTGATGTCATTTGGGTACAGCGGATCACTCACTTTCACAATGTGTTCCTGTGTAGCCTGCAATAGTACCACAGTCGTATCCGTCGACCTCATCCGTGCATGTGCATCCATTCTGGCACGGTTCTGAACTGCATTCATCGATATCAGCTGAAATCATTGAAATGATGTGTAGTTAAGTGTACATTCTCGTCTAAATCATTTATCTGTTCTCTGGTGTATGCTAGATTCTGATGATTCTGATTATAACAATTTAGTTGTTCTTGTCTTGCTTAAACGTTAAAGGATGGCATGTTACAAAACTATGACATTTGGTGTCATGATGCACCAATGCAGTTTCGCAGTGGAACTCAAAGGTGCTGCATAAGTGAAGCATGCTGACCTTTCGGGAGTGCATCAATCAATCTCATAAGGTCAGCATGATTATTCAATGCAGCACTGGCCAGTTACTCACCAGGACACATTCAGGACACATTCATGACAAGCAAGGGCAATTAATACATGAGTGGCGTGATTCACAAAAAGTGACCTTATTACAGAGTTGCCTAAGGCTCCCTTTCCCAGTACATGTTCCAAAGATGATGGGCTACCATACAAACGTCTGTCCCTGACCACATGAATACATAGTGAAAGTTAAACAGGTTTTAGTCTGTCGCCAGTTTTTTTTTACGAGTTGACCCAGGGCCTATAATCCAAGAGGCCGTAGGCCTGATGTCATTTGGGTACAGCGGATCACTCACTTTCACAATGTGTTCCTGTGTAGCCTGCAATAGTACCACAGTCGTATCCGTCGACCTCATCCGTGCATGTGCATCCATTCTGGCACGGTTCTGAACTGCATTCATCGATATCAGCTGAAATCATTGAAATGATGTGTAGTTAAGTGTACATTCTCGTCTAAATCATTTTTCTGTTCTCTGGTGTATGCTAGATTCTGATGATTCTGATTATAACAATTTAGTTGTTCTTGTCTTGCTTAAACGTTAAAGGATGGCATGTTACAAAACTATGACATTTGGTGTCATGATGCACCAATGCAGTTTCGCAGTGGAACTCAAGGGTGCTGCATTAGTGAAGCATGCTGACCTTTCGGGAGTGCATCAATCAATTTCATAAGGTCAGCATGATTATTCAATGCAGCACTGGCCAGTTACTCACCATGACACATTCATGCATCATGACAAGCAAGGGCAATTAATACATGAGTGGCGTGATTCACAAAAAGTGACCTTATTACAGAGTTGCCTAAGGCTCCCTTTCCCAGTACATGTTCCAAAGATGATGGGCTACCATACAAACGTCTGTCCCTGACCACATGAATACATAGTGAAAGCTTAACAGGTTTTAGTCTGTCGCCAGTTTTTGTTTACGAGTTGACCCAGGGCCTATAATCCAAGAGGCCGTAGGCCTGATGTCATTTGGGTACAGCGGATCACTCACTTTCACAATGTGTTCCTGTGTAGCCTGCAATAGTACCACAGTCGTATCCGTCGACCTCATCCGTGCATGTGCATCCATTCTGGCACGGTTCTGAACTGCATTCATCGATATCAGCTGAAATCATTGAAATGATGTGTAGTTAAGTGTACATTCTCGTCTAAATCATTTTTCTGTTCTCTGGTGTATGCTAGATTCTGATGATTCTGATTATAACAATTTAGTTGTTCTTGTCTTGCTTAAACGTTAAAGGATGGCATGTTACAAAACTATGACATTTGGTGTCATGATGCACCAATGCAGTTTCGCAGTGGAACTCAAGGGTGCTGCATTAGTGAAGCATGCTGACCTTTCGGGAGTGCATCAATCAATTTCATAAGGTCAGCATGATTATTCAATGCAGCACTGGCCAGTTACTCACCATGACACATTCATGCATCATGACAAGCAAGGGCAATTAATACATGAGTGGCGTGATTCACAAAAAGTGACCTTATTACAGAGTTGCCTAAGGCTCCCTTTCCCAGTACATGTTCCAAAGATGATGGGCTACCATACAAACGTCTGTCCCTGACCACATGAATACATAGTGAAAGCTTAACAGGTTTTAGTCTGTCGCCAGTTTTTGTTTACGAGTTGACCCAGGGCCTATAATCCAAGAGGCCGTAGGCCTGATGTCATTTGGGTACAGCGGATCACTCACTTTCACAATGTGTTCCTGTGTAGCCTGCAATAGTACCACAGTCGTATCCGTCGACCTCATCCGTGCATGTGCATCCATTCTGGCACGGTTCTGAACTGCATTCATCGATATCAGCTGAAATCATTGAAATGATGTGTAGTTAAGTGTACATTCTCGTCTAAATCATTTATCTGTTCTCTGGTGTATGCTAGATTCTGATGATTCTGATTATAACAATTTAGTTGTTCTTGTCTTGTTTAAACGTTAAAGGATGGCATGTTACAAAACTATGACATTTGGTGTCATGATGCACCAATGCAGTTTCGCAGTGGAACTCAAAGGTGCTGCATAAGTGAAGCATGCTGACCTTTCGGGAGTGCATCAATCAATCTCATAAGGTCAGCATGATTATTCAATGCAGCACTGGCCAGTTACTCACCAGGACACATTCAAGACACATTCATGACAAGCAAGGGCAATTAATACATGAGTGGCGTGATTCACAAAAAGTGACCTTATTACAGAGTTGCCTAAGGCTCCCTTTCCCAGTACATGTTCCAAAGATGATGGGCTACCATACAAACGTCTGTCCCTGACCACATGAATACATAGTGAAAGTTTAACAGGTTTTAGTCTGTCGCCAGTTTTTTTTTACGAGTTGACCCAGGGCCTATAATCCAAGAGGCCGTAGGCCTGATGTCAATTTGGTACAGCGGATCACTCACTTTCACAATGTGTTCCTGTGTAGCCTGCAATAGTACCACAGTCGTATCCGTCGACCTCATCCGTGCATGTGCATCCATTCTGGCACGGTTCTGAACTGCATTCATCGATATCAGCTGAAATCATTGAAATGATGTGTAGTTAAGTGTACATTCTCGTCTAAATCATTTTTCTGTTCTCTGGTGTATGCTAGATTCTGATGATTCTGATTATAACAATTTAGTTGTTCTTGTCTTGCTTAAACGTTAAAGGATGGCATGTTACAAAACTATGACATTTGGTGTCATGATGCACCAATGCAGTTTCGCAGTGGAACTCAAGGGTGCTGCATTAGTGAAGCATGCTGACCTTTCGGGAGTGCATCAATCAATTTCATAAGGTCAGCATGATTATTCAATGCAGCACTGGCCAGTTACTCACCATGACACATTCATGCATCATGACAAGCAAGGGCAATTAATACATGAGTGGCGTGATTCACAAAAAGTGACCTTATTACAGAGTTGCCTAAGGCTCCCTTTCCCAGTACATGTTCCAAAGATGATGGGCTACCATACAAACGTCTGTCCCTGACCACATGAATACATAGTGAAAGCTTAACAGGTTTTAGTCTGTCGCCAGTTTTTTTTTACGAGTTGACCCAGGGCCTATAATCCAAGAGGCCGTAGGCCTGATGTCATTTGGGTACAGCGGATCACTCACTTTCACAATGTGTTCCTGTGTAGCCTGCAATAGTACCACAGTCGTATCCGTCGACCTCATCCGTGCATGTGCATCCATTCTGGCACGGTTCTGAACTGCATTCATCGATATCAGCTGAAATCATTGAAATGATGTGTAGTTAAGTGTACATTCTCGTCTAAATCATTTATCTGTTCTCTGGTGTATGCTAGATTCTGATGATTCTGATCATAACAATTTAGTTGTTCTTGTCTTGTTTAAACGTTAAAGGATGGCATGTTACTAAACTATGACATTTGTTGTCATGATGCACCAATGCAGTTTCGCAGTGGAACTCAAGGGTGCTGCATAAGTGAAGCATGCTGACCTTTCGGGAGTGCATCAATCAATCTCATAAGGTCAGCATGATTATTCAATGCAGCACTGGCCAGTTACTCACCAGGACACATTCAGGACACATTCATGACAAGCAAGGGCAATTAATACATGAGTGGCGTGATTCACAAAAAGTGACCTTATTACAGAGTTGCCTAAGGCTCCCTTTCCCAGTACATGTTCCAAAGATGATGGGCTACCATACAAACGTCTGTCCCTGACCACATAAATACATAGTGAAAGCTTAACAGGTTTTAGTCTGTCGCCAGTTTTTTTTTACGAGTTGACCCAGGGCCTATAATACAAGAGGCCGTAGTCCTGATGTCATTTGGGTACAGCGGATCACTCACTTTCACAATGTGTTCCTGTGTAGCCTGCAATAGTACCACAGTCGTATCCGTCGACCTCATCCGTGCATGTGCATCCATTCTGGCACGGTTCTGAACTGCATTCATCGATATCAGCTGAAATCATTGAAATGATGTGTAGTTAAGTGTACATTCTCGTCTAAATCATTTTTCTGTTCTCTGGTGTATGCTAGATTCTGATGATTCTGATTATAACAATTTAGTTGTTCTTGTCTTGCTTAAACGTTAAAGGATGGCATGTTACAAAACTATGACATTTGGTGTCATGATGCACCAATGCAGTTTCGCAGTGGAACTCAAGGGTGCTGCATTAGTGAAGCATGCTGACCTTTCGGGAGTGCATCAATCAATCTCATAAGGTCAGCATGATTATTCAATGCAGCACTGGCCAGTTACTCACCAGGACACATTCAGGACACATTCATGACAAGCAAGGGCAATTAATACATGAGTGGCGTGATTCACAAAAAGTGACCTTATTACAGAGTTGCCTAAGGCTCCCTTTCCCAGTACATGTTCCAAAGATGATGGGCTACCATACAAACGTCTGTCCCTGACCACATAAATACATAGTGAAAGCTTAACAGGTTTTAGTCTGTCGCCAGTTTTTTTTTACGAGTTGACCCAGGGCCTATAATACAAGAGGCCGTAGGCCTGATGTCATTTGGGTACAGCGGATCACTCACTTTCACAATGTGTTCCTGTGTAGCCTGCAATAGTACCACAGTCGTATCCGTCGACCTCATCCGTGCATGTGCATTCATTCTGGCACGGTTCTGAACTGCATTCATCGATATCAGCTGAAATCATTGAAATGATGTGTAGTTAAGTGTACATTCTCGTCTAAATCATTTTTCTGTTCTCTGGTGTATGCTAGATTCTGATGATTCTGATTATAACAATTTAGTTGTTCTTGTCTTGCTTAAACGTTAAAGGATGGCATGTTACAAAACTATGACATTTGGTGTCATGATGCACCAATGCAGTTTCGCAGTGGAACTCAAGGGTGCTGCATTAGTGAAGCATGCTGACCTTTCGGGAGTGCATCAATCAATCTCATAAGGTCAGCATGATTATTCAATGCAGCACTGGCCAGTTACTCACCAGGACACATTCAGGACACATTCATGACAAGCAAGGGCAATTAATACATGAGTGGCGTGATTCACAAAAAGTGACCTTATTACAGAGTTGCCTAAGGCTCCCTTTCCCAGTACATGTTCCAAAGATGATGGGCTACCATACAAACGTCTGTCCCTGACCACATAAATACATAGTGAAAGCTGAACAGGTTTTAGTCTGTCGCCAGTTTTTTTTTACGAGTTGACCCAGGGCCTATAATACAAGAGGCCGTAGGCCTGATGTCATTTGGGTACAGCGGATCACTCACTTTCACAATGTGTTCCTGTGTAGCCTGCAATAGTACCACAGTCGTATCCGTCGACCTCATCCGTGCATGTGCATCCATTCTGGCACGGTTCTGAACTGCATTCATCGATATCAGCTGAAATCATTGAAATGATGTGTAGTTAAGTGTACATTCTCGTCTAAATCATTTTTCTGTTCTCTGGTGTATGCTAGATTCTGATGATTCTGATTATAACAATTTAGTTGTTCTTGTCTTGCTTAAACGTTAAAGGATGGCATGTTACAAAACTATGACATTTGGTGTCATGATGCACCAATGCAGTTTCGCAGTGGAACTCAAGGGTGCTGCATTAGTGAAGCATGCTGACCTTTCGGGAGTGCATCAATCAATCTCATAAGGTCAGCATGATTATTCAATGCAGCACTGGCCAGTTACTCACCAGGACACATTCAGGACACATTCATGACAAGCAAGGGCAATTAATACATGAGTGGCGTGATTCACAAAAAGTGACCTTATTACAGAGTTGCCTAAGGCTCCCTTTCCCAGTACATGTTCCAAAGATGATGGGCTACCATACAAACGTCTGTCCCTGACCACATGAATACATAGTGAAAGCTTAACAGGTTTTAGTCTGACACCAGTTTTTTTTACAAGTTGACCCAGGGCCTATAATCCAAGAAGCCGTAGGCCTGATGTCATTTGGGTACAGCGGATCACTCACTTTCACAATGTGTTCCTGTGTAGCCTGCAATAGTACCACAGTCGTATCCGTCGACCTCATCCGTGCATGTGCATCCATTCTGGCACGGTTCTGAACTGCATTCATCGATATCAGCTGAAATCATTGAAATGATGTGTAGTTAAGTGTACATTCTCGTCTAAATCATTTATCTGTTCTCTGGTGTATGCTAGATTCTGATGATTCTGATTATAACAATTTAGTTGTTCTTGTCTTGCTTAAACGTTAAAGGATGGCATGTTACAAAACTATGACATTTGGTGTCATGATGCACAAATGCAGTTTCGCAGTGGAACTCAAGGGTGCTGCATTAGTGAAGCATGCTGACCTTTCGGGAGTGCATCAATCAATCTCATAAGGTCAGCATGATTATTCAATGCAGCACTGGCCAGTTACTCACCAGGACACATTCATGCATCATGACAAGCAAGGGCAATTAATACATGAGTGGCGTGATTCACAAAAAGTGACCTTATTACAGAGTTGCCTAAGGCTCCCTTTCCCAGTACATGTTCCAAAGATGATGGGCTACCATACAAATGTCTGTCCCTGACCACATGAATACATAGTGAAAGCTTAATAGGTTTTAGTCTGTCGCCAGTTTTTTTTTACGAGTTGACCCAGGGCCTATAATCCAAGAGGCCGTAGGCCTGATGTCATTTGGGTACAGCGGATCACTCACTTTCACAATGTGTTCCTGTGTAGCCTGCAATAGTACCACAGTCGTATCCGTCGACCTCATCCGTGCATGTGCATCCATTCTGGCACGGTTCTGAACTGCATTCATCGATATCAGCTGAAATCATCGAAATGATGTGTAGTTAAGTGTACATTATTGTCTAAATCATTTTTCTGTTCTCTGGTGTATGCTAGATTCTGATGATTCTGATTATAACAATTTAGTTGTTCTTGTCTTGCTTAAACGTTAAAGGATGGCATGTTACAAAACTATGACATTTGGTGTCATGATGCACCAATGCAGTTTCGCAGTGGAACTCAAGGGTGCTGCATTAGTGAATCATGCTGACCTGACGGGAGTGCATCAATCAATCTCATAAGGTCAGCATGATTATTCAATGCAGCACTGGCCAGTTACTCACCAGGACACATTCATGCATCATGACAAGCAAGGGCAATTAATACATGAGTGGCGTGATTCACAAAAAGTGACCTTATTACAGAGTTGCCTAAGGCTCCCTTTCCCAGTACATGTTCCAAAGATGATGGGCTACCATACAAACGTCTGTCCCTGACCACATAAATACATAGTGAAAGCTTAACAGGTTTTAGTCTGTCGCCAGTTTTTTTTTACGAGTTGACCCAGGGCCTATAATCCAAATGGCCGTAGGCCTGATGTCATTTGGGTACAGCGGATCACTCACTTTCACAATGTGTTCCTGTGTAGCCTGCAATAGTACCACAGTCGTAGCCGTCGACCTCATCCGTGCATGTGCATCCATTCTGGCACGGTTCTGAACTGCATTCATCGATATCAGCTGAAATCATTGAAATGATGTGTAGTTAAGTGTACATTCTCGTCTAAATCATTTTTCTGTTCTCTGGTGTATGCTAGATTCTGATGATTCTGATTATAACAATTTAGTTGTTCTTGTCTTGCTTAAACGTTAAAGGATGGCATGTTACAAAACTATGACATTTGGTGTCATGATGCACAAATGCAGTTTCGCAGTGGAACTCAAGGGTGCTGCATTAGTGAAGCATGCTGACCTTTCGGGAGTGCATCAATCAATCTCATAAGGTCAGCATGATTATTCAATGCAGCACTGGCCAGTTACTCACCAGGACACATTCATGCATCATGACAAGCAAGGGCAATTAATACATGAGTGGCGTGATTCACAAAAAGTGACCTTATTACAGAGTTGCCTAAGGCTCCCTTTCCCAGTACATGTTCCAAAGATGATGGGCTACCATACAAACGTCTGTCCCTGACCACATGAATACATAGTGAAAGCTTAACAGGTTTTAGTCTGTCGCCAGTTTTTTTTTACGAGTTGACCCAGGGCCTATAATCCAAGAGGCCGTAGGCCTGATGTCATTTGGGTACAGCGGATCACTCACTTTCACAATGTGTTCCTGTGTAGCCTGCAATAGTACCACAGTCGTATCCGTCGACCTCATCCGTGCATGTGCATCCATTCTGGCACGGTTCTGAACTGCATTCATTGATATCAGCTGAAATCATTGAAATGATGTGTAGTTAAGTGTACATTCTCGTCTAAATCATTTTTCTGTTCTCTGGTGTATGCTAGATTCTGATGATTCTGATTATAACAATTTAGTTGTTCTTGTCTTGTTTAAACGTTAAAGGATGGCATGTTACTAAACTATGACATTTGTTGTCATGATGCACCAATGCAGTTTCGCAGTGGAACTCAAGGGTGCTGCATAAGTGAAGCATGCTGACCTTTCGGGAGTGCATCGATCAATCTCATAAGGTCAGCATGATTATTCAATGCAGCACTGGCCAGTTACTCACCAGGACACATTCAGGACACATTCATGACAAGCAAGGGCAATTAATACATGAGTGGCGTGATTCACAAAAAGTGACCTTATTACAGAGTTGCCTAAGGCTCCCTTTCCCAGTACATGTTCCAAAGATGATGGGCTACCATACAAACGTCTGTCCCTGACCACATAAATACATAGTGAAAGCTTAACAGGTTTTAGTCTGTCGCCAGTTTTTTTTTACGAGTTGACCCAGGGCCTATAATACAAGAGGCCGTAGGCCTGATGTCATTTGGGTACAGCGGATCACTCACTTTCACAATGTGTTCCTGTGTAGCCTGCAATAGTACCACAGTCGTATCCGTCGACCTCATCCGTGCATGTGCATCCATTCTGGCACGGTTCTGAACTGCATTCATCGATATCAGCTGAAATCATTGAAATGATGTGTAGTTAAGTGTACATTCTCGTCTAAATCATTTTTCTGTTCTCTGGTGTATGCTAGATTCTGATGATTCTGATTATAACAATTTAGTTGTTCTTGTCTTGCTTAAACGTTAAAGGATGGCATGTTACAAAACTATGACATTTGGTGTCATGATGCACCAATGCAGTTTCGCAGTGGAACTCAAGGGTGCTGCATTAGTGAAGCATGCTGACCTTTCGGGAGTGCATCAATCAATCTCATAAGGTCAGCATGATTATTCAATGCAGCACTGGCCAGTTACTCACCAGGACACATTCAGGACACATTCATGACAAGCAAGGGCAATTAATACATGAGTGGCGTGATTCACAAAAAGTGACCTTATTACAGAGTTGCCTAAGGCTCCCTTTCCCAGTACATGTTCCAAAGATGATGGGCTACCATACAAACGTCTGTCCCTGACCACATAAATACATAGTGAAAGCTTAACAGGTTTTAGTCTGTCGCCAGTTTTTTTTTACGAGTTGACCCAGGGCCTATAATACAAGAGGCCGTAGGCCTGATGTCATTTGGGTACAGCGGATCACTCACTTTCACAATGTGTTCCTGTGTAGCCTGCAATAGTACCACAGTCGTATCCGTCGACCTCATCCGTGCATGTGCATCCATTCTGGCACGGTTCTGAACTGCATTCATCGATATCAGCTGAAATCATTGAAATGATGTGTAGTTAAGTGTACATTCTCGTCTAAATCATTTTTCTGTTCTCTGGTGTATGCTAGATTCTGATGATTCTGATTATAACAATTTAGTTGTTCTTGTCTTGCTTAAACGTTAAAGGATGGCATGTTACAAAACTATGACATTTGGTGTCATGATGCACCAATGCAGTTTCGCAGTGGAACTCAAGGGTGCTGCATTAGTGAAGCATGCTGACCTTTCGGGAGTGCATCAATCAATCTCATAAGGTCAGCATGATTATTCAATGCAGCACTGGCCAGTTACTCACCAGGACACATTCAGGACACATTCATGACAAGCAAGGGCAATTAATACATGAGTGGCGTGATTCACAAAAAGTGACCTTATTACAGAGTTGCCTAAGGCTCCCTTTCCCAGTACATGTTCCAAAGATGATGGGCTACCATACAAACGTCTGTCCCTGACCACATAAATACATAGTGAAAGCTTAACAGGTTTTAGTCTGTCGCCAGTTTTTTTTTACGAGTTGACCCAGGGCCTATAATCCAAGAGGCCGTAGGCCTGATGTCATTTGGGTACAGCGGATCACTCACTTTCACAATGTGTTCCTGTGTAGCCTGCAATAGTACCACAGTCGTAGCCGTCGACCTCATCCGTGCATGTGCATCCATTCTGGCACGGTTCTGAACTGCATTCATCGATATCAGCTGAAATCATTGAAATGATGTGTAGTTAAGTGTACATTCTCGTCTAAATCATTTTTCTGTTCTCTGGTGTATGCTAGATTCTGATGATTCTGATTATAACAATTTAGTTGTTCTTGTCTTGCTTAAACGTTAAAGGATGGCATGTTACAAAACTATGACATTTGGTGTCATGATGCACCAATGCAGTTTCGCAGTGGAACTCAAGGGTGCTGCATTAGTGAAGCATGCTGACCTTTCGGGAGTGCATCAATCAATCTCATAAGGTCAGCATGATTATTCAATGCAGCACTGGCCAGTTACTCACCAGGACACATTCAGGACACATTCATGACAAGCAAGGGCAATTAATACATGAGTGGCGTGATTCACAAAAAGTGACCTTATTACAGAGTTGCCTAAGGCTCCCTTTCCCAGTACATGTTCCAAAGATGATGGGCTACCATACAAACGTCTGTCCCTGACCACATAAATACATAGTGAAAGCTTAACAGGTTTTAGTCTGTCGCCAGTTTTTTTTTACGAGTTGACCCAGGGCCTATAATCCAAGAGGCCGTAGGCCTGATGTCATTTGGGTACAGCGGATCACTCACTTTCACAATGTGTTCCTGTGTAGCCTGCAATAGTACCACAGTCGTATCCGTCGACCTCATCCGTGCATGTGCATCCATTCTGGCACGGTTCTGAACTGCATTCATCGATATCAGCTGAAATCATTGAAATGATGTGTAGTTAAGTGTACATTCTCGTCTAAATCATTTTTCTGTTCTCTGGTGTATGCTAGATTCTGATGATTCTGATTATAACAATTTAGTTGTTCTTGTCTTGCTTAAACGTTAAAGGATGGCATGTTACAAAACTATGACATTTGGTGTCATGATGCACCAATGCAGTTTCGCAGTGGAACTCAAGGGTGCTGCATTAGTGAAGCATGCTGACCTTTCGGGAGTGCATCAATCAATCTCATAAGGTCAGCATGATTATTCAATGCAGCACTGGCCAGTTACTCACCAGGACACATTCAGGACACATTCATGACAAGCAAGGGCAATTAATACATGAGTGGCGTGATTCACAAAAAGTGACCTTATTACAGAGTTGCCTAAGGCTCCCTTTCCCAGTACATGTTCCAAAGATGATGGGCTACCATACAAACGTCTGTCCCTGACCACATAAATACATAGTGAAAGCTTAACAGGTTTTAGTCTGTCGCCAGTTTTTTTTTACGAGTTGACCCAGGGCCTATAATACAAGAGGCCGTAGGCCTGATGTCATTTGGGTACAGCGGATCACTCACTTTCACAATGTGTTCCTGTGTAGCCTGCAATAGTACCACAGTCGTATCCGTCGACCTCATCCGTGCATGTGCATCCATTCTGGCACGGTTCTGAACTGCATTCATCGATATCAGCTGAAATCATTGAAATGATGTGTAGTTAAGTGTACATTCTCGTCTAAATCATTTTTCTGTTCTCTGGTGTATGCTAGATTCTGATGATTCTGATTATAACAATTTAGTTGTTCTTGTCTTGCTTAAACGTTAAAGGATGGCATGTTACAAAACTATGACATTTGGTGTCATGATGCACCAATGCAGTTTCGCAGTGGAACTCAAGGGTGCTGCATTAGTGAAGCATGCTGACCTTTCGGGAGTGCATCAATCAATCTCATAAGGTCAGCTTGATTATTCAATGCAGCACTGGCCAGTTACTCACCAGGACACATTCAGGACACATTCATGACAAGCAAGGGCAATTAATACATGAGTGGCGTGATTCACAAAAAGTGACCTTATTACAGAGTTGCCTAAGGCTCCCTTTCCCAGTACATGTTCCAAAGATGATGGGCTACCATACAAACGTCTGTCCCTGACCACATGAATACATAGTGAAAGCTTAACAGGTTTTAGTCTGACACCAGTTTTTTTTACAAGTTGACCCAGGGCCTATAATCCAAGAGGCCGTAGGCCTGATGTCATTTGGGTACAGCGGATCACTCACTTTCACAATGTGTTCCTGTGTAGCCTCCAATAGTACCACAGTCGTATCCGTCGACCTCATCCGTGCATGTGCATCCATTCTGGCACGGTTCTGAACTGCATTCATCGATATCAGCTGAAATCATTGAAATGATGTGTAGTTAAGTGTACATTCTCGTCTAAATCATTTATCTGTTCTCTGGTGTATGCTAGATTCTGATGATTCTGATTATAACAATTTAGTTGTTCTTGTCTTGCTTAAACGTTAAAGGATGGCATGTTACAAAACTATGACATTTGGTGTCATGATGCACAAATGCAGTTTCGCAGTGGAACTCAAGGGTGCTGCATTAGTGAAGCATGCTGACCTTTCGGGAGTGCATCAATCAATCTCATAAGGTCAGCATGATTATTCAATGCAGCACTGGCCAGTTACTCACCAGGACACATTCATGCATCATGACAAGCAAGGGCAATTAATACATGAGTGGCGTGATTCACAAAAAGTGACCTTATTACAGAGTTGCCTAAGGCTCCCTTTCCCAGTACATGTTCCAAAGATGATGGGCTACCATACAAATGTCTGTCCCTGACCACATGAATACATAGTGAAAGCTTAATAGGTTTTAGTCTGTCGCCAGTTTTTTTTTACGAGTTGACCCAGGGCCTATAATCCAAGAGGCCGTAGGCCTGATGTCATTTGGGTACAGCGGATCACTCACTTTCACAATGTGTTCCTGTGTAGCCTGCAATAGTACCACAGTCGTATCCGTCAACCTCATCCGTGCATGTGCATCCATTCTGGCACGGTTCTGAACTGCATTCATCGATATCAGCTGAAATCATCGAAATGATGTGTAGTTAAGTGTACATCATTGTCTAAATCATTTTTCTGTTCTCTGGTGTATGCTAGATTCTGATGATTCTGATTATAACAATTTAGTTGTTCTTGTCTTGCTTAAACGTTAAAGGATGGCATGTTACAAAACTATGACATTTGGTGTCATGATGCACCAATGCAGTTTCGCAGTGGAACTCAAGGGTGCTGCATAAGTGAATCATGCTGACCTGACGGGAGTGCATCAATCAATCTCATAAGGTCAGCATGATTATTCAATGCAGCACTGGCCAGTTACTCACCAGGACACATTCATGCATCATGACAAGCAAGGGCAATTAATACATGAGTGGCGTGATTCACAAAAAGTGACCTTATTACAGAGTTGCCTAAGGCTCCCTTTCCCAGTACATGTTCCAAAGATGATGGGCTACCATACAAACGTCTGTCCCTGACCACATAAATACATAGTGAAAGCTTAACAGGTTTTAGTCTGTCGCCAGTTTTTTTTTACGAGTTGACCCAGGGCCTATAATCCAAGAGGCCGTAGGCCTGATGTCATTTGGGTACAGCGGATCACTCACTTTCACAATGTGTTCCTGTGTAGCCTGCAATAGTACCACAGTCGTAGCCGTCGACCTCATCCGTGCATGTGCATCCATTCTGGCACGGTTCTGAACTGCATTCATCGATATCAGCTGAAATCATTGAAATGATGTGTAGTTAAGTGTACATTCTCGTCTAAATCATTTTTCTGTTCTCTGGTGTATGCTAGATTCTGATGATTCTGATTATAACAATTTAGTTGTTCTTGTCTTGCTTAAACGTTAAAGGATGGCATGTTACAAAACTATGACATTTGGTGTCATGATGCACAAATGCAGTTTCGCAGTGGAACTCAAGGGTGCTGCATTAGTGAAGCATGCTGACCTTCCGGGAGTGCATCAATCAATCTCATAAGGTCAGCATGATTATTCAATGCAGCACTGGCCAGTTACTCACCAGGACACATTCATGCATCATGACAAGCAAGGGCAATTAATACATGAGTGGCGTGATTCACAAAAAGTGACCTTATTACAGAGTTGCCTAAGGCTCCCTTTCCCAGTACATGTTCCAAAGATGATGGGCTACCATACAAACGTCTGTCCCTGACCACATAAATACATAGTGAAAGCTTAACAGGTTTTAGTCTGTCGCCAGTTTTTTTTTACGAGTTGACCCAGGGCCTATAATCCAAGAGGCCGTAGGCCTGATGTCATTTGGGTACAGCGGATCACTCACTTTCACAATGTGTTCCTGTGTAGCCTGCAATAGTACCACAGTCGTAGCCGTCGACCTCATCCGTGCATGTGCATCCATTCTGGCACGGTTCTGAACTGCATTCATCGATATCAGCTGAAATCATTGAAATGATGTGTAGTTAAGTGTACATTCTCGTCTAAATCATTTTTCTGTTCTCTGGTGTATGCTAGATTCTGATGATTCTGATTATAACAATTTAGTTGTTCTTGTCTTGCTTAAACGTTAAAGGATGGCATGTTACAAAACTATGACATTTGGTGTCATGATGCACAAATGCAGTTTCGCAGTGGAACTCAAGGGTGCTGCATTAGTGAAGCATGCTGACCTTTCGGGAGTGCATCAATCAATCTCATAAGGTCAGCATGATTATTCAATGCAGCACTGGCCAGTTACTCACCAGGACACATTCATGCATCATGACAAGCAAGGGCAATTAATACATGAGTGGCGTGATTCACAAAAAGTGACCTTATTACAGAGTTGCCTAAGGCTCCCTTTCCCAGTGCATGTTCCAAAGATGATGGGCTACCATACAAACGTCTGTCCCTGACCACATAAATACATAGTGAAAGCTTAACAGGTTTTAGTCTGTCGCCAGTTTTTTTTTACGAGTTGACCCAGGGCCTATAATCCAAGAGGCCGTAGGCCTGATGTCATTTGGGTACAGCGGATCACTCACTTTCACAATGTGTTCCTGTGTAGCCTGCAATAGTACCACAGTCGTATCCGTCGACCTCATCCGTACATGTGCATCCATTCTGGCACGGTTCTGAACTGCATTCATCGATATCAGCTGAAATCATTGAAATGATGTGTAGTCAAGTGTACATTCTCGTCTAAATCATTTTTCTGTTCTCTGGTGTATGCTAGATTCTGATGATTCTGATTATAACAATTTAGTTGTTCTTGTCTTGCTTAAATGTTAAAGGATGGCATGTTACAAAACTATGACATTTGGTGTCATGATGCACAAATGCAGTTTCGCAGTGGAACTCAAGGGTGCTGCATTAGTGAAGCATGCTGACCTTTCGGGAGTGCATCAATCAATCTCATAAGGTCAGCATGATTATTCAATGCAGCACTGGCCAGTTACTCACCAGGACACATTCATGCATCATGACAAGCAAGGGCAATTAATACATGAGTGGCGTGATTCACAAAAAGTGACCTTATTACAGAGTTGCCTAAGGCTCCCTTTCCCAGTACATGTTCCAAAGATGATGGGCTACCATACAAACGTCTGTCCCTGACCACATGAATACATAGTGAAAGCTTAACAGGTTTTAGTCTGTCGCCAGTTTTTTTTTACGAGTTGACCCAGGGCCTATAATCCAAGAGGCCGTAGGCCTGATGTCATTTGGGTACAGCGGATCACTCACTTTCACAATGTGTTCCTGTGTAGCCTGCAATAGTACCACAGTCGTATCCGTAGACCTCATCCGTGCATGTGCATCCATTCTGGCACGGTTCTGAACTGCATTCATTGATATCAGCTGAAATCATTGAAATGATGTGTAGTTAAGTGTACATTATTGTCTAAATCATTTTTCTGTTCTCTGGTGTATGCTAGATTCTGATGATTCTGATTATAACAATTTAGTTGTTCTTGTCTTGTTTAAACGTTAAAGGATGGCATGTTACTAAACTATGACATTTGTTGTCATGATGCACCAATGCAGTTTCGCAGTGGAACTCAAGGGTGCTGCATAAGTGAAGCATGCTGAGCTTTCGGGAGTGCATCAATCAATCTCATAAGGTCAGCATGATTATTCAATGCAGCACTGGCCAGTTACTCACCAGGACACATTCAGGACACATTCATGACAAGCAAGGGCAATTAATACATGAGTGGCGTGATTCACAAAAAGTGACCTTATTACAGAGTTGCCTAAGGCTCCCTTTCCCAGTACATGTTCCAAAGATGATGGGCTACCATACAAACGTCTGTCCCTGACCACATAAATACATAGTGAAAGCTTAACAGGTTTTAGTCTGTCGCCAGTTTTTTTTTACGAGTTGACCCAGGGCCTATAATCCAAGAGGCCGTAGGCCTGATGTCATTTGGGTACAGCGGATCACTCACTTTCACAATGTGTTCCTGTGTAGCCTGCAATAGTACCACAGTCGTATCCGTCGACCTCATCCGTGCATGTGCATCCATTCTGGCACGGTTCTGAACTGCATTCATCGATATCAGCTGAAATCATTGAAATGATGTGTAGTTAAGTGTACATTCTCGTATAAATCATTTATCTGTTCTCTGGTGTATGCTAGATTCTGATGATTCTGATTATAACAATTTAGTTGTTCTTGTCTTGTTTAAACGTTAAAGGATGGCATGTTACTAAACTATGACATTTGTTGTCATGATGCACCAATGCAGTTTCGCAGTGGAACTCAAGGGTGCTGCATAAGTGAAGCATGCTGACCTTTCGGGAGTGCATCAATCAATCTCATAAGGTCAGCATGATTATTCAATGCAGCACTGGCCAGTTACTCACCATGACACATTCATGCATCATGACAAGCAAGGGCAATTAATACATGAGTGGCGTGATTCACAAAAAGTGACCTTATTACAGAGTTGCCTAAGGCTCCCTTTCCCAGTACATGTTCCAAAGATGATGGGCTACCATACAAACGTCTGTCCCTGACCACATGAATACATAGTGAAAGCTTAACAGGTTTTAGTCTGTCGCCAGTTTTTTTTTACGAGTTGACCCAGGGCCTATAATCCAAGAGGCCGTAGGCCTGATGTCATTTGGGTACAGCGGATCACTCACTTTCACAATGTGTTCCTGTGTAGCCTGCAATAGTACCACAGTCGTATCCGTCGACCTCATCCGTGCATGTGCATCCATTCTGGCACGGTTCTGAACTGCATTCATCGATATCAGCTGAAATCATTGAAATGATGTGTAGTTAAGTGTACATTCTCGTATAAATCATTTATCTGTTCTCTGGTGTATGCTAGATTCTGATGATTCTGATTATAACAATTTAGTTGTTCTTGTCTTGTTTAAACGTTAAAGGATGGCATGTTACTAAACTATGACATTTGTTGTCATGATGCACCAATGCAGTTTCGCAGTGGAACTCAAGGGTGCTGCATAAGTGAAGCATGCTGACCTTTCGGGAGTGCATCAATCAATCTCATAAGGTCAGCATGATTATTCAATGCAGCACTGGCCAGTTACTCACCAGGACACATTCGGGACACATTCATGACAAGCAAGGGCAATTAATACATGAGTGGCGTGATTCACAAAAAGTGACCTTATTACAGAGTTGCCTAAGGCTCCCTTTCCCAGTACATGTTCCAAAGATGATGGGCTACCATACAAACGTCTGTCCCTGACCACATGAATACATAGTGAAAGCTTAACAGGTTTTAGTCTGTCGCCAGTTTTTTTTTACGAGTTGACCCAGGGCCTATAATCCAAGAGGCCGTAGTCCTGATGTCATTTGGGTACAGCGGATCACTCACTTTCACAATGTGTTCCTGTGTAGCCTGCAATAGTACCACAGTCGTATCCGTCGACCTCATCCGTGCATGTGCATCCATTCTGGCACGGTTCTGAACTGCATTCATCGATATCAGCTGAAATCATTGAAATGATGTGTAGTTAAGTGTACATTCTCATATAAATCATTTATCTGTTCTCTGGTGTATGCTAGATTCTGATGATTCTGATTATAACAATTTAGTTGTTCTTGTCTTGTTTAAACGTTAAAGGATGGCATGTTACTAAACTATGACATTTGTTGTCATGATGCACCAATGCAGTTTCGCAGTGGAACTCAAGGGTGCTGCATTAGTGAAGCATGCTGACCTTTCGGGAGTGCATCAATCAATCTCATAAGGTCAGCATGATTATTCAATGCAGCACTGGCCAGTTACTCACCAGGACACATTCAGGACACATTCATGACAAGCAAGGGCAATTAATACATGAGTGGCGTGATTCACAAAAAGTGACCTTATTACAGAGTTGCCTAAGGCTCCCTTTCCCAGTATATGTTCCAAAGATGATGGGCTACCATACAAACGTCTGTCCCTGACCACATAAATACATAGTGAAAGCTTAACAGGTTTTAGTCTGTCGCCAGTTTTTTTTTACGAGTTGACCCAGGGCCTATAATCCAAGAGGCCGTAGGCCTGATGTCATTTGGGTACAGCGGATCACTCACTTTCACAATGTGTTCCTGTGTAGCCTGCAATAGTACCACAGTCGTATCCGTCGACCTCATCCGTACATGTGCATCCATTCTGGCACGGTTCTGAACTGCATTCATCGATATCAGCTGAAATCATTGAAATGATGTGTAGTCAAGTGTACATTCTCGTCTAAATCATTTTTCTGTTCTCTGGTGTATGCTAGATTCTGATGATTCTGATTATAACAATTTAGTTGTTCTTGTCTTGCTTAAACGTTAAAGGATGGCATGTTACAAAACTATGACATTTGGTGTCATGATGCACAAATGCAGTTTCGCAGTGGAACTCAAGGGTGCTGCATTAGTGAAGCATGCTGACCTTTCGGGAGTGCATCAATCAATCTCATAAGGTCAGCATGATTATTCAATGCAGCACTGGCCAGTTACTCACCATGACACATTCATGCATCATGACAAGCAAGGGCAATTAATACATGAGTGGCGTGATTCACAAAAAGTGACCTTATTACAGAGTTGCCTAAGGCTCCCTTTCCCAGTACATGTTCCAAAGATGATGGGCTACCATACAAACGTCTGTCCCTGACCACATGAATACATAGTGAAAGCTTAACAGGTTTTAGTCTGTCGCCAGTTTTTTTTTACGAGTTGACCCAGGGCCTATAATCCAAGAGGCCGTAGGCCTGATGTCATTTGGGTACAGCGGATCACTCACTTTCACAATGTGTTCCTGTGTAGCCTGCAATAGTACCACAGTCGTATCCGTCGACCTCATCCGTGCATGTGCATCCATTCTGGCACGGTTCTGAACTGCATTCATCGATATCAGCTGAAATCATTGAAATGATGTGTAGTTAAGTGTACATTCTCGTATAAATCATTTATCTGTTCTCTGGTGTATGCTAGATTCTGATGATTCTGATTATAACAATTTAGTTGTTCTTGTCTTGTTTAAACGTTAAAGGATGGCATGTTACTAAACTATGACATTTGTTGTCATGATGCACCAATGCAGTTTCGCAGTGGAACTCAAGGGTGCTGCATAAGTGAAGCATGCTGACCTTTCGGGAGTGCATCAATCAATCTCATAAGGTCAGCATGATTATTCAATGCAGCACTGGCCAGTTACTCACCAGGACACATTCAGGACACATTCATGACAAGCAAGGGCAATTAATACATGAGTGGCGTGATTCACAAAAAGTGACCTTATTACAGAGTTGCCTAAGGCTCCCTTTCCCAGTACATGTTCCAAAGATGATGGGCTACCATACAAACGTCTGTCCCTGACCACATAAATACATAGTGAAAGCTTAACAGGTTTTAGTCTGTCGCCAGTTTTTTTTTACGAGTTGACCCAGGGCCTATAATCCAAGAGGCCGTAGGCCTGATGTCATTTGGGTACAGCGGATCACTCACTTTCACAATGTGTTCCTGTGTAGCCTGCAATAGTACCACAGTCGTATCCGTCGACCTCATCCGTGCATGTGCATCCATTCTGGCACGGTTCTGAACTGCATTCATCGATATCAGCTGAAATCATTGAAATGATGTGTAGTTAAGTGTACATTCTCGTCTAAATCATTTTTCTGTTCTCTGGTGTATGCTAGATTCTGATGATTCTGATTATAACAATTTAGTTGTTCTTGTCTTGCTTAAACGTTAAAGGATGGCATGTTACAAAACTATGACATTTGGTGTCATGATGCACCAATGCAGTTTCGCAGTGGAACTCAAGGGTGCTGCATTAGTGAAGCATGCTGACCTTTCGGGAGTGCATCAATCAATCTCATAAGGTCAGCATGATTATTCAATGCAGCACTGGCCAGTTACTCACCAGGACACATTCAGGACACATTCATGACAAGCAAGGGCAATTAATACATGAGTGGCGTGATTCACAAAAAGTGACCTTATTACAGAGTTGCCTAAGGCTCCCTTTCCCAGTACATGTTCCAAAGATGATGGGCTACCATACAAACGTCTGTCCCTGACCACATAAATACATAGTGAAAGCTTAACAGGTTTTAGTCTGTCGCCAGTTTTTTTTTACGAGTTGACCCAGGGCCTATAATCCAAGAGGCCGTAGGCCTGATGTCATTTGGGTACAGCGGATCACTCACTTTCACAATGTGTTCCTGTGTAGCCTGCAATAGTACCACAGTCGTATCCGTCGACCTCATCCGTACATGTGCATCCATTCTGGCACGGTTCTGAACTGCATTCATCGATATCAGCTGAAATCATTGAAATGATGTGTAGTCAAGTGTACATTCTCGTCTAAATCATTTTTCTGTTCTCTGGTGTATGCTAGATTCTGATGATTCTGATTATAACAATTTAGTTGTTCTTGTCTTGCTTAAACGTTAAAGGATGGCATGTTACAAAACTATGACATTTGGTGTCATGATGCACAAATGCAGTTTCGCAGTGGAACTCAAGGGTGCTGCATTAGTGAAGCATGCTGACCTTTCGGGAGTGCATCAATCAATCTCATAAGGTCAGCATGATTATTCAATGCAGCACTGGCCAGTTACTCACCATGACACATTCATGCATCATGACAAGCAAGGGCAATTAATACATGAGTGGCGTGATTCACAAAAAGTGACCTTATTACAGAGTTGCCTAAGGCTCCCTTTCCCAGTACATGTTCCAAAGATGATGGGCTACCATACAAACGTCTGTCCCTGACCACATGAATACATAGTGAAAGCTTAACAGGTTTTAGTCTGTCGCCAGTTTTTTTTTACGAGTTGACCCAGGGCCTATAATCCAAGAGGCCGTAGGCCTGATGTCATTTGGGTACAGCGGATCACTCACTTTCACAATGTGTTCCTGTGTAGCCTGCAATAGTACCACAGTCGTATCCGTCGACCTCATCCGTGCATGTGCATCCATTCTGGCACGGTTCTGAACTGCATTCATCGATATCAGCTGAAATCATTGAAATGATGTGTAGTTAAGTGTACATTCTCGTATAAATCATTTATCTGTTCTCTGGTGTATGCTAGATTCTGATGATTCTGATTATAACAATTTAGTTGTTCTTGTCTTGTTTAAACGTTAAAGGATGGCATGTTACTAAACTATGACATTTGTTGTCATGATGCACCAATGCAGTTTCGCAGTGGAACTCAAGGGTGCTGCATAAGTGAAGCATGCTGACCTTTCGGGAGTGCATCAATCAATCTCATAAGGTCAGCATGATTATTCAATGCAGCACTGGCCAGTTACTCACCAGGACACATTCAGGACACATTCATGACAAGCAAGGGCAATTAATACATGAGTGGCGTGATTCACAAAAAGTGACCTTATTACAGAGTTGCCTAAGGCTCCCTTTCCCAGTACATGTTCCAAAGATGATGGGCTACCATACAAACGTCTGTCCCTGACCACATAAATACATAGTGAAAGCTTAACAGGTTTTAGTCTGTCGCCAGTTTTTTTTTACGAGTTGACCCAGGGCCTATAATCCAAGAGGCCGTAGGCCTGATGTCATTTGGGTACAGCGGATCACTCACTTTCACAATGTGTTCCTGTGTAGCCTGCAATAGTACCACAGTCGTATCCGTCGACCTCATCCGTGCATGTGCATCCATTCTGGCACGGTTCTGAACTGCATTCATCGATATCAGCTGAAATCATTGAAATGATGTGTAGTTAAGTGTACATTCTCGTCTAAATCATTTTTCTGTTCTCTGGTGTATGCTAGATTCTGATGATTCTGATTATAACAATTTAGTTGTTCTTGTCTTGCTTAAACGTTAAAGGATGGCATGTTACAAAACTATGACATTTGGTGTCATGATGCACCAATGCAGTTTCGCAGTGGAACTCAAGGGTGCTGCATTAGTGAAGCATGCTGACCTTTCGGGAGTGCATCAATCAATCTCATAAGGTCAGCATGATTATTCAATGCAGCACTGGCCAGTTACTCACCAGGACACATTCAGGACACATTCATGACAAGCAAGGGCAATTAATACATGAGTGGCGTGATTCACAAAAAGTGACCTTATTACAGAGTTGCCTAAGGCTCCCTTTCCCAGTACATGTTCCAAAGATGATGGGCTACCATACAAACGTCTGTCCCTGACCACATGAATACATAGTGAAAGCTTAATAGGTTTTAGTCTGTCGCCAGTTTTTTTTTACGAGTTGACCCAGGGCCTATAATCCAAGAGGCCGTAGGCCTGATGTCATTTGGGTACAGCGGATCACTCACTTTCACAATGTGTTCCTGTGTAGCCTGCAATAGTACCACAGTCGTATCCGTCGACCTCATCCGTGCATGTGCATCCATTCTGGCACGGTTCTGAACTGCATTCATCGATATCAGCTGAAATCATTGAAATGATGTGTAGTTAAGTGTACATTATTGTCTAAATCATTTTTCTGTTCTCTGGTGTATGCTAGATTCTGATGATTCTGATTATAACAATTTAGTTGTTCTTGTCTTGCTTAAACGTTAAAGGATGGCATGTTACAAAACTATGACATTTGGTGTCATGATGCACCAATGCAGTTTCGCAGTGGAACTCAAGGGTGCTGCATTAGTGAATCATGCTGACCTTACAGGAGTGCATCAATCAATCTCATAAGGTCAGCATGATTATTCAATGCAGCACTGGCCAGTTACTCACCAGGACACATTCATGCATCATGACAAGCAAGGGCAATTAATACATGAGTGGCGTGATTCACAAAAAGTGACCTTATTACAGAGTTGCCTAAGGCTCCCTTTCCCAGTACATGTTCCAAAGATGATGGGCTACCATACAAACGTCTGTCCCTGACCACATGAATACATAGTGAAAGCTTAACAGGTTTTAGTCTGTCGCCAGTTTTTTTTTACGAGTTGACCCAGGGCCTATAATCCAAGAGGCCGTAGTCCTGATGTCATTTGGGTACAGCGGATCACTCACTTTCACAATGTGTTCCTGTGTAGCCTGCAATAGTACCACAGTCGTATCCGTCGACCTCATCCGTGCATGTGCATCCATTCTGGCACGGTTCTGAACTGCATTCATCGATATCAGCTGAAATCATTGAAATGATGTGTAGTTAAGTGTACATTCTCGTATAAATCATTTATCTGTTCTCTGGTGTATGCTAGATTCTGATGATTCTGATTATAACAATTTAGTTGTTCTTGTCTTGTTTAAACGTTAAAGGATGGCATGTTACTAAACTATGACATTTGTTGTCATGATGCACCAATGCAGTTTCGCAGTGGAACTCAAGGGTGCTGCATAAGTGAAGCATGCTGACCTTTCGGGAGTGCATCAATCAATCTCATAAGGTCAGCATGATTATTCAATGCAGCACTGGCCAGTTACTCACCAGGACACATTCAGGACACATTCATGACAAGCAAGGGCAATTAATACATGAGTGGCGTGATTCACAAAAAGTGACCTTATTACAGAGTTGCCTAAGGCTCCCTTTCCCAGTATATGTTCCAAAGATGATGGGCTACCATACAAACGTCTGTCCCTGACCACATAAATACATAGTGAAAGCTTAACAGGTTTTAGTCTGTCGCCAGTTTTTTTTTACGAGTTGACCCAGGGCCTATAATCCAAGAGGCCGTAGGCCTGATGTCATTTGGGTACAGCGGATCACTCACTTTCACAATGTGTTCCTGTGTAGCCTGCAATAGTACCACAGTCGTATCCGTCGACCTCATCCGTGCATGTGCATCCATTCTGGCACGGTTCTGAACTGCATTCATCGATATCAGCTGAAATCATTGAAATGATGTGTAGTTAAGTGTACATTCTCGTCTAAATCATTTTTCTGTTCTCTGGTGTATGCTAGATTCTGATGATTCTGATTATAACAATTTAGTTGTTCTTGTCTTGCTTAAACGTTAAAGGATGGCATGTTACAAAACTATGACATTTGGTGTCATGATGCACCAATGCAGTTTCGCAGTGGAACTCAAGGGTGCTGCATTAGTGAAGCATGCTGACCTTTCGGGAGTGCATCAATCAATCTCATAAGGTCAGCATGATTATTCAATGCAGCACTGGCCAGTTACTCACCAGGACACATTCAGGACACATTCATGACAAGCAAGGGCAATTAATACATGAGTGGCGTGATTCACAAAAAGTGACCTTATTACAGAGTTGCCTAAGGCTCCCTTTCCCAGTACATGTTCCAAAGATGATGGGCTACCATACAAACGTCTGTCCCTGACCACATGAATACATAGTGAAAGCTTAACAGGTTTTAGTCTGACACCAGTTTTTTTTACAAGTTGACCCAGGGCCTATAATCCAAGAGGCCGTAGGCCTGATGTCATTTGGGTACAGCGGATCACTCACTTTCACAATGTGTTCCTGTGTAGCCTGCAATAGTACCACAGTCGTATCCGTCGACCTCATCCGTGCATGTGCATCCATTCTGGCACGGTTCTGAACTGCATTCATCGATATCAGCTGAAATCATTGAAATGATGTGTAGTTAAGTGTACATTCTCGTCTAAATCATTTATCTGTTCTCTGGTGTATGCTAGATTCTGATGATTCTGATTATAACAATTTAGTTGTTCTTGTCTTGCTTAAACGTTAAAGGATGGCATGTTACAAAACTATGACATTTGGTGTCATGATGCACCAATGCAGTTTCGCAGTGGAACTCAAGGGTGCTGCATTAGCTAATCATGCTGACCTTACGGGAGTGCATCAATCAATCTCATAAGGTCAGCATGATTATTCAATGCAGCACTGGCCAGTTACTCACCAGGACACATTCATGCATCATGACAAGCAAGGGCAATTAATACATGAGTGGCGTGATTCACAAAAAGTGACCTTATTACAGAGTTGCCTAAGGCTCCCTTTCCCAGTACATGTTCCAAAGATGATGGGCTACCATACAAACGTCTGTCCCTGACCACATGAATACATAGTGAAAGCTTAACAGGTTTTAGTCTGTCGCCAGTTTTTTTTTACGAGTTGACCCAGGGCCTATAATCCAAGAGGCCGTAGGCCTGATGTCATTTGGGTACAGCGGATCACTCACTTTCACAATGTGTTCCTGTGTAGCCTGCAATAGTACCACAGTCGTATCCGTCAACCACATCCGTGCATGTGCATCCATTCTGGCACGGTTCTGAACTGCATTCATCGATATCAGCTGAAATCATTGAAATGATGTGTAGTTAAGTGTACATTCTGGTCTAAATCATTTATCTGTTCTCTGGTGTATGCTAGATTCTGATGATTCTGATTATAACAATTTAGTTGTTCTTGTCTTGTTTAAACGTTAAAGGATGGCATGTTACAAAACTATGACATTTGGTGTCATGATGCACCAATGCAGTTTCGCAGTGGAACTCAAGGGTGCTGCATTAGTGAAGCATGCTGACCTTTCGGGAGTGCATCAATCAATCTCATAAGGTCAGCATGATTATTCAATGCAGCACTGGCCAGTTACTCACCAGGACACATTCAGGACACATTCATGACAAGCAAGGGCAATTAATACATGAGTGGCATGATTCACAAAAAGTGACCTTATTACAGAGTTGCCTAAGGCGCCCTTTCCCAGTACATGTTCCAAAGATGATGGGCTACCATACAAACGTCTGTCCCTGACCACATGAATACATAGTGAAAGCTTAACAGGTTTTAGTCTGTCGCCAGTTTTTTTTTACGAGTTGACCCAGGGCCTATAATCCAAGAGGCCGTAGGCCTGATGTCATTTGGGTACAGCGGATCACTCACTTTCACAATGTGTTCCTGTGTAGCCTGCAATAGTACCACAGTCGTATCCGTCGACCTCATCCGTGCATGTGCATCCATTCTGGCACGGTTCTGAACTGCATTCATCGATATCAGCTGAAATCATTGAAATGATGTGTAGTTAAGTGTACATTCTCGTCTAAATCATTTATCTGTTCTCTGGTGTATGCTAGATTCTGATGATTCTGATTATAACAATTTAGTTGTTCTTGTCTTGTTTAAACGTTAAAGGATGTAGGGCTGCAGCAGACCCTCCAAAAGAGCCATATTTCTGGAGTTTAATTCTGGGAATTACTAAAAGCTATGGCATGTTTTTTTATGTTGTCCAAGTCATCTGGATGGAGAAAAGTGATGTTGTGGTGATGAAAGCTCGTGCAGGCACCAAAAAATTCAAGATGGCCGCCAAAATGTTATAAATTATTGAAAATAATATAGCTTTGGTTGTAATCAACATAGAGACATAATTCTAAGTTCAAAATATACATTTCCAAGGTCAAGGAGTTCAAATCCATCATTTATGAGAACTTAAGTGGCAGCCATCTTGAATTTTTAATGAGGTCGGGCACCGGAATACATGAATTTCTTTTGAGAATGTGATTTCTAGTTCATATCAGCATGCAGAACAAATTCTTAGATCAAGAAACATTATTTCTGATGGTAAGGAGTTGAGAGTCAACACTAAGCATAATGCATGTGGCAGCCATTTTGAATATTTAATGAGATCGGCCAAATAGTGAGAAAACAGCCAAGATTCAGACTTTCAGCTTCCTAATCAAACCGCACCATGCCTTTGTCAAAATGGTCAGAAACCTTCATATGGGACCCAAATTTAAAGTCATATTTTTGTATGATAAGGGTGTAGAGGGGTAGAGGGTTAGTCCTTGGTAAAATACCGATAAATCAGCCATTTTGAAGGCATTTGTTCCCATGCAATCAAGTGCCTATACTGCCATAGAGCAACAATATGAGACCTAACCAGGCAGATTAAACCCTTCTGGAGGGCCCCCTGTTTCTGTTAACTACTCCCTTAGAACCCTTCCCCCCCCCCACCCACTCCCTCAGCATGCACCAATACCCACCAAATACCCCCCTCCCCCTTCATCTCTATATTGTACTGTATGCACAATCAGGAGTCAGGATTTTTTAACATCAATAGGCATTTAAATACACACCGGCCTGTCTCAGGAGTAAGACAGTTGTGTGTTTAAAGGAGGGGTAGGGGATATGAAAGGGGGCTCAGATCCCCCCCCCCCCACAATAAGAAAACATTAAATGAGAAGGTCTACCTGAGCACATCTAGCCACTCCAACCATCAGACCTCTTATAATGTATCAATCATACATGAATGGCCTTAGCACTTCAACACAAATTTGATATGGGACCCAAAGAGACGACTAAAGATTATATTCTTGTGATTCTATGAATATAACCACTTTTGGGAAAGGCATCATCATTGATATAATAGAGATACATGAGCTTTTTGGAGACCTTTGCCTAGATAGATAATACTATTTTCCAAGGTCTCAATGATTCTTTTTCACTTACCCCACCAATGGTTACCCCTCCAGCCCAATAAAGTGGTGAAATGCATAGACTGATGGATAGTGGGGGGTGGGAGGAAGCCTGCAGATGACTCTAAATCAGGATTGGTGTCCATACATCTCTGTCCAGATCTTAGATGGTTACTACCCCTGACAAGAGACAATGTAAAGGGGAGGGGAAGCTATATAAGGGACAGAAGAGCCTCTGAACTCACAGGAGGTCTCATAAATGGTAGGGTAAAGAGCTCTGGTAAATATTTTGAATAATCTTGAATATATATGTCTTTACTGAATATATCTGTTTAAAGAAAATGCATGACATCTGTGGGAGCATCTGACTAATAGATGTATGCAAAGTCTAAAGATTATCCTCAAATAAAATCCAGTTTATCATATTCCCTACTGTTATAATTTTGAAATCTGGCTGTTCTCTCAGAAATACCCCCTCCACTGTCTAGATGTTGGTAAGTTTATTGAGCTGCTTCCACCACCACTCCACCCCTAATGACTCTCACTAGCCTAAACTTTAAACAGTGCCCCCTGTAGGGTAATAAAAAATTAGCATCTCTATGAGTATGTTATATTAGACCTGCTGGGAGAACCCAGACTCCAAAACATAGGTACACCAATGGAATCCTGCCCTTTAAGTTAATTCTCTGAATTGAAATTGAAAAGAAAATGAAAAGAATGGGTGGTAAATAGATATTCTGAACCCTAAAGTTTATTGAAGATAATACAAAAACCCTGCTTTGTTATTATGGGGAAGGGAAGGTAACCATAGCTACGTTATTGCAATGCTAAAGATCTGTCAAAGATAGGCATACACTCAACATCTGCTACATCTGCATGTACAGTCAACATCTGGTGTTGTTACAATATTCAGGTATATGCAAATACAACATAGGCCTGGCAGATCTATGCCATCCCCATATGGGGTAAAGAGCAGATTGGTAGAAATCAAACTTTACGGACAGAGGAATACGTATTTCAATGTAAGACCAATTGTTGAAGCCAGACTTGACTTGAAGTGCAGTATCCCTCTACCAGCTGTAGTATATGTATACACCTGCCAGGGTGATCAAAAGGACCCAGCTCACTCATTCTGAGGCATTGGAAGGGGGGGGGTGGCAGTGGGCTTCCTCTTTTAACCACACTACTGTCCCACTCACAGGTATGATACATACTATGAGAGGTAATGCTGTGCACTGGGAAATATGGAGGGAGGGGTTTTCCGATAGTTGGAGTGACACCCCCCTCTTGGCAAAGGGTTGGTGTTGGGCATGGGGGGCTCTTGGCCTCTTCATACCCCATACACATCTTTTAATCACAGCACTGGCTTACTCCCAAATGTTGGAAGATCCTATCATTCTGCTGTACTATGTAATATGGAGGCGAGGGGGGGGGGTGGCTTATTCCATAGCTTTTAGTTTGGGGTGAGGTGGGGGTAGTTAGCAGAAATAGGGGGGGGGCCCTTTAGAAGGGTTAAAACTGCCTGATAGGTCTCATGTTAATGTTAAGTAGTGTAGGGACTTGATCGTATGGAGCAAACACCTTCAAAATAGATGATTTATCTGTATTTTACCAAGGATGAACCACCTCCCCAGAGGGGCTAACACCCCTTCCAGTACCCAACCTCATTTAAAAATTCAAGATGGCTGCCACTTATATAGCTTCTAATGAATAATGAATCTTAATCTCTTGACCCAAGAAATGCAGCATTTCAACATTAATTGTATTTCTATTTTGAGGATCGGATAGTTCATAACTGTCAGTCTGATTTTGTACATTATGCTATCAATATCATTAATTATTCAAAATGGCTGTCGCATACATCATGCTAAGTTTCAAGTTTTATCTCTTCATTATGTCAAACATAGGTCTCCTGAACAATAAAATGGTCCTGCATGATGATAACAACTGGAAACCACATTTTAAAAGATATTCAGATAGTCGCTGTCCGACCTCATTAAAAATTCAAGATGGCTGCCACCTAAGTTCTCATAAACCATAAATCTGAATTCCCTGACTTCAGGAACACATGTAGAACTTCAAATCATGTTTCTATGTTCTTTATAGTAGGTGTAGAATCTTTCTCATTGAGTGGAAGACAAAATTAACATTATTCTGCTTTTACCAGAATAACAGAAAATGTGTATAATCAATGGCCATTTTCATATAGCCTGCACGAGATATCACGACCACAACATCACTTTTCATGGTCCCTAGGGTCCCATCAACATAAAAAACCATGCTGTAGCTTTTAGTAATCATTCGAATTAAATCACATCTGATGGCCAAGCTGCTGCAGCCCTAATGGCATGTTACAAAACTATGACATTTGGTGTCATGATGCACCAATGCAGTTTCGCAGTGGAACTCAAGGGTGCTGCATAAGTGAAGCATGCTGAGCTTTCGGGAGTGCATCAATCAATCTCATAAGGTCAGCATGATTATTCAATGCAGCACTGGCCAGTTACTCACCAGGACACATTCAGGACACATTTATGACAAGCAAGGGCAATTGATACATGAGTGGCGTGATTCACAAAAAGTGACCTTATTACAGAGTTGCCTAAGGCTCCCTTTCCCAGTACATGTTCCAAAGATGATGGGCTACCATACAAACGTCTGTCCCTGACCACATGAATACATAGTGAAAGCTTAACAGGTTTTAGTCTGTCTCCAGTTTTTTTTTACGAGTTGACCCAGGGCCTATAATCCAAGAGGCCGTAGGCCTGATGTCATTTGGGTACAGCGGATCACTCACTTTCACAATGTGTTCCTGTGTAGCCTGCAATAGTACCACAGTCGTATCCGTCGACCTCATCCGTGCATGTGCATCCATTCTGGCACGGTTCTGAACTGCATTCATCGATATCAGCTGAAATCATTGAAATGATGTGTAGTTAAGTGTACATTCTGGTCTAAATCATTTATCTGTTCTCTGGTGTATGCTAGATTCTGATGATTCTGATTATAACAATTTAGTTGTTCTTGTCTTGTTTAAACGTTAAAGGATGGCATGTTACAAAACTATGACATTTGGTGTCATGATGCACCAATGCAGTTTCACAGTGGAACTCAAGGGTGCTGCATAAGTGAAGCATGCTGACCTTTCGGGAGTGCATCAATCAATCTCATAAGGTCAGCATGATTATTCAATGCAGCACTGGCCAGTTACTCACCAGGACACATTCATGCATCATGACAAGCAAGGGCAATTAATACATAAGTGGCGTGATTCACAAAAAGTGACCTTATTACAGAGTTGCCTAAGGCTCCCTTTCCCAGTACATGTTCCAAAGATGATGGGCTACCATACAAACGTCTGTCCCTGACCACATGAATACATAGTGAAAGCTTAACAGGTTTTAGTCTGTCGCCAGTTTTTTTTTACGAGTTGACCCAGGGCCTATAATCCAAGAGGCCGTAGTCCTGATGTCATTTGGGTACAGCGGATCACTCACTTTCACAATGTGTTCCTGTGTAGCCTGCAATAGTACCACAGTCGTATCCGTCGACCTCATCCGTGCATGTGCATCCATTCTGGCACGGTTCTGAACTGCATTCATCGATATCAGCTGAAATCATTGAAATGATGTGTAGTTAAGTGTACATTCTCGTCTAAATCATTTATCTGTTCTCTGGTGTATGCTAGATTCTGATGATTCTGATTATAACAATTTAGTTGTTCTTGTCTTGTTTAAACGTTAAAGGATGGCATGTTACAAAACTATGACATTTGGTGTCATGATGCACCAATGCAGTTTCGCAGTGGAACTCAAGGGTGCTGCATAAGTGAAGCATGCTGACCTTTCGGGAGTGCATCAATCAATCTCATAAGGTCAGCATGATTATTCAATGCAGCACTGGCCAGTTACTCACCAGGACACATTCAGGACACATTCATGACAAGCAAGGGCAATTAATACATGAGTGGCGTGATTCACAAAAAGTGACCTTATTACAGAGTTGCCTAAGGCTCCCTTTCCCAGTACATGTTCCAAAGATGATGGGCTACCATACAAACGTCTGTCCCTGACCACATGAATACATAGTGAAAGCTTAACAGGTTTTAGTCTGTCGCCAGTTTTTTTTTACGAGTTGACCCAGGGCCTATAATCCAAGAGGCCGTAGGCCTGATGTCATTTGGGTACAGCGGATCACTCACTTTCACAATGTGTTCCTGTGTAGCCTGCAATAGTACCACAGTCGTATCCGTCAACCACATCCGTGCATGTGCATCCATTCTGGCACGGTTCTGAACTGCATTCATCGATATCAGCTGAAATCATTGAAATGATGTGTAGTTAAGTGTACATTCTCGTCTAAATCATTTATCTGTTCTCTGGTGTATGCTAGATTCTGATGATTCTGATTATAACAATTTAGTTGTTCTTGTCTTGTTTAAACGTTAAAGGATGGCATGTTACAAAACTATGACATTTGGTGTCATGATGCACCAATGCAGTTTCGCAGTGGAACTCAAGGGTGCTGCATTAGTGAAGCATGCTGACCTTTCGGGAGTGCATCAATCAATCTCATAAGGTCAGCATGATTATTCAATGCAGCACTGGCCAGTTACTCACCAGGACACATTCAGGACACATTCATGACAAGCAAGGGCAATTAATACATGAGTGGCATGATTCACAAAAAGTGACCTTATTACAGAGTTGCCTAAGGCGCCCTTTCCCAGTACATGTTCCAAAGATGATGGGCTACCATACAAACGTCTGTCCCTGACCACATGAATACATAGTGAAAGCTTAACAGGTTTTAGTCTGTCGCCAGTTTTTTTTTACGAGTTGACCCAGGGCCTATAATCCAAGAGGCCGTAGGCCTGATGTCATTTGGGTACAGCGGATCACTCACTTTCACAATGTGTTCCTGTGTAGCCTGCAATAGTACCACAGTCGTATCCGTCGACCTCATCCGTGCATGTGCATCCATTCTGGCACGGTTCTGAACTGCATTCATCGATATCAGCTGAAATCATTGAAATGATGTGTAGTTAAGTGTACATTCTCGTCTAAATCATTTATCTGTTCTCTGGTGTATGCTAGATTCTGATGATTCTGATTATAACAATTTAGTTGTTCTTGTCTTGTTTAAACGTTAAAGGATGGCATGTTACAAAACTATGACATTTGGTGTCATGATGCACCAATGCAGTTTCGCAGTGGAACTCAAGGGTGCTGCATAAGTGAAGCATGCTGACCTTTCGGGAGTGCATCAATCAATCTCATAAGGTCAGCATGATTATTCAATGCAGCACTGGCCAGTTACTCACCAGGACACATTCAGGACACATTCATGACAAGCAAGGGCAATTAATACATGAGTGGCGTGATTCACAAAAAGTGACCTTATTACAGAGTTGCCTAAGGCTCCCTTTCCCAGTACATGTTCCAAAGATGATGGGCTACCATACAAACGTCTGTCCCTGACCACATGAATACATAGTGAAAGCTTAACAGGTTTTAGTCTGTCGCCAGTTTTTTCTTACGAGTTGACCCAGGGCCTATAATCCAAGAGGCCGTAGGCCTGATGTCATTTGGGTACAGCGGATCACTCACTTTCACAATGTGTTCCTGTGTAGCCTGCAATAGTACCACAGTCGTATCCGTCGACCTCATCCGTGCATGTGCATCCATTCTGGCACGGTTCTGAACTGCATTCATCGATATCAGCTGAAATCATTGAAATGATGTGTAGTTAAGTGTACATTATTGTCTAAATCATTTTTCTGTTCTCTGGTGTATGCTAGATTCTGATGATTCTGATTATAACAATTTAGTTGTTCTTGTCTTGTTTAAACGTTAAAGGATGGCATGTTACAAAACTATGACATTTAGTGTCATGATGCACCAATGCAGTTTCGCAGTGGAACTCAAGGGTGCTGCATTAGTGAATCATGCTGACCTTACGGGAGTGCATCAATCAATCTCATAAGGTCAGCATGATTATTCAATGCAGCACTGGCCAGTTACTCACCAGGACACATTCATGCATCATGACAAGCAAGGGCAATTAATACATGCGTGGCGTGATTCACAAAAAGTGACCTTATTACAGAGTTGCCTAAGGCTCCCTTTCCCAGTACATGTTCCAAAGATGATGGGCTACCATACAAACGTCTGTCCCTGACCACATGAATACATAGTGAAAGCTTAACAGGTTTTAGTCTGTCGCCAGTTTTTTTTTACGAGTTGACCCAGGGCCTATAATCCAAGAGGCCGTAGTCCTGATGTCATTTGGGTACAGCGGATCACTCACTTTCACAATGTGTTCCTGTGTAGCCTGCAATAGTACCACAGTCGTATCCGTCGACCTCATCCGTGCATGTGCATCCATTCTGGCACGGTTCTGAACTGCATTCATCGATATCAGCTGAAATCATTGAAATGATGTGTAGTTAAGTGTACATTCTCGTCTAAATCATTTATCTGTTCTCTGGTGTATGCTAGATTCTGATGATTCTGATTATAACAATTTAGTTGTTCTTGTCTTGTTTAAACGTTAAAGGATGGCATGTTACAAAACTATGACATTTGGTGTCATGATGCACCAATGCAGTTTCGCAGTGGAACTCAAGGGTGCTGCATTAGTGAAGCATGCTGACCTTTCGGGAGTGCATCAATCAATCTCATAAGGTCAGCATGATTATTCAATGCAGCACTGGCCAGTTACTCACCAGGACACATTCAGGACACATTCATGACAAGCAAGGGCAATTAATACATGAGTGGCGTGATTCACAAAAAGTGACCTTATTACAGAGTTGCCTAAGGCTCCCTTTCCCAGTACATGTTCCAAAGATGATGGGCTACCATACAAACGTCTGTCCCTGACCACATGAATACATAGTGAAAGCTTAACAGGTTTTAGTCTGTCGCCAGTTTTTTTTTACGAGTTGACCCAGGGCCTATAATCCAAGAGGCCGTAGGCCTGATGTCATTTGGGTACAGCGGATCACTCACTTTCACAATGTGTTCCTGTGTAGCCTGCAATAGTACCACAGTCGTATCCGTCGACCTCATCCGTGCATGTGCATCCATTCTGGCACGGTTCTGAACTGCATTCATCGATATCAGCTGAAATCATTGAAATGATGTGTAGTTAAGTGTACATTCTCGTCTAAATCATTTATCTGTTCTCTGGTGTATGCTAGATTCTGATGATTCTGATTATAACAATTTAGTTGTTCTTGTCTTGTTTAAACGTTAAAGGATGGCATGTTACAAAACAATGACATTTGGTGTCATGATGCACCAATGCAGTTTCACAGTGGAACTCAAGGGTGCTGCATAAGTGAAGCATGCTGACCTTTCGGGAGTGCATCAATCAATCTCATAAGGTCAGCATGATTATTCAATGCAGCACTGGCCAGTTACTCACCAGGACACATTCATGCATCATGACAAACAAGGGCAATTAATACATGAGTGGCGTGATTCACAAAAAGTGACCTTATTACAGAGTTGCCTAAGGCTCCCTTTCCCAGTACATGTTCCAAAGATGATGGGCTACCATACAAACGTCTGTCCCTGACCACATGAATACACAGTGAAAGCTTAACAGGTTTTAGTCTGTCGCCAGTTTTTTTTTACGAGTTGACCCAGGGCCTATAATCCAAGAGGCCGTAGTCCAGATGTCATTTGGGTACAGCGGATCACTCACTTTCACAATGTGTTCCTGTGTAGCCTGCAATAGTACCACAGTCGTATCCGTCGACCTCATCCGTGCATGTGCATCCATTCTGGCACGGTTCTGAACTGCATTCATCGATATCAGCTGAAATCATTGAAATGATGTGTAGTTAAGTGTACATTCTCGTCTAAATCATTTATCTGTTCTCTGGTGTATGCTAGATTCTGATGATTCTGATTATAACAATTTAGTTGTTCTTGTCTTGTTTAAACGTTAAAGGATGGCATGTTACAAAACTATGACATTTGGTGTCATGATGCACCAATGCAGTTTCGCAGTGGAACTCAAGGGTGCTGCATAAGTGAAGCATGCTGACCTTTCGGGAGTGCATCAATCAATCTCATAAGGTCAGCATGATTATTCAATGCAGCACTGGCCAGTTACTCACCAGGACACATTCAGGACACATTCATGACAAGCAAGGGCAATTAATACATGAGTGGCGTGATTCACAAAAAGTGACCTTATTACAGAGTTGCCTAAGGCTCCCTTTCCCAGTACATGTTCCAAAGATGATGGGCTACCATACAAACGTCTGTCCCTGACCACATGAATACATAGTGAAAGCTTAACAGGTTTTAGTCTGTCGCCAGTTTTTTTTTACGAGTTGACCCAGGGCCTATAATCCAAGAGGCCGTAGTCCAGATGTCATTTGGGTACAGCGGATCACTCACTTTCACAATGTGTTCCTGTGTAGCCTGCAATAGTACCACAGTCGTATCCGTCGACCTCATCCGTGCATGTGCATCCATTCTGGCACGGTTCTGAACTGCATTCATCGATATCAGCTGAAATCATTGAAATGATGTGTAGTTAAGTGTACATTCTCGTCTAAATCATTTATCTGTTCTCTGGTGTATGCTAGATTCTGATGATTCTGATTATAACAATTTAGTTGTTCTTGTCTTGTTTAAACGTTAAAGGATGGCATGTTACAAAACTATGACATTTGGTGTCATGATGCACCAATGCAGTTTCGCAGTGGAACTCAAGGGTGCTGCATAAGTGAGGCATGCTGACCTTTCGGGAGTGCATCAATCAATCTCATAAGGTCAGCATGATTATTCAATGCAGCACTGGCCAGTTACTCACCAGGACACATTCAGGACACATTCATGACAAGCAAGGGCAATTAAAGATGATGGGCTACCATACAAACGTCTGTCCCTGACCACATGAATACATAGTGAAAGCTTAACAGGTTTTAGTCTGTCTCCAGTTTTTTTTTACGAGTTGACCCAGGGCCTATAATCCAAGAGGCCGTAGGCCTGATGTCATTTGGGTATGACATTTGGTGTCATGATGCACCAATGCAGTTTCGCAGTGGAACTCAAGGGTGCTGCATAAGTGAAGCATGCTGACCTTTCGGGAGTGCATCAATCAATCTCATAAGGTCAGCATGATTATTCAATGCAGCACTGGCCAGTTACTCACCAGGACACATTCAGGACACATTCATGACAAGCAAGGGCAATTAATACATGAGTGGCGTGATTCACAAAAAGTGACCTTATTACAGAGTTGCCTAAGGCTCCCTTTCCCAGTACATGTTCCAAAGATGATGGGCTACCATACAAACGTCTGTCCCTGACCACATGAATACATAGTGAAAGCTTAACAGGTTTTAGTCTGTCGCCAGTTTTTTTTTACGAGTTGACCCAGGGCCTATAATCCAAGAGGCCGTAGGCCTGATGTCATTTGGGTACAGCGGATCACTCACTTTCACAATGTGTTCCTGTGTAGCCTGCAATAGTACCACAGTCGTATCCGTCAACCACATCCGTGCATGTGCATCCATTCTGGCACGGTTCTGAACTGCATTCATCGATATCAGCTGAAATCATTGAAATGATGTGTAGTTAAGTGTACATTCTCGTCTAAATCATTTATCTGTTCTCTGGTGTATGCTAGATTCTGATGATTCTGATTATAACAATTTAGTTGTTCTTGTCTTGTTTAAACGTTAAAGGATGGCATGTTACAAAACTATGACATTTGGTGTCATGATGCACCAATGCAGTTTCGCAGTGGAACTCAAGGGTGCTGCATTAGTGAAGCATGCTGACCTTTCGGGAGTGCATCAATCAATCTCATAAGGTCAGCATGATTATTCAATGCAGCACTGGCCAGTTACTCACCAGGACACATTCAGGACACATTCATGACAAGCAAGGGCAATTAATACATGAGTGGCATGATTCACAAAAAGTGACCTTATTACAGAGTTGCCTAAGGCGCCCTTTCCCAGTACATGTTCCAAAGATGATGGGCTACCATACAAACGTCTGTCCCTGACCACATGAATACATAGTGAAAGCTTAACAGGTTTTAGTCTGTCGCCAGTTTTTTTTTACGAGTTGACCCAGGGCCTATAATCCAAGAGGCCGTAGGCCTGATGTCATTTGGGTACAGCGGATCACTCACTTTCACAATGTGTTCCTGTGTAGCCTGCAATAGTACCACAGTCGTATCCGTCGACCTCATCCGTGCATGTGCATCCATTCTGGCACGGTTCTGAACTGCATTCATCGATATCAGCTGAAATCATTGAAATGATGTGTAGTTAAGTGTACATTCTCGTCTAAATCATTTATCTGTTCTCTGGTGTATGCTAGATTCTGATGATTCTGATTATAACAATTTAGTTGTTCTTGTCTTGTTTAAACGTTAAAGGATGGCATGTTACAAAACTATGACATTTGGTGTCATGATGCACCAATGCAGTTTCGCAGTGGAACTCAAGGGTGCTGCATAAGTGAAGCATGCTGACCTTTCGGGAGTGCATCAATCAATCTCATAAGGTCAGCATGATTATTCAATGCAGCACTGGCCAGTTACTCACCAGGACACATTCAGGACACATTCATGACAAGCAAGGGCAATTAATACATGAGTGGCGTGATTCACAAAAAGTGACCTTATTACAGAGTTGCCTAAGGCTCCCTTTCCCAGTACATGTTCCAAAGATGATGGGCTACCATACAAACGTCTGTCCCTGACCACATGAATACATAGTGAAAGCTTAACAGGTTTTAGTCTGTCGCCAGTTTTTTCTTACGAGTTGACCCAGGGCCTATAATCCAAGAGGCCGTAGGCCTGATGTCATTTGGGTACAGCGGATCACTCACTTTCACAATGTGTTCCTGTGTAGCCTGCAATAGTACCACAGTCGTATCCGTCGACCTCATCCGTGCATGTGCATCCATTCTGGCACGGTTCTGAACTGCATTCATCGATATCAGCTGAAATCATTGAAATGATGTGTAGTTAAGTGTACATTATTGTCTAAATCATTTTTCTGTTCTCTGGTGTATGCTAGATTCTGATGATTCTGATTATAACAATTTAGTTGTTCTTGTCTTGTTTAAACGTTAAAGGATGGCATGTTACAAAACTATGACATTTGGTGTCATGATGCACCAATGCAGTTTCGCAGTGGAACTCAAGGGTGCTGCATTAGTGAATCATGCTGACCTTACAGGAGTGCATCAATCAATCTCATAAGGTCAGCATGATTATTCAATGCAGCACTGGCCAGTTACTCACCAGGACACATTCATGCATCATGACAAGCAAGGGCAATTAATACATGCGTGGCGTGATTCACAAAAAGTGACCTTATTACAGAGTTGCCTAAGGCTCCCTTTCCCAGTACATGTTCCAAAAATGATGGGCTACCATACAAACGTCTGTCCCTGACCACATGAATACATAGTGAAAGCTTAACAGGTTTTAGTCTGTCGCCAGTTTTTTTTTACGAGTTGACCCAGGGCCTATAATCCAAGAGGCCGTAGTCCTGATGTCATTTGGGTACAGCGGATCACTCACTTTCACAATGTGTTCCTGTGTAGCCTGCAATAGTACCACAGTCGTATCCGTCGACCTCATCCGTGCATGTGCATCCATTCTGGCACGGTTCTGAACTGCATTCATCGATATCAGCTGAAATCATTGAAATGATGTGTAGTTAAGTGTACATTCTCGTCTAAATCATTTATCTGTTCTCTGGTGTATGCTAGATTCTGATGATTCTGATTATAACAATTTAGTTGTTCTTGTCTTGTTTAAACGTTAAAGGATGGCATGTTACAAAACTATGACATTTGGTGTCATGATGCACCAATGCAGTTTCGCAGTGGAACTCAAGGGTGCTGCATAAGTGAAGCATGCTGACCTTTCGGGAGTGCATCAATCAATCTCATAAGGTCAGCATGATTATTCAATGCAGCACTGGCCAGTTACTCACCAGGACACATTCAGGACACATTCATGACAAGCAAGGGCAATTAATACATGAGTGGCGTGATTCACAAAAAGTGACCTTATTACAGAGTTGCCTAAGGCTCCCTTTCCCAGTACATGTTCCAAAGATGATGGGCTACCATACAAACGTCTGTCCCTGACCACATGAATACATAGTAAAAGCTTAACAGGTTTTAGTCTGTCGCCAGTTTTTTTTTACGAGTTGACCCAGGGCCTATAATCCAAGAGGCCGTAGGCCTGATGTCATTTGGGTACAGCGGATCACTCACTTTCACAATGTGTTCCTGTGTAGCCTGCAATAGTACCACAGTCGTATCCGTCAACCACATCCGTGCATGTGCATCCATTCTGGCACGGTTCTGAACTGCATTCATCGATATCAGCTGAAATCATTGAAATGATGTGTAGTTAAGTGTACATTCTCGTCTAAATCATTTATCTGTTCTCTGGTGTATGCTAGATTCTGATGATTCTGATTATAACAATTTAGTTGTTCTTGTCTTGTTTAAACGTTAAAGGATGGCATGTTACAAAACTATGACATTTGGTGTCATGATGCACCAATGCAGTTTCGCAGTGGAACTCAAGGGTGCTGCATTAGTGAAGCATGCTGACCTTTCGGGAGTGCATCAATCAATCTCATAAGGTCAGCATGATTATTCAATGCAGCACTGGCCAGTTACTCACCAGGACACATTCAGGACACATTCATGACAAGCAAGGGCAATTAATACATGAGTGGCATGATTCACAAAAAGTGACCTTATTACAGAGTTGCCTAAGGCGCCCTTTCCCAGTACATGTTCCAAAGATGATGGGCTACCATACAAACGTCTGTCCCTGACCACATGAATACATAGTGAAAGCTTAACAGGTTTTAGTCTGTCGCCAGTTTTTTTTTACGAGTTGACCCAGGGCCTATAATCCAAGAGGCCGTAGGCCTGATGTCATTTGGGTACAGCGGATCACTCACTTTCACAATGTGTTCCTGTGTAGCCTGCAATAGTACCACAGTCGTATCCGTCGACCTCATCCGTGCATGTGCATCCATTCTGGCACGGTTCTGAACTGCATTCATCGATATCAGCTGAAATCATTGAAATGATGTGTAGTTAAGTGTACATTCTCGTCTAAATCATTTATCTGTTCTCTGGTGTTTGCTAGATTCTGATGATTCTGATTATAACAATTTAGTTGTTCTTGTCTTGTTTAAACGTTAAAGGATGGCATGTTACAAAACTATGACATTTGGTGTCATGATGCACCAATGCAGTTTCGCAGTGGAACTCAAGGGTGCTGCATAAGTGAAGCATGCTGACCTTTCGGGAGTGCATCAATCAATCTCATAAGGTCAGCATGATTATTCAATGCAGCACTGGCCAGTTACTCACCAGGACACATTCAGGACACATTCATGACAAGCAAGGGCAATTAATACATGAGTGGCGTGATTCACAAAAAGTGACCTTATTACAGAGTTGCCTAAGGCTCCCTTTCCCAGTACATGTTCCAAAGATGATGGGCTACCATACAAACGTCTGTCCCTGACCACATGAATACATAGTGAAAGCTTAACAGGTTTTAGTCTGTCGCCAGTTTTTTCTTACGAGTTGACCCAGGGCCTATAATCCAAGAGGCCGTAGGCCTGATGTCATTTGGGTACAGCGGATCACTCACTTTCACAATGTGTTCCTGTGTAGCCTGCAATAGTACCACAGTCGTATCCGTCGACCTCATCCGTGCATGTGCATCCATTCTGGCACGGTTCTGAACTGCATTCATCGATATCAGCTGAAATCATTGAAATGATGTGTAGTTAAGTGTACATTATTGTCTAAATCATTTTTCTGTTCTCTGGTGTATGCTAGATTCTGATGATTCTGATTATAACAATTTAGTTGTTCTTGTCTTGTTTAAACGTTAAAGGATGGCATGTTACAAAACTATGACATTTGGTGTCATGATGCACCAATGCAGTTTCGCAGTGGAACTCAAGGGTGCTGCATTAGTGAATCATGCTGACCTTACGGGAGTGCATCAATCAATCTCATAAGGTCAGCATGATTATTCAATGCAGCACTGGCCAGTTACTCACCAGGACACATTCATGCATCATGACAAGCAAGGGCAATTAATACATGCGTGGCGTGATTCACAAAAAGTGACCTTATTACAGAGTTGCCTAAGGCTCCCTTTCCCAGTACATGTTCCAAAGATGATGGGCTACCATACAAACGTCTGTCCCTGACCACATGAATACATAGTGAAAGCTTAACAGGTTTTAGTCTGTCGCCAGTTTTTTTGTACGAGTTGACCCAGGGCCTATAATCCAAGAGGCCGTAGTCCTGATGTCATTTGGGTACAGCGGATCACTCACTTTCACAATGTGTTCCTGTGTAGCCTGCAATAGTACCACAGTCGTATCCGTCGACCTCATCCGTGCATGTGCATCCATTCTGGCACGGTTCTGAACTGCATTCATCGATATCAGCTGAAATCATTGAAATGATGTGTAGTTAAGTGTACATTCTCGTCTAAATCATTTATCTGTTCTCTGGTGTATGCTAGATTCTGATGATTCTGATTATAACAATTTAGTTGTTCTTGTCTTGTTTAAACGTTAAAGGATGGCATGTTACAAAACTATGACATTTGGTGTCATGATGCACCAATGCAGTTTCGCAGTGGAACTCAAGGGTGCTGCATAAGTGAAGCATGCTGACCTTTCGGGAGTGCATCAATCAATCTCATAAGGTCAGCATGATTATTCAATGCAGCACTGGCCAGTTACTCACCAGGACACATTCAGGACACATTCATGACAAGCAAGGGCAATTAATACATGAGTGGCGTGATTCACAAAAAGTGACCTTATTACAGAGTTGCCTAAGGCTCCCTTTCCCAGTACATGTTCCAAAGATGATGGGCTACCATACAAACGTCTGTCCCTGACCACATGAATACATAGTGAAAGCTTAACAGGTTTTAGTCTGTCGCCAGTTTTTTTGTACGAGTTGACCCAGGGCCTATAATCCAAGAGGCCGTAGTCCTGATGTCATTTGGGTACAGCGGATCACTCACTTTCACAATGTGTTCCTGTGTAGCCTGCAATAGTACCACAGTCGTATCCGTCGACCTCATCCGTGCATGTGCATCCATTCTGGCACGGTTCTGAACTGCATTCATCGATATCAGCTGAAATCATTGAAATGATGTGTAGTTAAGTGTACATTCTCGTCTAAATCATTTATCTGTTCTCTGGTGTATGCTAGATTCTGATGATTCTGATTATAACAATTTAGTTGTTCTTGTCTTGTTTAAACGTTAAAGGATGGCATGTTACAAAACTATGACATTTGGTGTCATGATGCACCAATGCAGTTTCGCAGTGGAACTCAAGGGTGCTGCATAAGTGAAGCATGCTGACCTTTCGGGAGTGCATCAATCAATCTCATAAGGTCAGCATGATTATTCAATGCAGCACTGGCCAGTTACTCACCAGGACACATTCAGGACACATTCATGACAAGCAAGGGCAATTAATACATGAGTGGCGTGATTCACAAAAAGTGACCTTATTACAGAGTTGCCTAAGGCTCCCTTTCCCAGTACATGTTCCAAAGATGATGGGCTACCATACAAACGTCTGTCCCTGACCACATGAATACATAGTGAAAGCTTAACAGGTTTTAGTCTGTCGCCAGTTTTTTTTTACGAGTTGACCCAGGGCCTATAATCCAAGAGGCCGTAGGCCTGATGTCATTTGGGTACAGCGGATCACTCACTTTCACAATGTGTTCCTGTGTAGCCTGCAATAGTACCACAGTCGTATCCGTCAACCTCATCCGTGCATGTGCATCCATTCTGGCACGGTTCTGAACTGCATTCATCGATATCAGCTGAAATCATTGAAATGATGTGTAGTTAAGTGTACATTCTCGTCTAAATCATTTATCTGTTCTCTGGTGTATGCTAGATTCTGATGATTCTGATTATAACAATTTAGTTGTTCTTGTCTTGCTTAAACGTTAAAGGATGGCATGTTACAAAACTATGACATTTGGTGTCATGATGCACCAATGCAGTTTCACAGTGGAACTCAAGGGTGCTGCATTAGTGAAGCATGCTGACCTTTCGGGAGTGCATCAATCAATCTCATAAGGTCAGCATGATTATTCAATGCAGCACTGGCCAGTTACTCACCAGGACACATTCAGGACACATTCATGACAAGCAAGGGCAATTAATACATGAGTGGCATGATTCACAAAAAGTGACCTTATTACAGAGTTGCCTAAGGCGCCCTTTCCCAGTACATGTTCCAAAGATGATGGGCTACCATACAAACGTCTGTCCCTGACCACATGAATACATAGTGAAAGCTTAACAGGTTTTAGTCTGTCGCCAGTTTTTTTTTACGAGTTGACCCAGGGCCTATAATCCAAGAGGCCGTAGGCCTGATGTCATTTGGGTACAGCGGATCACTCACTTTCACAATGTGTTCCTGTGTAGCCTGCAATAGTACCACAGTCGTATCCGTCAACCTCATCCGTGCATGTGCATCCATTCTGGCACGGTTCTGAACTGCATTCATCGATATCAGCTGAAATCATTGAAATGATGTGTAGTTAAGTGTACATTCTCGTCTAAATCATTTATCTGTTCTCTGGTGTATGCTAGATTCTGATGATTCTGATTATAACAATTTAGTTGTTCTTGTCTTGTTTAAACGTTAAAGGATGGCATGTTACAAAACTATGACATTTGGTGTCATGATGCACCAATGCAGTTTCGCAGTGGAACTCAAGGGTGCTGCATAAGTGAGGCATGCTGACCTTTCGGGAGTGCATCAATCAATCTCATAAGGTCAGCATGATTATTCAATGCAGCACTGGCCAGTTACTCACCAGGACACATTCAGGACACATTCATGACAAGCAAGGGCAATTAATACATGAGTGGCGTGATTCACAAAAAGTGACCTTATTACAGAGTTGCCTAAGGCTCCCTTTCCCAGTACATGTTCCAAAGATGATGGGCTACCATACAAAGGTCTGTCCCTGACCACATGAATACATAGTGAAAGTTTAACAGGTTTTAGTCTGTCGCCATTTTTTTTTTACGAGTTGACCCAGGGCCTATAATCCAAGAGGCCGTAGGCCTGATGTCATTTGGGTACAGCGGATCACTCACTTTCACAATGTGTTCCTGTGTAGCCTGCAATAGAACCACAGTCGTATCCGTCGACCTCATCCGTGCATGTGCATCCATTCTGGCACGGTTCTGAACTGCATTCATCGATATCAGCTGAAATCATTGAAATGATGTGTAGTTAAGTGTACATTCTCGTCTAAATCATTTTTCTGTTCTCTGGTGTATGCTAGATTCTGATGATTCTGATTATAACAATTTAGTTGTTCTTGTCTTGCTTAAACGTTAAAGGATGGCATGTTACAAAACTATGACATTTGGTGTCATGATGCACCAATGCAGTTTCGCAGTGGAACTCAAGGGTGCTGCATTAGTGAAGCATGCTGACCTTTCGGGAGTGCATCAATCAATCTCATAAGGTCAGCATGATTATTCAATGCAGCACTGGCCAGTTACTCACCAGGACACATTCATGCATCATGACAAGCAAGGGCAATTAATACATGAGTGGCGTGATTCACAAAAAGTGACCTTATTACAGAGTTGCCTAAGGCTCCCTTTCCAAGTACATGTTCCAAAGATGATGGGCTACCATACAAATGTCTGTCCCTGACCACATGAATACATAGTGAAAGCTTAATAGGTTTTAGTCTGTCGCCAGTTTTTTTTTACGAGTTGACCCAGGGCCTATAATCCAAGAGGCCGTAGGCCTGATGTCATTTGGGTACAGCGGATCACTCACTTTCACAATGTGTTCCTGTGTAGCCTGCAATAGTACCACAGTCGTATCCGTCGACCTCATCCGTGCATGTGCATCCATTCTGGCACGGTTCTGAACTGCATTCATCGATATCAGCTGAAATCATTGAAATGATGTGTAGTTAAGTGTACATTCTCGTCTAAATCATTTATCTGTTCTCTGGTGTATGCTAGATTCTGATGATTCTGATTATAACAATTTAGTTGTTCTTGTCTTGTTTAAACGTTAAAGGATGGCATGTTACAAAACAATGACATTTGGTGTCATGATGCACCAATGCAGTTTCACAGTGGAACTCAAGGGTGCTGCATAAGTGAAGCATGCTGACCTTTCGGGAGTGCATCAATCAATCTCATAAGGTCAGCATGATTATTCAATGCAGCACTGGCCAGTTACTCACCAGGACACATTCATGCATCATGACAAACAAGGGCAATTAATACATGAGTGGCGTGATTCACAAAAAGTGACCTTATTACAGAGTTGCCTAAGGCTCCCTTTCCCAGTACATGTTCCAAAGATGATGGGCTACCATACAAACGTCTGTCCCTGACCACATGAATACACAGTGAAAGCTTAACAGGTTTTAGTCTGTCGCCAGTTTTTTTTTACGAGTTGACCCAGGGCCTATAATCCAAGAGGCCGTAGTCCAGATGTCATTTGGGTACAGCGGATCACTCACTTTCACAATGTGTTCCTGTGTAGCCTGCAATAGTACCACAGTCGTATCCGTCGACCTCATCCGTGCATGTGCATCCATTCTGGCACGGTTCTGAACTGCATTCATCGATATCAGCTGAAATCATTGAAATGATGTGTAGTTAAGTGTACATTCTCGTCTAAATCATTTATCTGTTCTCTGGTGTATGCTAGATTCTGATGATTCTGATTATAACAATTTAGTTGTTCTTGTCTTGTTTAAACGTTAAAGGATGGCATGTTACAAAACTATGACATTTGGTGTCATGATGCACCAATGCAGTTTCGCAGTGGAACTCAAGGGTGCTGCATAAGTGAAGCATGCTGACCTTTCGGGAGTGCATCAATCAATCTCATAAGGTCAGCATGATTATTCAATGCAGCACTGGCCAGTTACTCACCAGGACACATTCAGGACACATTCATGACAAGCAAGGGCAATTAATACATGAGTGGCGTGATTCACAAAAAGTGACCTTATTACAGAGTTGCCTAAGGCTCCCTTTCCCAGTACATGTTCCAAAGATGATGGGCTACCATACAAACGTCTGTCCCTGACCACATGAATACATAGTGAAAGCTTAACAGGTTTTAGTCTGTCGCCAGTTTTTTTTTACGAGTTGACCCAGGGCCTATAATCCAAGAGGCCGTAGTCCAGATGTCATTTGGGTACAGCGGATCACTCACTTTCACAATGTGTTCCTGTGTAGCCTGCAATAGTACCACAGTCGTATCCGTCGACCTCATCCGTGCATGTGCATCCATTCTGGCACGGTTCTGAACTGCATTCATCGATATCAGCTGAAATCATTGAAATGATGTGTAGTTAAGTGTACATTCTCGTCTAAATCATTTATCTGTTCTCTGGTGTATGCTAGATTCTGATGATTCTGATTATAACAATTTAGTTGTTCTTGTCTTGTTTAAACGTTAAAGGATGGCATGTTACAAAACTATGACATTTGGTGTCATGATGCACCAATGCAGTTTCGCAGTGGAACTCAAGGGTGCTGCATAAGTGAAGCATGCTGACCTTTCGGGAGTGCATCAATCAATCTCATAAGGTCAGCATGATTATTCAATGCAGCACTGGCCAGTTACTCACCAGGACACATTCAGGACACATTCATGACAAGCAAGGGCAATTAAAGATGATGGGCTACCATACAAACGTCTGTCCCTGACCACATGAATACATAGTGAAAGCTTAACAGGTTTTAGTCTGTCTCCAGTTTTTTTTTACGAGTTGACCCAGGGCCTATAATCCAAGAGGCCGTAGGCCTGATGTCATTTGGGTATGACATTTGGTGTCATGATGCACCAATGCAGTTTCGCAGTGGAACTCAAGGGTGCTGCATAAGTGAAGCATGCTGACCTTTCGGGAGTGCATCAATCAATCTCATAAGGTCAGCATGATTATTCAATGCAGCACTGGCCAGTTACTCACCAGGACACATTCAGGACACATTCATGACAAGCAAGGGCAATTAATACATGAGTGGCGTGATTCACAAAAAGTGACCTTATTACAGAGTTGCCTAAGGCTCCCTTTCCCAGTACATGTTCCAAAGATGATGGGCTACCATACAAACGTCTGTCCCTGACCACATGAATACATAGTGAAAGCTTAACAGGTTTTAGTCTGTCGCCAGTTTTTTTTTACGAGTTGACCCAGGGCCTATAATCCAAGAGGCCGTAGGCCTGATGTCATTTGGGTACAGCGGATCACTCACTTTCACAATGTGTTCCTGTGTAGCCTGCAATAGTACCACAGTCGTATCCGTCAACCACATCCGTGCATGTGCATCCATTCTGGCACGGTTCTGAACTGCATTCATCGATATCAGCTGAAATCATTGAAATGATGTGTAGTTAAGTGTACATTCTCGTCTAAATCATTTATCTGTTCTCTGGTGTATGCTAGATTCTGATGATTCTGATTATAACAATTTAGTTGTTCTTGTCTTGTTTAAACGTTAAAGGATGGCATGTTACAAAACTATGACATTTGGTGTCATGATGCACCAATGCAGTTTCGCAGTGGAACTCAAGGGTGCTGCATTAGTGAAGCATGCTGACCTTTCGGGAGTGCATCAATCAATCTCATAAGGTCAGCATGATTATTCAATGCAGCACTGGCCAGTTACTCACCAGGACACATTCAGGACACATTCATGACAAGCAAGGGCAATTAATACATGAGTGGCATGATTCACAAAAAGTGACCTTATTACAGAGTTGCCTAAGGCGCCCTTTCCCAGTACATGTTCCAAAGATGATGGGCTACCATACAAACGTCTGTCCCTGACCACATGAATACATAGTGAAAGCTTAACAGGTTTTAGTCTGTCGCCAGTTTTTTTTTACGAGTTGACCCAGGGCCTATAATCCAAGAGGCCGTAGGCCTGATGTCATTTGGGTACAGCGGATCACTCACTTTCACAATGTGTTCCTGTGTAGCCTGCAATAGTACCACAGTCGTATCCGTCGACCTCATCCGTGCATGTGCATCCATTCTGGCACGGTTCTGAACTGCATTCATCGATATCAGCTGAAATCATTGAAATGATGTGTAGTTAAGTGTACATTCTCGTCTAAATCATTTATCTGTTCTCTGGTGTATGCTAGATTCTGATGATTCTGATTATAACAATTTAGTTGTTCTTGTCTTGTTTAAACGTTAAAGGATGGCATGTTACAAAACTATGACATTTGGTGTCATGATGCACCAATGCAGTTTCGCAGTGGAACTCAAGGGTGCTGCATAAGTGAAGCATGCTGACCTTTCGGGAGTGCATCAATCAATCTCATAAGGTCAGCATGATTATTCAATGCAGCACTGGCCAGTTACTCACCAGGACACATTCAGGACACATTCATGACAAGCAAGGGCAATTAATACATGAGTGGCGTGATTCACAAAAAGTGACCTTATTACAGAGTTGCCTAAGGCTCCCTTTCCCAGTACATGTTCCAAAGATGATGGGCTACCATACAAACGTCTGTCCCTGACCACATGAATACATAGTGAAAGCTTAACAGGTTTTAGTCTGTCGCCAGTTTTTTCTTACGAGTTGACCCAGGGCCTATAATCCAAGAGGCCGTAGGCCTGATGTCATTTGGGTACAGCGGATCACTCACTTTCACAATGTGTTCCTGTGTAGCCTGCAATAGTACCACAGTCGTATCCGTCGACCTCATCCGTGCATGTGCATCCATTCTGGCACGGTTCTGAACTGCATTCATCGATATCAGCTGAAATCATTGAAATGATGTGTAGTTAAGTGTACATTATTGTCTAAATCATTTTTCTGTTCTCTGGTGTATGCTAGATTCTGATGATTCTGATTATAACAATTTAGTTGTTCTTGTCTTGTTTAAACGTTAAAGGATGGCATGTTACAAAACTATGACATTTGGTGTCATGATGCACCAATGCAGTTTCGCAGTGGAACTCAAGGGTGCTGCATTAGTGAATCATGCTGACCTTACAGGAGTGCATCAATCAATCTCATAAGGTCAGCATGATTATTCAATGCAGCACTGGCCAGTTACTCACCAGGACACATTCATGCATCATGACAAGCAAGGGCAATTAATACATGCGTGGCGTGATTCACAAAAAGTGACCTTATTACAGAGTTGCCTAAGGCTCCCTTTCCCAGTACATGTTCCAAAAATGATGGGCTACCATACAAACGTCTGTCCCTGACCACATGAATACATAGTGAAAGCTTAACAGGTTTTAGTCTGTCGCCAGTTTTTTTTTACGAGTTGACCCAGGGCCTATAATCCAAGAGGCCGTAGTCCTGATGTCATTTGGGTACAGCGGATCACTCACTTTCACAATGTGTTCCTGTGTAGCCTGCAATAGTACCACAGTCGTATCCGTCGACCTCATCCGTGCATGTGCATCCATTCTGGCACGGTTCTGAACTGCATTCATCGATATCAGCTGAAATCATTGAAATGATGTGTAGTTAAGTGTACATTCTCGTCTAAATCATTTATCTGTTCTCTGGTGTATGCTAGATTCTGATGATTCTGATTATAACAATTTAGTTGTTCTTGTCTTGTTTAAACGTTAAAGGATGGCATGTTACAAAACTATGACATTTGGTGTCATGATGCACCAATGCAGTTTCGCAGTGGAACTCAAGGGTGCTGCATAAGTGAAGCATGCTGACCTTTCGGGAGTGCATCAATCAATCTCATAAGGTCAGCATGATTATTCAATGCAGCACTGGCCAGTTACTCACCAGGACACATTCAGGACACATTCATGACAAGCAAGGGCAATTAATACATGAGTGGCGTGATTCACAAAAAGTGACCTTATTACAGAGTTGCCTAAGGCTCCCTTTCCCAGTACATGTTCCAAAGATGATGGGCTACCATACAAACGTCTGTCCCTGACCACATGAATACATAGTAAAAGCTTAACAGGTTTTAGTCTGTCGCCAGTTTTTTTTTACGAGTTGACCCAGGGCCTATAATCCAAGAGGCCGTAGGCCTGATGTCATTTGGGTACAGCGGATCACTCACTTTCACAATGTGTTCCTGTGTAGCCTGCAATAGTACCACAGTCGTATCCGTCAACCACATCCGTGCATGTGCATCCATTCTGGCACGGTTCTGAACTGCATTCATCGATATCAGCTGAAATCATTGAAATGATGTGTAGTTAAGTGTACATTCTCGTCTAAATCATTTATCTGTTCTCTGGTGTATGCTAGATTCTGATGATTCTGATTATAACAATTTAGTTGTTCTTGTCTTGTTTAAACGTTAAAGGATGGCATGTTACAAAACTATGACATTTGGTGTCATGATGCACCAATGCAGTTTCGCAGTGGAACTCAAGGGTGCTGCATTAGTGAAGCATGCTGACCTTTCGGGAGTGCATCAATCAATCTCATAAGGTCAGCATGATTATTCAATGCAGCACTGGCCAGTTACTCACCAGGACACATTCAGGACACATTCATGACAAGCAAGGGCAATTAATACATGAGTGGCATGATTCACAAAAAGTGACCTTATTACAGAGTTGCCTAAGGCGCCCTTTCCCAGTACATGTTCCAAAGATGATGGGCTACCATACAAACGTCTGTCCCTGACCACATGAATACATAGTGAAAGCTTAACAGGTTTTAGTCTGTCGCCAGTTTTTTTTTACGAGTTGACCCAGGGCCTATAATCCAAGAGGCCGTAGGCCTGATGTCATTTGGGTACAGCGGATCACTCACTTTCACAATGTGTTCCTGTGTAGCCTGCAATAGTACCACAGTCGTATCCGTCGACCTCATCCGTGCATGTGCATCCATTCTGGCACGGTTCTGAACTGCATTCATCGATATCAGCTGAAATCATTGAAATGATGTGTAGTTAAGTGTACATTCTCGTCTAAATCATTTATCTGTTCTCTGGTGTTTGCTAGATTCTGATGATTCTGATTATAACAATTTAGTTGTTCTTGTCTTGTTTAAACGTTAAAGGATGGCATGTTACAAAACTATGACATTTGGTGTCATGATGCACCAATGCAGTTTCGCAGTGGAACTCAAGGGTGCTGCATAAGTGAAGCATGCTGACCTTTCGGGAGTGCATCAATCAATCTCATAAGGTCAGCATGATTATTCAATGCAGCACTGGCCAGTTACTCACCAGGACACATTCAGGACACATTCATGACAAGCAAGGGCAATTAATACATGAGTGGCGTGATTCACAAAAAGTGACCTTATTACAGAGTTGCCTAAGGCTCCCTTTCCCAGTACATGTTCCAAAGATGATGGGCTACCATACAAACGTCTGTCCCTGACCACATGAATACATAGTGAAAGCTTAACAGGTTTTAGTCTGTCGCCAGTTTTTTCTTACGAGTTGACCCAGGGCCTATAATCCAAGAGGCCGTAGGCCTGATGTCATTTGGGTACAGCGGATCACTCACTTTCACAATGTGTTCCTGTGTAGCCTGCAATAGTACCACAGTCGTATCCGTCGACCTCATCCGTGCATGTGCATCCATTCTGGCACGGTTCTGAACTGCATTCATCGATATCAGCTGAAATCATTGAAATGATGTGTAGTTAAGTGTACATTATTGTCTAAATCATTTTTCTGTTCTCTGGTGTATGCTAGATTCTGATGATTCTGATTATAACAATTTAGTTGTTCTTGTCTTGTTTAAACGTTAAAGGATGGCATGTTACAAAACTATGACATTTGGTGTCATGATGCACCAATGCAGTTTCGCAGTGGAACTCAAGGGTGCTGCATTAGTGAATCATGCTGACCTTACGGGAGTGCATCAATCAATCTCATAAGGTCAGCATGATTATTCAATGCAGCACTGGCCAGTTACTCACCAGGACACATTCATGCATCATGACAAGCAAGGGCAATTAATACATGCGTGGCGTGATTCACAAAAAGTGACCTTATTACAGAGTTGCCTAAGGCTCCCTTTCCCAGTACATGTTCCAAAGATGATGGGCTACCATACAAACGTCTGTCCCTGACCACATGAATACATAGTGAAAGCTTAACAGGTTTTAGTCTGTCGCCAGTTTTTTTGTACGAGTTGACCCAGGGCCTATAATCCAAGAGGCCGTAGTCCTGATGTCATTTGGGTACAGCGGATCACTCACTTTCACAATGTGTTCCTGTGTAGCCTGCAATAGTACCACAGTCGTATCCGTCGACCTCATCCGTGCATGTGCATCCATTCTGGCACGGTTCTGAACTGCATTCATCGATATCAGCTGAAATCATTGAAATGATGTGTAGTTAAGTGTACATTCTCGTCTAAATCATTTATCTGTTCTCTGGTGTATGCTAGATTCTGATGATTCTGATTATAACAATTTAGTTGTTCTTGTCTTGTTTAAACGTTAAAGGATGGCATGTTACAAAACTATGACATTTGGTGTCATGATGCACCAATGCAGTTTCGCAGTGGAACTCAAGGGTGCTGCATAAGTGAAGCATGCTGACCTTTCGGGAGTGCATCAATCAATCTCATAAGGTCAGCATGATTATTCAATGCAGCACTGGCCAGTTACTCACCAGGACACATTCAGGACACATTCATGACAAGCAAGGGCAATTAATACATGAGTGGCGTGATTCACAAAAAGTGACCTTATTACAGAGTTGCCTAAGGCTCCCTTTCCCAGTACATGTTCCAAAGATGATGGGCTACCATACAAACGTCTGTCCCTGACCACATGAATACATAGTGAAAGCTTAACAGGTTTTAGTCTGTCGCCAGTTTTTTTTTACGAGTTGACCCAGGGCCTATAATCCAAGAGGCCGTAGGCCTGATGTCATTTGGGTACAGCGGATCACTCACTTTCACAATGTGTTCCTGTGTAGCCTGCAATAGTACCACAGTCGTATCCGTCAACCTCATCCGTGCATGTGCATCCATTCTGGCACGGTTCTGAACTGCATTCATCGATATCAGCTGAAATCATTGAAATGATGTGTAGTTAAGTGTACATTCTCGTCTAAATCATTTATCTGTTCTCTGGTGTATGCTAGATTCTGATGATTCTGATTATAACAATTTAGTTGTTCTTGTCTTGCTTAAACGTTAAAGGATGGCATGTTACAAAACTATGACATTTGGTGTCATGATGCACCAATGCAGTTTCACAGTGGAACTCAAGGGTGCTGCATTAGTGAAGCATGCTGACCTTTCGGGAGTGCATCAATCAATCTCATAAGGTCAGCATGATTATTCAATGCAGCACTGGCCAGTTACTCACCAGGACACATTCAGGACACATTCATGACAAGCAAGGGCAATTAATACATGAGTGGCATGATTCACAAAAAGTGACCTTATTACAGAGTTGCCTAAGGCGCCCTTTCCCAGTACATGTTCCAAAGATGATGGGCTACCATACAAACGTCTGTCCCTGACCACATGAATACATAGTGAAAGCTTAACAGGTTTTAGTCTGTCGCCAGTTTTTTTTTACGAGTTGACCCAGGGCCTATAATCCAAGAGGCCGTAGGCCTGATGTCATTTGGGTACAGCGGATCACTCACTTTCACAATGTGTTCCTGTGTAGCCTGCAATAGTACCACAGTCGTATCCGTCAACCTCATCCGTGCATGTGCATCCATTCTGGCACGGTTCTGAACTGCATTCATCGATATCAGCTGAAATCATTGAAATGATGTGTAGTTAAGTGTACATTCTCGTCTAAATCATTTATCTGTTCTCTGGTGTATGCTAGATTCTGATGATTCTGATTATAACAATTTAGTTGTTCTTGTCTTGTTTAAACGTTAAAGGATGGCATGTTACAAAACTATGACATTTGGTGTCATGATGCACCAATGCAGTTTCGCAGTGGAACTCAAGGGTGCTGCATAAGTGAGGCATGCTGACCTTTCGGGAGTGCATCAATCAATCTCATAAGGTCAGCATGATTATTCAATGCAGCACTGGCCAGTTACTCACCAGGACACATTCAGGACACATTCATGACAAGCAAGGGCAATTAATACATGAGTGGCGTGATTCACAAAAAGTGACCTTATTACAGAGTTGCCTAAGGCTCCCTTTCCCAGTACATGTTCCAAAGATGATGGGCTACCATACAAAGGTCTGTCCCTGACCACATGAATACATAGTGAAAGTTTAACAGGTTTTAGTCTGTCGCCATTTTTTTTTTACGAGTTGACCCAGGGCCTATAATCCAAGAGGCCGTAGGCCTGATGTCATTTGGGTACAGCGGATCACTCACTTTCACAATGTGTTCCTGTGTAGCCTGCAATAGAACCACAGTCGTATCCGTCGACCTCATCCGTGCATGTGCATCCATTCTGGCACGGTTCTGAACTGCATTCATCGATATCAGCTGAAATCATTGAAATGATGTGTAGTTAAGTGTACATTCTCGTCTAAATCATTTTTCTGTTCTCTGGTGTATGCTAGATTCTGATGATTCTGATTATAACAATTTAGTTGTTCTTGTCTTGCTTAAACGTTAAAGGATGGCATGTTACAAAACTATGACATTTGGTGTCATGATGCACCAATGCAGTTTCGCAGTGGAACTCAAGGGTGCTGCATTAGTGAAGCATGCTGACCTTTCGGGAGTGCATCAATCAATCTCATAAGGTCAGCATGATTATTCAATGCAGCACTGGCCAGTTACTCACCAGGACACATTCATGCATCATGACAAGCAAGGGCAATTAATACATGAGTGGCGTGATTCACAAAAAGTGACCTTATTACAGAGTTGCCTAAGGCTCCCTTTCCAAGTACATGTTCCAAAGATGATGGGCTACCATACAAATGTCTGTCCCTGACCACATGAATACATAGTGAAAGCTTAATAGGTTTTAGTCTGTCGCCAGTTTTTTTTTACGAGTTGACCCAGGGCCTATAATCCAAGAGGCCGTAGGCCTGATGTCATTTGGGTACAGCGGATCACTCACTTTCACAATGTGTTCCTGTGTAGCCTGCAATAGTACCACAGTCGTATCCGTCGACCTCATCCGTGCATGTGCATCCATTCTGGCACGGTTCTGAACTGCATTCATCGATATCAGCTGAAATCATCGAAATGATGTGTAGTTAAGTGTACATTATTGTCTAAATCATTTTTCTGTTCTCTGGTGTATGCTAGATTCTGATGATTCTGATTATAACAATTTAGTTGTTCTTGTCTTGCTTAAACGTTAAAGGATGGCATGTTACAAAACTATGACATTTGGTGTCATGATGCACCAATGCAGTTTCGCAGTGGAACTCAAGGGTGCTGCATTAGTGAATCATGCTGACCTTACGGGAGTGCATCAATCAATCTCATAAGGTCAGCATGATTATTCAATGCAGCACTGGCCAGTTACTCACCAGGACACATTCATGCATCATGACATGCAAGGGCAATTAATACATGAGTGGCGTGATTCACAAAAAGAGACCTTATTACAGAGTTGCCTAAGGCTCCCTTTCCCAGTACATGTTCCAAAGATGATGGGCTACCATACAAACGTCTGTCCCTGACCACATGAATACATAGTGAAAGCTTAACAGGTTTTAGTCTGTCGCCAGTTTTTTTTTACGAGTTGACCCAGGGCCTATAATCCAAGAGGCCGTAGTCCTGATGTCATTTGGGTACAGCGGATCACTCACTTTCACAATGTGTTCCTGTGTAGCCTGCAATAGTACCACAGTCGTATCCGTCGACCTCATCCGTGCATGTGCATCCATTCTGGCACGGTTCTGAACTGCATTCATCGATATCAGCTGAAATCATTGAAATGATGTGTAGTTAAGTGTACATTCTCGTCTAAATCATTTATCTGTTCTCTGGTGTATGCTAGATTCTGATGATTCTGATTATAACAATTTAGTTGTTCTTGTCTTGTTTAAACGTTAAAGGATGGCATGTTACAAAACTATGACATTTGGTGTCATGATGCACCAATGCAGTTTCGCAGTGGAACTCAAGGGTGCTGCATAAGTGAAGCATGCTGACCTTTCGGGAGTGCATCAAGCAATCTCATAAGGTCAGCATGATTATTCAATGCAGCACTGGCCAGTTACTCACCAGGACACATTCAGGACACATTCATGACAAGCAAGGGCAATTAATACATGAGTGGCGTGATTCACAAAAAGTGACCTTATTACAGAGTTGCCTAAGGCTCCCTTTCCCAGTACATGTTCCAAAGATGATGGGCTACCATACAAACGTCTGTCCCTGACCACATGAATACATAGTGAAAGCTTAACAGGTTTTAGTCTGTCGCCAGTTTTTTTTTACAAGTTGACCCAGGGCCTATAATCCAAGAGGCCGTAGGCCTGATGTCATGTGGGTACAGCGGATCACTCACTTTCACAATGTGTTCCTGTGTAGCCTGCAATAGTACCACAGTCGTATCCGTCGACCTCATCCGTGCATGTGCATCCATTCTGGCACGGTTCTGAACTGCATTCATCGATATCAGCTGAAATCATTGAAATGATGTGTAGTTAAGTGTACATTCTCGTCTAAATCATTTATCTGTTCTCTGGTGTATGCTAGATTCTGATGATTCTGATTATAACAATTTAGTTGTTCTTGTCTTGTTTAAACGTTAAAGGATGGCATGTTACAAAACTATGACATTTGGTGTCATGATGCACCAATGCAGTTTCGCAGTGGAACTCAAGGGTGCTGCATAAGTGAAGCATGCTGACCTTTCGGGAGTGCATCAATCAATCTCATAAGGTCAGCATGATTATTCAATGCAGCACTGGCCAGTTACTGACCAGGACACATTCAGGACACATTCATGACAAGCAAGGGCAATTAATACATGAGTGGCGTGATTCACAAAAAGTGACCTTATTACAGAGTTGCCTAAGGCTCCCTTTCCCAGTACATGTTCCAAAGATGATGGGCTACCATACAAACGTCTGTCCCTGACCACATGAATACATAGTGAAAGCTTAACAGGTTTTAGTCTGTCGCCAGTTTTTTTTTACGAGTTGACCCAGGGCCTATAATCCAAGAGGCCGTAGGCCTGATGTCATTTGGGTACAGCAGATCACTCACTTTCACAATGTGTTCCTGTGTAGCCTGCAATAGTACCACAGTCGTATCTGTCGACCTCATCCGTGCATGTGCATCCATTCTGGCACGGTTCTGAACTGCATTCATCAATATCAGCTGAAATCATTGAAATGATGTGTAGTTATGTGTACATTCTCGTCTAAATCATTTTTCTGTTCTCTGGTGTATGCTAGATTCTGATGATTTTGATTATAACAATTTAGTTGTTCTTGTCTTGCTTAAACCTTTAAGGATGGCATGTTACAAAACTATGACATTTGGTGTCATGATGCACCAATGCAGTTTCGCAGTGGAACTCAAGGGTGCTGCATTAGTGAAGCATGCTGACCTTTCGGGAGTGCATCAATCAATCTCATAAGGTCAGCATGATTATTCAATGCAGCACTGGCCAGTTACTCACCAGGACACATTCAGGACACATTCATGACAAGCAAGGGCAATTAATACATGAGTGGCGTGATTCACAAAAAGTGACCTTATTACAGAGTTGCCTAAGGCTCCCTTTCCCAGTACATGTTCCAAAGATGATGGGCTACCATACAAACGTCTGTCCCTGACCACATGAATACATAGTGAAAGCTTAACAGGTTTTAGTCTGTCGCCAGTTTTTTTTTACGAGTTGACCCAGGGCCTATAATCCAAGAGGCCGTAGGCCTGATGTCATTTGGGTACAGCGGATCACTCACTTTCACAATGTGTTCCTGTGTAGCCTGCAATAGTACCACAGTCGTATCCGTCAACCTCATCCGTGCATGTGCATCCATTCTGGCACGGTTCTGAACTGCATTCATCGATATCAGCTGAAATCATTGAAATGATGTGTAGTTAAGTGTACATTCTCGTCTAAATCATTTTTCTGTTCTCTGGTGTATGCTAGATTCTGATGATTCTGATTATAACAATTTAGTTGTTCTTGTCTTGCTTAAACCTTAAAGGATGGCATGTTACAAAACTATGACATTTGGTGTCATGATGCACAAATGCAGTTTCGCAGTGGAACTCAAGGGTGCTGCATTAGTGAAGCATGCTGACCTTTCGGGAGTGCATCAATCAATCTCATAAGGTCAGCATGATTATTCAATGCAGCACTGGCCAGTTACTCACCAGGACACATTCATGCATCATGACAAGCAAGGGCAATTAATACATGAGTGGCGTGATTCACAAAAAGTGACCTTATTACAGAGTTGCCTAAGGCTCCCTTTCCCAGTACATGTTCCAAAGATGATGGGCTACCATACAAACGTCTGTCCCTGACCACATGAATACATAGTGAAAGCTTAACAGGTTTTAGTCTGTCGCCAGTTTTTTTTTACGAGTTGACCCAGGGCCTCTAATCCAAAAGGCCGTAGGCCTGATGTCATTTGGGTACAGCGGATCACTCACTTTCACAATGTGTTCCTGTGTAGCCTGCAATAGTACCACAGTCATATCCGTCGACCTCATCCGTGCATGTGCATCCATTCTGGCACGGTTCTGAACTGCATTCATCGATATCAGCTGAAATCATTGAAATGATGTGTAGTTAAGTGTACATTCTCGTCTAAATCATTTTTCTGTTCTCTGGTGTATGCTAGATTCTGATGATTCTGATTATAACAATTTAGTTGTTCTTGTCTTGCTTAAACGTTAAAGGATGGCATGTTACAAAACTATGACATTTGGTGTCATGATGCACAAATGCAGTTTCGCAGTGGAACTCAAGGGTGCTGCATTAGTGAAGCATGCTGACCTTTCGGGAGTGCATCAATCAATCTCATAAGGTCAGCATGATTATTCAATGCAGCACTGGCCAGTTACTCACCAGGACACATTCATGCATCATGACAAGCAAGGGCAATTAATACATGAGTGGCGTGATTCACAAAAAGTGACCTTATTACAGAGTTGCCTAAGGCTCCCTTTCCCAGTACATGTTCCAAAGATGATGGGCTACCATACAAACGTCTGTCCCTGACCACATGAATACATAGTGAAAGCTTAACAGGTTTTAGTCTGTCGCCAGTTTTTTTTTACGAGTTGACCCAGGGCCTATAATCCAAGAGGCCGTAGGCCTGATGTCATTTGGGTACAGCGGATCACTCACTTTCACAATGTGTTCCTGTGTAGCCTGCAATAGTACCACAGTCGTATCCGTCAACCTCATCCGTGCATGTGCATCCATTCTGGCACGGTTCTGAACTGCATTCATCGATATCAGCTGAAATCATTGAAATGATGTGTAGTTAAGTGTACATTCTCGTCTAAATCATTTTTCTGTTCTCTGGTGTATGCTAGATTCTGATGATTCTGATTATAACAATTTAGTTGTTCTTGTCTTGCTTAAACGTTAAAGGATGGCATGTTACAAAACTATGACATTTGGTGTCATGATGCACCAATGCAGTTTCGCAGTGGAACTCAAGGGTGCTGCATTAGTGAAGCATGCTGACCTTTCGGGAGTGCATCAATAAATCTCATAAGGTCAGCATGATTATTCAATGCAGCACTGGCCAGTTACTCACCAGGACACATTCAGGACACATTCATGACAAGCAAGGGCAATTAATACATGAGTGGCGTGATTCACAAAAAGTGACCTTATTACAGAGTTGCCTAAGGCTCCCTTTCCCAGTACATGTTCCAAAGATGATGGGCTACCATACAAACGTCTGTCCCTGACCACATGAATACATAGTGAAAGCTTAACAGGTTTTAGTCTGTCGCCAGTTTTTTTTTACGAGTTGACCCAGGGCCTATAATCCAAGAGGCCGTAGGCCTGATGTCATTTGGGTACAGCGGATCACTCACTTTCACAATGTGTTCCTGTGTAGCCTGCAATAGTACCACAGTCGTATCCGTCAACCTCATCCGTGCATGTGCATCCATTCTGGCACGGTTCTGAACTGCATTCATCGATATCAGCTGAAATCATTGAAATGATGTGTAGTTAAGTGTACATTCTCGTCTAAATCATTTTTCTGTTCTCTGGTGTATGCTAGATTCTGATGATTCTGATTATAACAATTTAGTTGTTCTTGTCTTGCTTAAACGTTAAAGGATGGCATGTTACAAAACTATGACATTTGGTGTCATGATGCACCAATGCAGTTTCGCAGTGGAACTCAAGGGTGCTGCATTAGTGAAGCATGCTGACCTTTCGGGAGTGCATCAATAAATCTCATAAGGTCAGCATGATTATTCAATGCAGCACTGGCCAGTTACTCACCAGGACACATTCATGCATCATGACAAGCAAGGGCAATTAATACATGAGTGGCGTGATTCACAAAAAGTGACCTTATTACAGAGTTGCCTAAGGCTCCCTTTCCCAGTACATGTTCCAAAGATGATGGGCTACCATACAAACGTCTGTCCCTGACCACATGAATACATAGTGAAAGCTTAACAGGTTTTAGTCTGTCGCCAGTTTTTTTTTACGAGTTGACCCAGGGCCTATAATCCAAGAGGCCGTAGGCCTGATGTCATTTGGGTACAGCGGATCACCCACTTTCACAATGTGTTCCTGTGTAGCCTGCAATAGTACCACAGTCGTATCCGTCGACCTCATCCGTGCATGTGCATCCATTCTGGCACGGTTCTGAACTGCATTCATCGATATCAGCTGAAATCATTGAAATGATGTGTAGTTAAGTGTACATTCTCGTCTAAATCATTTTTCTGTTCTCTGGTGTATGCTAGATTCTGATGATTCTGATTATAACAATTTAGTTGTTCTTGTCTTGCTTAAACGTTAAAGGATGGCATGTTACAAAACTATGACATTTGGTGTCATGATGCACAAATGCAGTTTCGCAGTGGAACTCAAGGGTGCTGCATTAGTGAAGCATGCTGACCTTTCGGGAGTGCATCAATCAATCTCATAAGGTCAGCATGATTATTCAATGCAGCACTGGCCAGTTACTCACCAGGACACATTCATGCATCATGACAAGCAAGGGCAATTAATACATGAGTGGCGTGATTCACAAAAAGTGACCTTATTACAGAGTTGCCTAAGGCTCCCTTTCCCAGTACATGTTCCAAAGATGATGGGCTACCATACAAACGTCTGTCCCTGACCACATGAATACATAGTGAAAGCTTAACAGGTTTTAGTCTGTCGCCAGTTTTTTTTTACGAGTTGACCCAGGGCCTATAATCCAAGAGGCCGTAGGCCTGATGTCATTTGGGTACAGCGGATCACTCACTTTCACAATGTGTTCCTGTGTAGCCTGCAATAGTACCACAGTCGTATCCGTCAACCTCATCCGTGCATGTGCATCCATTCTGGCACGGTTCTGAACTGCATTCATCGATATCAGCTGAAATCATTGAAATGATGTGTAGTTAAGTGTACATTCTCGTCTAAATCATTTTTCTGTTCTCTGGTGTATGCTAGATTCTGATGATTCTGATTATAACAATTTAGTTGTTCTTGTCTTGCTTAAACGTTAAAGGATGGCATGTTACAAAACTATGACATTTGGTGTCATGATGCACCAATGCAGTTTCGCAGTGGAACTCAAGGGTGCTGCATTAGTGAAGCATGCTGACCTTTCGCGAGTGCATCAATAAATCTCATAAGGTCAGCATGATTATTCAATGCAGCACTGGCCAGTTACTCACCAGGACACATTCAGGACACATTCATGACAAGCAAGGGCAATTAATACATGAGTGGCGTGATTCACAAAAAGTGACCTTATTACAGAGTTGCCTAAGGCTCCCTTTCCCAGTACATGTTCCAAAGATGATGGGCTACCATACAAACGTCTGTCCCTGACCACATGAATACATAGTGAAAGCTTAACAGGTTTTAGTCTGTCGCCAGTTTTTTTTTACGAGTTGACCCAGGGCCTATAATCCAAGAGGCCGTAGGCCTGATGTCATTTGGGTACAGCGGATCACTCACTTTCACAATGTGTTCCTGTGTAGCCTGCAATAGTACCACAGTCGTATCCGTCGACCTCATCCGTGCATGTGCATCCATTCTGGCACGGTTCTGAACTGCATTCATCGATATCAGCTGAAATCATTGAAATGATGTGTAGTTAAGTGTACATTCTCGTCTAAATCATTTTTCTGTTCTCTGGTGTATGCTAGATTCTGATGATTCTGATTATAACAATTTAGTTGTTCTTGTCTTGCTTAAACGTTAAAGGATGGCATGTTACAAAACTATGACATTTGGTGTCATGATGCACAAATGCAGTTTCGCAGTGGAACTCAAGGGTGCTGCATTAGTGAAGCATGCTGACCTTTCGGGAGTGCATCAATCAATCTCATAAGGTCAGCATGATTATTCAATGCAGCACTGGCCAGTTACTCACCAGGACACATTCATGCATCATGACAAGCAAGGGCAATTAATACATGAGTGGCGTGATTCACAAAAAGTGACCTTATTACAGAGTTGCCTAAGGCTCCCTTTCCCAGTACATGTTCCAAAGATGATGGGCTACCATACAAACGTCTGTCCCTGACCACATGAATACATAGTGAAAGCTTAACAGGTTTTAGTCTGTCGCCAGTTTTTTTTTACGAGTTGACCCAGGGCCTATAATCCAAGAGGCCGTAGGCCTGATGTCATTTGGGTACAGCGGATCACTCACTTTCACAATGTGTTCCTGTGTAGCCTGCAATAGTACCACAGTCGTATCCGTCGACCTCATCCGTGCATGTGCATCCATTCTGGCACGGTTCTGAACTGCATTCATCAATATCAGCTGAAATCATTGAAATGATGTGTAGTTAAGTGTACATTCTCGTCTAAATCATTTTTCTGTTCTCTGGTGTATGCTAGATTCTGATGATTCTGATTATAACAATTTAGTTGTTCTTGTCTTGCTTAAACATTAAAGGATGGCATGTTACAAAACTATGACATTTGGTGTCATGATGCACCAATGCAGTTTCGCAGTGGAACTCAAGGGTGCTGCATTAGTGAAGCATGCTGACCTTTCGGGAGTGCATCAATCAATCTCATAAGGTCAGCATGATTATTCAATGCAGCACTGGCCAGTTACTCACCAGGACACATTCATGCATCATGACAAGCAAGGGCAATTAATACATGAGTGGCGTGATTCACAAAAAGTAACCTTATTACAGAGTTGCCTAAGGCTCCCTTTCCCAGTACATGTTCCAAAGATGATGGGCTACCATACAAACGTCTGTCCCTGACCACATGAATACATAGTGAAAGCTTAACAGGTTTTAGTCTGTCGCCAGTTTTTTTTTACGAGTTGACCCAGGGCCTATAATCCAAGAGGCCGTAGGCCTGATGTCATTTGGGTACAGCGGATCACTCACTTTCACAATGTGTTCCTGTGTAGCCTGCAATAGTACCACAGTCGTATCCGTCAACCTCATCCGTGCATGTGCATCCATTCTGGCACGGTTCTGAACTGCATTCATCGATATCAGCTGAAATCATTGAAATGATGTGTAGTTAAGTGTACATTCTCGTCTAAATCATTTTTCTGTTCTCTGGTGTATGCTAGATTCTGATGATTCTGATTATAACAATTTAGTTGTTCTTGTCTTGCTTAAACGTTAAAGGATGGCATGTTACAAAACTATGACATTTGGTGTCATGATGCACAAATGCAGTTTCGCAGTGGAACTCAAGGGTGCTGCATTAGTGAAGCATGCTGACCTTTCGGGAGTGCATCAATCAATCTCATAAGGTCAGCATGATTATTCAATGCAGCACTGGCCAGTTACTCACCAGGACACATTCAGGACACATTCATGACAAGCAAGGGCAATTAATACATGAGTGGCGTGATTCACAAAAAGTGACCTTATTACAGAGTTGCCTAAGGCTCCCTTTCCCAGTACATGTTCCAAAGATGATGGGCTACCATACAAACGTCTGTCCCTGACCACATGAATACATAGTGAAAGCTTAACAGGTTTTAGTCTGTCGCCAGTTTTTTTTTACGAGTTGACCCAGGGCCTATAATCCAAGAGGCCGTAGGCCTGATGTCATTTGGGTACAGCGGATCACTCACTTTCACAATGTGTTCCTGTGTAGCCTGCAATAGTACCACAGTCGTATCCGTCGACCTCATCCGTGCATGTGCATCCATTCTGGCACGGTTCTGAACTGCATTCATCGATATCAGCTGAAATCATTGAAATGATGTGTAGTTAAGTGTACATTCTCGTCTAAATCATTTATCTGTTCTCTGGTGTATGCTAGATTCTGATGATTCTGATTATAACAATTTAGTTGTTCTTGTCTTGCTTAAACGTTAAAGGATGGCATGTTACAAAACTATGACATTTGGTGTCATGATGCACAAATGCAGTTTCGCAGTGGAACTCAAGGGTGCTGCATTAGTGAAGCATGCTGACCTTTCGGGAGTGCATCAATCAATCTCATAAGGTCAGCATGATTATTCAATGCAGCACTGGCCAGTTACTCACCAGGACACATTCATGCATCATGACAAGCAAGGGCAATTAATACATGAGTGGCGTGATTCACAAAAAGTGACCTTATTACAGAGTTGCCTAAGGCTCCCTTTCCCAGTACATGTTCCAAAGATGATGGGCTACCATACAAACGTCTGTCCCTGACCACATGAATACATAGTGAAAGCTTAACAGGTTTTAGTCTGTCGCCAGTTTTTTTTTACGAGTTGACCCAGGGCCTATAATCCAAGAGGCCGTAGGCCTGATGTCATTTGGGTACAGCGGATCACTCACTTTCACAATGTGTTCCTGTGTAGCCTGCAATAGTACCACAGTCGTATCCGTCGACCTCATCCGTGCATGTGCATCCATTCTGGCACGGTTCTGAACTGCATTCATCGATATCAGCTGAAATCATTGAAATGATGTGTAGTTAAGTGTACATTCTCGTCTAAATCATTTATCTGTTCTCTGGTGTATGCTAGATTCTGATGATTCTGATTATAACAATTTAGTTGTTCTTGTCTTGCTTAAACGTTAAAGGATGGCATGTTACAAAACTATGACATTTGGTGTCATGATGCACAAATGCAGTTTCGCAGTGGAACTCAAGGGTGCTGCATTAGTGAAGCATGCTGACCTTTCGGGAGTGCATCAATCAATCTCATAAGGTCAGCATGATTATTCAATGCAGCACTGGCCAGTTACTCACCAGGACACATTCATGCATCATGACAAGCAAGGGCAATTAATACATGAGTGGCGTGATTCACAAAAAGTGACCTTATTACAGAGTTGCCTAAGGCTCCCTTTCCCAGTACATGTTCCAAAGATGATGGGCTACCATACAAACGTCTGTCCCTGACCACATGAATACATAGTGAAAGCTTAACAGGTTTTAGTCTGTCGCCAGTTTTTTTTTACGAGTTGACCCAGGGCCTATAATCCAAGAGGCCGTAGGCCTGATGTCATTTGGGTACAGCGGATCACTCACTTTCACAATGTGTTCCTGTGTAGCCTGCAATAGTACCACAGTCGTATCCGTCAACCTCATCCGTGCATGTGCATCCATTCTGGCACGGTTCTGAACTGCATTCATCGATATCAGCTGAAATCATTGAAATGATGTGTAGTTAAGTGTACATTCTCGTCTAAATCATTTTTCTGTTCTCTGGTGTATGCTAGATTCTGATGATTCTGATTATAACAATTTAGTTGTTCTTGTCTTGTTTAAACGTTAAAGGATGGCATGTTACAAAACTATGACATTTGGTGTCATGATGCACAAATGCAGTTTCGCAGTGGAACTCAAGGGTGCTGCATTAGTGAAGCATGCTGACCTTTCGGGAGTGCATCAATAAATCTCATAAGGTCAGCATGATTATTCAATGCAGCACTGGCCAGTTACTCACCAGGACACATTCAGGACACATTCATGACAAGCAAGGGCAATTAATACATGAGTGGCGTGATTCACAAAAAGTGACCTTATTACAGAGTTGCCTAAGGCTCCCTTTCCCAGTACATGTTCCAAAGATGATGGGCTACCATACAAACGTCTGTCCCTGACCACATGAATACATAGTGAAAGCTTAACAGGTTTTGGTCTGTCGCCAGTTTTTTTTTACGAGTTGACCCAGGGCCTATAATCCAAGAGGCCGTAGGCCTGATGTCATTTGGGTACAGCGGATCACTCACTTTCACAATGTGTTCCTGTGTAGCCTGCAATAGTACCACAGTCGTATCCGTCAACCTCATCCGTGCATGTGCATCCATTCTGGCACGGTTCTGAACTGCATTCATCGATATCAGCTGAAATCATTGAAATGATGTGTAGTTAAGTGTACATTCTCGTCTAAATCATTTTTCTGTTCTCTGGTGTATGCTAGATTCTGATGATTTTGATTATAACAATTTAGTTGTTCTTGTCTTGCTTAAACGTTAAAGGATGGCATGTTACAAAACTATGACATTTGGTGTCATGATGCACCAATGCAGTTTCGCAGTGGAACTCAAGGGTGCTGCATTAGTGAAGCATGCTGACCTTTCGGGAGTGCATCAATCAATCTCATAAGGTCAGCATGATTATTCAATGCAGCACTGGCCAGTTACTCACCAGGACACATTCAGGACACATTCATGACAAGCAAGGGCAATTAATACATGAGTGGCGTGATTCAGAAAAAGTGACCTTATTACATAGTTGCCTAAGGCTCCCTTTCCCAGTACATGTTCCAAAGATGATGGGCTACCATACAAACGTCTGTCCCTGACCACATGAATACATTGTGAAAGCTTAACAGGTTTTAGTCTGTCGCCAGTTTTTTTTTACGAGTTGACCCAGGGCCTATAATCCAAGAGGCCGTAGGCCTGATGTCATTTGGGTACAGCGGATCACTCACTTTCACAATGTGTTCCTGTGTAGCCTGCAATAGTACCACAGTCGTATCCGTCGACCTCATCCGTGCATGTGCATCCATTCTGGCACGGTTCTGAACTGCATTCATCGATATCAGCTGAAATCATTGAAATGATGTGTAGTTAAGTGTACATTCTCGTCTAAATCATTTATCTGTTCTCTGGTGTATGCTAGATTCTGATGATTCTGATTATAACAATTTAGTTGTTCTTGTCTTGTTTAAACGTTAAAGGATGGCATGTTACAAAACTATGACATTTGGTGTCATGATGCACCAATGCAGTTTCGCAGTGGAACTCAAGGGTGCTGCATAAGTGAAGTATGCTGACCTTTCGGGAGTGCATCAATCAATCTCATAAGGTCAGCATGATTATTCAATGCAGCACTGGCCAGTTACTCACCAGGACACATTCAGGACACATTCATGACAAGCAAGGGCAATTAATACATGAGTGGCGTGATTCACAAAAAGTGACCTTATAACAGAGTTGCCTAAGGCTCCCTTTCCCAGTACAAGTTCCAAAGATGATGGGCTACCATACAAATGTCTGTCCCTGACCACATGAATACATAGTGAAAGCTTAACAGGTTTTAGTGTGTCGCCAGTTTTTTTTTACGAGTTGACCCAGGGCCTATAATCCAAGAGGCCGTAGGCCTGATGTCATTTGGGTACAGCGGATCACTCACTTTCACAATGTGTTCCTGTGTAGCCTGCAATAGTACCACAGTCGTATCCGTCGACCTCATCCGTGCATGTGCATCCATTCTGGCACGGTTCTGAACTGCATTCATCGATATCAGCTGAAATCATTGAAATGATGTGTAGTTAAGTGTACATTCTCGTCTAAATCATTTTTCTGTTCTCTGGTGTATGCTAGATTCTGATGATTCTGATTATAACAATTTAGTTGTTCTTGTCTTGCTTGAACATTAAAGGATGGCATGTTACAAAACTATGACATTGGGTGTCATGATGCACCAATCAGTTTCGCAGTGGAACTCAAGGGTGCTGCATTAGTGAAGCATGCTAACCTTTCGGGAGTGCATCAATCAATCTCATAAGGTCAGCATGATTATTCAATGCAGCACTGGCCAGTTACTCACCAGGACACATTCAGGACACATTCATGACAAGCAAGGGCAATTAATACATGAGTGGCGTGATTCACAAAAAGTGACCTTATTGCAGAGTTGCCTAAGGGTCCCTTTCCCAGTACATGTTCCAAAGATGATGGGCTACCATACAAACGTCTGTCCCTGACCACATGAATACATAGTGAAAGCTTAACAGGTTTTAGTCTGTCGCCAGTTTTTTTTTACGAGTTGACCCAGGGCCTATAATCCAAGAGGCCGTAGGCCTGATGTCATTTGGGTACAGCGGATCACTCACTTTCACAATGTGTTCCTGTGTAGCCTGCAATAGTACCACAGTCGTATCCGTCGACCTCATCCGTGCATGTGCATCCATTCTGGCACGGTTCTGAACTGCATTCATCGATATCAGCTGAAATCATTGAAATGATGTGTAGTTAAGTGTACATTCTTGTCTAAATCATTTTTCTGTTCTCTGGTGTATGCTAGATTCTGATGATTCTGATTATAACAATTTAGTTGTTCTTGTCTTGCTTAAACGTTAAAGGATGGCATGTTACAAAACTATGACATTTGGTGTCATGATGCACCAATGCAGTTTCGCAGTGGAACTCAAGGGTGCTGCATTAGTGAAGCATGCTGACCTTTCGGGAGTGCATCAATCAATCTCATAAGGTCAGCATGATTATTCAATGCAGCACTGGCCAGTTACTCACCAGGACACATTCATGCATCATGACAAGCAAGGGCAATTAATACATGAGTGGCGTGATTCACAAAAAGTGACCTTATTACAGAGTTGCCTAAGGCTCCCTTTCCCAGTACATGTTCCAAAGATGATGGGCTACCATACAAACGTCTGTCCCTGACCACATGAATACATAGTGAAAGCTTAACAGGTTTTAGTCTGTCGCCAGTTTTTTTTTACGAGTTGACCCAGGGCCTATAATCCAAGAGGCCGTAGGCCTGATGTCATTTGGGTACAGCGGATCACTCACTTTCACAATGTGTTCCTGTGTAGCCTGCAATAGTACCACAGTCGTATCCGTCGACCTCATCCGTGCATGTGCATCCATTCTGGCACGGTTCTGAACTGCATTCATCGATATCAGCTGAAATCATTGAAATGATGTGTAGTTAAGTGTACATTCTCGTCTAAATCATTTATCTGTTCTCTGGTGTATGCTAGATTCTGATGATTCTGATTATAACAATTTAGTTGTTCTTGTCTTGTTTAAACGTTAAAGGATGGCATGTTACAAAACTATGACATTTGGTGTCATGATGCACCAATGCAGTTTCGCAGTGGAACTCAAGGGTGCTGCATTAGTGAAGCATGCTAACCTTTCGGGAGTGCATCAATCAATCTCATAAGGTCAGCATGATTATTCAATGCAGCACTGGCCAGTTACTCACCAGGACACATTCAGGACACATTCATGACAAGCAAGGGCAATTAATACATGAGTGGCGTGATTCACAAAAAGTGACCTTATTACAGAGTTGCCTAAGGCTCCCTTTCCCAGTACATGTTCCAAAGATGATGGGCTACCATACAAACGTCTGTCCCTGACCACATGAATACATAGTGAAAGCTTAACAGGTTTTAGTCTGTCGCCAGTTTTTTTTTACGAGTTGACCCAGGGCCTATAATCCAAGAGGCCGTAGGCCTGATGTCATTTGGGTACAGCGGATCACTCACTTTCACAATGTGTTCCTGTGTAGCCTGCAATAGTACCACAGTCGTATCCGTCGACCTCATCCGTGCATGTGCATCCATTCTGGCACGGTTCTGAACTGCATTCATCGATATCAGCTGAAATCATTGAAATGATGTGTAGTTAAGTGTACATTCTCGTCTAAATCATTTATCTGTTCTCTGGTGTATGCTAGATTCTGATGATTCTGATTATAACAATTTAGTTGTTCTTGTCTTGTTTAAACGTTAAAGGATGGCATGTTACAAAACTATGACATTTGGTGTCATGATGCACCAATGCAGTTTCGCAGTGGAACTCAAGGGTGCTGCATAAGTGAAGCATGCTGACCTTTCGGGAGTGCATCAATCAATCTCATAAGGTCAGCATGATTATTCAATGCAGCACTGGCCAGTTACTCACCAGGACACATTCAGGACACATTCATGACAAGCAAGGGCAATTAATACATGAGTGGCGTGATTCACAAAAAGTGACCTTATTACAGAGTTGCCTAAGGCTCCCTTTCCCAGTACAAGTTCCAAAGATGATGGGCTACCATACAAATGTCTGTCCCTGACCACATGAATACATAGTGAAAGCTTAAAAGGTTTTAGTCTGTGGCCAGTATTTTTTTACGAGTTGACCCAGGGCCTATAATCCAAGAGGCCGTAGGCCTGATGTCATTTGGGTACAGCGGATCACTCACTTTCACAATGTGTTCCTGTGTAGCCTGCAATAGTACCACAGTCGTATCCGTCGACCTCATCCGTGCATGTGCATCCATTCTGGCACGGTTCTGAACTGCATTCATCGATATCAGCTGAAATCATTGAAATGATGTGTAGTTAAGTGTACATTCTCGTCTAAATCATTTTTCTGTTCTCTGGTGTATGCTAGATTCTGATGATTCTGATTATAACAATTTAGTTGTTCTTGTCTTGCTTGAACGTTAAAGGATGGCATGTTACAAAACTATGACATTGGGTGTCATGACGCACCAATGCAGTTTCGCAGTGGAACTCAAGGGTGCTGCATTAGTGAAGCATGCTAACCTTTCGGGAGTGCATCAATCAATCTCATAAGGTCAGCATGATTATTCAATGTAGCACTGGCCAGTTACTCACCAGGACACATTCAGGACACATTCATGACAAGCAAGGGCAATTAATACATGAGTGGCGTGATTCACAAAAAGTGACCTTATTACAGAGTTGCCTAAGGCTCCCTTTCCCAGTACATGTTCCAAAGATGATGGGCTACCATGCAAACGACTGTCCCTGACCACATGAATACATAGTGAAAGCTTAACAGGTTTTAGTCTGTCGCCAGTTTTTTTTTACAAGTTGACCCAGGGCCTATAATCCAAGAGGCCGTAGGCCTGATGTCATTTGGGTACAGCGGATCACTCACTTTCACAATGTGTTCCTGTGTAGCCTGCAATAGTACCACAGTCGTATCCGTCGACCTCATCCGTGCATGTGCATCCATTCTGGCACGGTTCTGAACTGCATTCATCGATATCAGCTGAAATCATTGAAATGATGTGTAGTTAAGTGTACATTCTCGTCTAAATCATTTTTCTGTTCTCTGGTGTATGCTAGATTCTGATGATTCTGATTATAACAATTTAGTTGTTCTTGTCTTGTTTAAACGTTAAAGGATGGCATGTTACAAAACTATGACATTTGGTGTCATGATGCACCAATGCAGTTTTGCAATGGAACTCAAGGGTGCTGCATTAGTGAAGCATGCTGACCTTTCGGGAGTGCATCAATCAATCTCATAAGGTCAGCATGATTATTCAATGCAGCACTGGCCAGTTACTCACCAGGACACATTCAGGACACATTCATGACAAGCAAGGGCAATTAATACATGAGTGGCGTGATTCACAAAAAGTGACCTTATTACAGAGTTGCCTAAGGCTCCCTTTCCCAGTACATGTTCCAAAGATGATGGGCTACCATACAAACGTCTGTCCCTGACCACATGAATACATAGTGAAAGCTTAACAGGTTTTAGTCTGTCGCCAGTTTTTTTTTACGAGTTGACCCAGGGCCTATAATCCAAGAGGCCGTAGGCCTGATGTCATTTGGGTACAGCGGATCACTCACTTTCACAATGTGTTCCTGTGTAGCCTGCAATAGTACCACAGTCGTATCCGTCGACCTCATCCGTGCATGTGCATCCATTCTGGCACGGTTCTGAACTGCATTCATCGATATCAGCTGAAATCATCGAAATGATGTGTAGTTAAGTGTACATTCTCGTCTAAATCATTTATCTGTTCTCTGGTGTATGCTAGATTCTGATGATTCTGATTATAACAATTTAGTTGTTCTTGTCTTGTTTAAACGTTAAAGGATGGCATGTTACTAAACTATGACATTTGGTGTCATGATGCACCAAAGCAGTTTCGCAGTGGAACTCAAGGGTGCTGCATAAGTGAAGCATGCTGACCTTTCGGGAGTGCATCAATCAATCTCATAAGGTCAGCATGATTATTCAATGCAGCACTGGCCAGTTACTCACCAGGACACATTCAGGACACATTCATGACAAGCAAGGGCAATTAATACATGAGTGGCGTGATTCACAAAAAGTGACCTTATTACAGAGTTGCCTAAGGCTCCCTTTCCCAGTACATGTTCCAAAGATGATGGGCTACCATACAAATGTCTGTCCCTGACCACATGAATACATAGTGAAAGCTTAACAGGTTTTAGTCTGTCGCCAGTTTTTTTTTACGAGTTGACCCAGGGCCTATAATCCAAGAGGCCGTAGTCCAGATGTCATTTGGGTACAGCGGATCACTCACTTTCACAATGTGTTCCTGTGTAGCCTGCAATAGTACCACAGTCGTATCCGTCGACCTCATCCGTGCATGTGCATCCATTCTGGCACGGTTCTGAACTGCATTCATCGATATCAGCTGAAATCATTGAAATGATGTGTAGTTAAGTGTACATTCTCGTCTAAATCATTTTTCTGTTCTCTGGTGTATGCTAGATTCTGATGATTCTGATTATAACAATTTAGTTGTTCTTGTCTTGCTTGAACGTTAAAGGATGGCATGTTACAAAACTATGACATTGGGTGTCATGACGCACCAATGCAGTTTCGCAGTGGAACTCAAGGGTGCTGCATTAGTGAAGCATGCTAACCTTTCGGGAGTGCATCAATCAATCTCATAAGGTCGGCATGATTATTCAATGTAGCACTGGCCAGTTACTCACCAGGACACAGTCAGGACACATTCATGACAAGCAAGGGCAATTAATACATGAGTGGCGTGATTCACAAAAAGTGACCTTATTACAGAGTTGCCTAAGGCTCCCTTTCCCAGTACATGTTCCAAAGATGATGGGCTACCATGCAAACGACTGTCCCTGACCACATGAATACATAGTGAAAGCTTAACAGGTTTTAGTCTGTCGCCAGTTTTTTTTTACAAGTTGACCCAGGGCCTATAATCCAAGAGGCCGTAGGCCTGATGTCATTTGGGTACAGCGGATCACTCACTTTCACAATGTGTTCCTGTGTAGCCTGCAATAGTACCACAGTCGTATCCGTCGACCTCATCCGTGCATGTGCATCCATTCTGGCACGGTTCTGAACTGCATTCATCGATATCAGCTGAAATCATTGAAATGATGTGTAGTTAAGTGTACATTCTCGTCTAAATCATTTTTCTGTTCTCTGGTGTATGCTAGATTCTGATGATTCTGATTATAACAATTTAGTTGTTCTTGTCTTGCTTAAACGTTAAAGGATGGCATGTTACAAAACTATGACATTTGGTGTCATGATGCACCAATGCAGTTTTGCAATGGAACTCAAGGGTGCTGCATTAGTGAAGCATGCTGACCTTTCGGGAGTGCATCAATCAATCTCATAAGGTCAGCATGATTATTCAATGCAGCACTGGCCAGTTACTCACCAGGACACATTCATGCATCATGACAAGCAAGGGCAATTAATACATGAGTGGCGTGATTCACAAAAAGTGACCTTATTACAGAGTTGCCTAAGGCTCCCTTTCCCAGTACATGTTCCAAAGATGATGGGCTACCATACAAACGTCTGTCCCTGACCACATGAATACATAGTGAAAGCTTAACAGGTTTTAGTCTGTCGCCAGTTTTTTTTTACGAGTTGACCCAGGGCCTATAATCCAAGAGGCCATAGGCCTGATGTCATTTGGGTACAGCGGATCACTCACTTTCACAATGTGTTCCTGTGTAGCCTGCAATAGTACCACAGTCGTATCCGTCGACCTCATCCGTGCATGTGCATCCATTCTGGCACGGTTCTGAACTGCATTCATCGATATCAGCTGAAATCATTGAAATGATGTGTAGTTAAGTGTACATTCTCGTCTAAATCATTTATCTGTTCTCTGGTGTATGCTAGATTCTGATGATTCTGATTATAACAATTTAGTTGTTCTTGTCTTGTTTAAACGTTAAAGGATGGCATGTTACAAAACTATGACATTTGGTGTCATGATGCACCAATGCAGTTTCGCAGTGGAACTCAAGGGTGCTGCATAAGTGAAGCATGCTGACCTTTCGGGAGTGCATCAATCAATCTCATAAGGTCAGCATGATTATTCAATGCAGCACTGGCCAGTTACTCACCAGGACACATTCAGGACACATTCATGACAAGCAAGGGCAATTAATACATGAGTGGCGTGATTCACAAAAAGTGACCTTATTACAGAGTTGCCTAAGGCTCCCTTTCCCAGTACAAGTTCCAAAGATGATGGGCTACCATACAAATGTCTGTCCCTGACCACATGAATACATAGTGAAAGCTTAACAGGTTTTAGTCTGTCGCCAGTATTTTTTTACGAGTTGACCCAGGGCCTATAATCCAAGAGGCCGTAGGCCTGATGTCATTTGGGTACAGCGGATCACTCACTTTCACAATGTGTTCCTGTGTAGCCTGCAATAGTACCACAGTCGTATCCGTCGACCTCATCCGTGCATGTGCATCCATTCTGGCACGGTTCTGAACTGCATTCATCGATATCAGCTGAAATCATTGAAATGATGTGTAGTTAAATGTACATTCTCGTCTAAATCATTTTTCTGTTCTCTGGTGTATGCTAGATTCTGATGATTCTGATTATAACAATTTAGTTGTTCTTGTCTTGCTTGAACGTTAAAGGATGGCATGTTACAAAACTATGACATTGGGTGTCATGACGCACCAATGCAGTTTCGCAGTGGAACTCAAGGGTGCTGCATTAGTGAAGCATGCTAACCTTTCGGGAGTGCATCAATCAATCTCATAAGGTCAGCATGATTATTCAATGTAGCACTGGCCAGTTACTCACCAGGACACATTCAGGACACATTCATGACAAGCAAGGGCAATTGATACATGAGTGGCGTGATTCACAAAAAGTGACCTTATTACAGAGTTGCCTAAGGCTCCCTTTCCCAGTACATGTTCCAAAGATGATGGGCTACCATGCAAACGTCTGTCCCTGACCACATGAATACATAGTGAAAGCTTAACAGGTTTTAGTCTGTCGCCAGTTTTTTTTTACAAGTTGACCCAGGGCCTATAATCCAAGAGGCCGTAGGCCTGATGTCATTTGGGTACAGCGGATCACTCACTTTCACAATGTGTTCCTGTGTAGCCTGCAATAGTACCACAGTCGTATCCGTCGACCTCATCCGTGCATGTGCATCCATTCTGGCACGGTTCTGAACTGCATTCATCGATATCAGCTGAAATCATTGAAATGATGTGTAGTTAAGTGTACATTCTCGTCTAAATCATTTTTCTGTTCTCTGGTGTATGCTAGATTCTGATGATTCTGATTATAACAATTTAGTTGTTCTTGTCTTGCTTAAACGTTAAAGGATGGCATGTTACAAAACTATGACATTTGGTGTCATGATGCACCAATGCAGTTTCGCAATGGAACTCAAGGGTGCTGCATTAGTGAAGCATGCTGACCTTTCGGGAGTGCATCAATCAATCTCATAAGGTCAGCATGATTATTCAATGCAGCACTGGCCAGTTACTCACCAGGACACATTCATGCATCATGACAAGCAAGGGCAATTAATACATGAGTGGCGTGATTCACAAAAAGTGACCTTATTACAGAGTTGCCTAAGGCTCCCTTTCCCAGTACATGTTCCAAAGATGATGGGCTACCATACAAACGTCTGTCCTCGACCACATGAATACATAGTGAAAGCTTAACAGGTTTTAGTCTGTCGCCAGTTTTTTTTTACGAGTTGACCCAGGGCCTATAATCCAAGAGGCCGTAGGCCTGATGTCATTTGGGTACAGCGGATCACTCACTTTCACAATGTGTTCCTGTGTAGCCTGCAATAGTACCACAGTCGTATCCGTCGACCTCATCCGTGCATGTGCATCCATTCTGGCACGGTTCTGAACTGCATTCATCGATATCAGCTGAAATCATTGAAATGATGTGTAGTTGAGTGTACATTCTCGTCTAAATCATTTTTCTGTTCTCTGGTGTATGCTAGATTCTGATGATTCTGATTATAACAATTTAGTTGTTCTTGTCTTGCTTGAACGTTAAAGGATGGCATGTTACAAAACTATGACATTTGGTGTCATGATGCACCAATGCAGTTTCGCAATGGAACTCAAGGGTGCTGCATTAGTGAAGCATGCTGACCTTTCGGGAGTGTATCAATCAATCTCATAAGGTCAGCATGATTATTCAATGCAGCACTGGCCAGTTACTCACCAGGACACATTCATGCATCATGACAAGCAAGGGCAATTAATACATGAGTGGCGTGATTCACAAAAAGTGACCTTATTACAGAGTTGCCTAAGGCTCCCTTTCCCAGTACATGTTCCAAAGATGATGGGCTACCATACAAACGTCTGTCCCTGACCACATGAATACATAGTGAAAGCTTAACAGGTTTTAGTCTGTCGCCAGTTTTTTTTTACGAGTTGACCCAGGGCCTATAATCCAAGAGGCCGTAGGCCTGATGTCATTTGGGTACAGCGGATCACTCACTTTCACAATGTGTTCCTGTGTAGCCTGCAATAGTACCACAGTCGTATCCGTCAACCTCATCCGTGCATGTGCATCCATTCTGGCACGGTTCTGAACTGCATTCATCGATATCAGCTGAAATCATTGAAATGATGTGTAGTTAAGTGTACATTCTCGTCTAAATCATTTTTCTGTTCTCTGGTGTACGCTAGATTCTGATGATTCTGATTATAACAATTTAGTTGTTCTTGTCTTGCTTAAACGTTAAAGGATGGCATGTTACAAAACTATGACATTTGGTGTCATGATGCACCAATGCAGTTTCGCAGTGGAACTCAAGGGTGCTGCATTGGTGAAGCATGCTAACCTTTCGGGAGTGCATCAATCAATCTCATAAGGTCAGCATGATTATTCAATGCAGCACTGGCCAGTTACTCACCAGGACACATTCAGGACACATTCATGACAAGCAAGGGCAATTAATACATGAGTGGCGTGATTCACAAAAAGTGACCTTATTACAGAGTTGCCTAAGGCTCCCTTTCCCAGTACATGTTCCAAAGATGATGGGCTACCATACAAACGTCTGTCCCTGACCACATGAATACATAGTGAAAGCTTAACAGGTTTTAGCCTGTCGCCAGTTTTTTTTTACGAGTTGACCCAGGGCCTATAATCCAAGAGGCCGTAGGCCTGATGTCATTTGGGTACAGCGGATGACTCACTTTCACAATGTGTTCCTGTGTAGCCTGCAATAGTACCACAGTCGTATCGGTCGACCTCATCCGTGCATGTGCATCCATTCTGGCACGGTTCTGAACTGCATTCATCGATATCAGCTGAAATCATTGAAATGATGTGTAGTTAAGTGTACATTCTCGTCTAAATCATTTTTCTGTTCTCTGGTGTATGCTAGATTCTGATGATTCTGATTATAACAATTTAGTTGTTCTTGTCTTGCTTGAACGTTAAAGGATGGCATGTTACAAAACTATGACATTGGGTGTCATGATGAACCAATGCAGTTTCGCAGTGGAACTCAAGGGTGCTGCATTAGTGAAGCATGCTGACCTTTCGGGAGTGCATCAATCAATCTCATAAGGTCAGCATGATTATTTAATGCAGCACTGGCCAGTTACTCACCAGGACACATTCAGGACACATTCATGACAAGCAAGGGCAATTAATACATGAGTGGCGTGATTCACAAAAAGTGACCTTATTACAGAGTTGCCTAAGGCTCCCTTTCCCAGTACATGTTCCAAAGATGATGGGCTACCATACAAACGTCTGTCCCTGACCACATGAATACATAGTGAAAGCTTAACAGGTTTTAGTCTGTCGCCAGTTTTTTTTTACGAGTTGACCCAGGGCCTATAATCCAAGAGGCCGTAGGCCTGATGTCATTTGGGTACAGCGGATCACTCACTTTCACAATGTGTTCCTGTGTAGCCTGCAATAGTACCACAGTCGTATCCGTCGACCTCATCCGTGCATGTGCATCCATTCTGGCACGGTTCTGAACTGCATTCATCGATATCAGCTGAAATCATTGAAATGATGTGTAGTTAAGTGTACATTCTCGTCTAAATCATTTTTCTGTTCTCTGGTGTATGCTAGATTCTGATGATTCTGATTATAACAATTTAGTTGTTCTTGTCTTGCTTAAACGTTAAAGGATGGCATGTTACAAAACTATGACATTTGGTGTCATGATGCACCAATGCAGTTTCGCAATGGAACTCAAGGGTGCTGCATTAGTGAAGCATGCTGACCTTTCGGGAGTGCATCAATCAATCTCATAAGGTCAGCATGATTATTCAATGCAGCACTGGCCAGTTACTCACCAGGACACATTCATGCATCATGACAAGCAAGGGCAATTAATACATGAGTGGCGTGATTCACAAAAAGTGACCTTATTACAGAGTTGCCTAAGGCTCCCTTTCCCAGTACATGTTCCAAAGATGATGGGCTACCATACAAACGTCTGTCCCTGACCACATGAATACATAGTGAAAGCTTAACAGGTTTTAGTCTGTCGCCAGTTTTTTTTTACGAGTTGACCCAGGGCCTATAATCCAAGAGGCCATAGGCCTGATGTCATTTGGGTACAGCGGATCACTCACTTTCACAATGTGTTCCTGTGTAGCCTGCAATAGTACCACAGTCGTATCCGTCGACCTCATCCGTGCATGTGCATCCATTCTGGCACGGTTCTGAACTGCATTCATCAATATCAGCTGAAATCATTGAAATGATGTGTAGTTGAGTGTACATTCCCGTCTAAATCATTTTTCTGTTCTCTGGTGTATGCTAGATTCTGATGATTCTGATTATAACAATTTAGTTGTTCTTGTCTTGCTTAAACGTTAAAGGATGGCATGTTACAAAACTATGACATTTGGTGTCATGATGCACCAATGCAGTTTCGCAGTGGAACTCAAGGGTGCTGCATTAGTGAAGCATGCTGACCTTTCGGGAGTGCATCAATCAATCTCATAAGGTCAGCATGATTATTCAATGCAGCACTGGCCAGTTACTCACCAGGACACATTCATGCATCATGACAAGCAAGGGCAATTAATACATGAGTGGCGTGATTCACAAAAAGTGACCTTATTACAGAGTTGCCTAAGGCTCCCTTTCCCAGTACATGTTCCAAAGATGATGGGCTACCATACAAACGTCTGTCCCTGACCACATGAATACATAGTGAAAGCTTAACAGGTTTTAGTCTGTCGCCAGTTTTTTTTTACGAGTTGACCCAGGGCCTATAATCCAAGAGGCCGTAGGCCTGATGTCATTTGGGTACAGCGGATCACTCACTTTCACAATGTGTTCCTGTGTAGCCTGCAATAGTACCACAGTCGTATCCCTCGACCTCATCCGTGCATGTGCATCCATTCTGGCACGGTTCTGAACTGCATTCATCGATATCAGCTGAAATCATTGAAATGATGTGTAGTTAAGTGTACATTCTCGTCTAAATCATTTATCTGTTCTCTGGTGTATGCTAGATTCTGATGATTCTGATTATAACAATTTAGTTGTTCTTGTCTTGTTTAAACGTTAAAGGATGGCATGTTACTAAACTATGACATTTGGTGTCATGATGCACCAAAGCAGTTTCGCAGTGGAACTCAAGGGTGCTGCATAAGTGAAGCATGCTGACCTTTCAGGAGTGCATCAATCAATCTCATAAGGTCAGCATGATTATTCAATGCAGCACTGGCCAGTTACTCGCCAGGACACATTCAGGACACATTCATGACAAGCAAGGGCAATTAATACATGAGTGGCGTGATTCACAAGAAGTGACCTTATTACAGAGTTGCCTAAGGCTCCCTTTCCCAGTACATGTTCCAAAGATGATGGGCTACCATACAAACGTCTGTCCCTGACCACATGAATACATAGTGAAAGCTTAACAGGTTTTAGTCTGTCGCCAGTTTTTTTTTACGAGTTGACCCAGGGCCTATAATCCGAGAGGCCGTAGGCCTGATGTCATTTGGGTACAGCGGATCACTCACTTTCACAATGTGTTCCTGTGTAGCCTGCAATAGTACCACAGTCGTATCCGTCGACCTCATCCGTGCATGTGCATCCATTCTGGCACGGTTCTGAACTGCATTCATCGATATCAGCTGAAATCATTGAAATGATGTGTAGTTAAGTGTACATTCTCGTCTAAATCATTTTTCTGTTCTCTGGTGTATGCTAGATTCTGATGATTCTGATTATAACAATTTAGTTGTTCTTGTCTTGCTTAAACGTTAAAGGATGGCATGTTACAAAACTATGACATTTGGTGTCATGATGCACCAATGCAGTTTCGCAGTGGAACTCAAGGGTGCTGCATAAGTGAAGCATGCTGACCTTTCTGGAGTGCATCAATCAATCTCATAAGGTCAGCATGATTATTCAATGCAGCACTGGCCAGTTACTCACCAGGACACATTCATGCATCATGACAAGCAAGGGCAATTAATACATGAGTGGCGTGATTCACAAAAAGTGACCTTATTACAGAGTTGCCTAAGGCTCCCTTTCCCAGTACATGTTCCAAAGATGATGGGCTACCATACAAACGTCTGTCCCTGACCACATGAATACATAGTGAAAGCTTAACAGGTTTTAGTCTGTCGCCAGTTTCTTTTTACGAGTTGACCCAGGGCCTATAATCCAAGAGGCCGTAGGCCTGATGTCCTTTGGGTACAGCGGATCACTCACTTTCACAATGTGTTCCTGTGTAGCCTGCAATAGTACCACAGTCGTATCCGTCGACCTCATCCGTGCATGTGCATCCATTCTGGCACGGTTCTGAACTGCATTCATCGATATCAGCTGAAATCATTGAAATGATGTGTAGTTGAGTGTACATTCCCGTCTAAATCATTTTTCTGTTCTCTGGTGTATGCTAGATTCTGATGATTCTGATTATAACAATTTAGTTGTTCTTGTCTTGCTTAAACGTTAAAGGATGGCATGTTACAAAACTATGACATTTGGTGTCATGATGCACCAATGCAGTTTCGCAGTGGAACTCAAGGGTGCTGCATTAGTGAAGCATGCTGACCTTTCGGGAGTGCATCAATCAATCTCATAAGGTCAGCATGATTATTCAATGCAGCACTGGCCAGTTACTCACCAGGACACATTCATGCATCATGACAAGCAAGGGCAATTAATACATGAGTGGCGTGATTCACAAAAAGTGACCTTATTATAGAGTTGCCTAAGGCTCCCTTTCCCAGTACATGTTCCAAAGATGATGGGCTACCATACAAACGTCTGTCCCTGACCACATGAATACATAGTGAAAGCTTAACAGGTTTTAGTCTGTCGCCAGTTTTTTTTTACGAGTTGACCCAGGGCCTATAATCCAAAAGGCCGTAGGCCTGATGTCATTTGGGTACAGCGGATCACTCACTTTCACAATGTGTTCCTGTGTAGCCTGCAATAGTACCACAGTCGTATCCGTCGACCTCATCCGTGCATGTGCATCCATTCTGGCACGGTTCTGAACTGCATTCATCAATATCAGCTGAAATCATCGAGATGATATGTAGTTAAGTGTACATTCTTGTCTAAATCATTTTTCTGTTCTCTGGTGTATGCTAGATTCTGATGATTCTGATTATAACAATTTAGTTGTTCTTGTCTTGCTTAAACGTTAAAGGATGGCATGTTACAAAACTATGACATTTGGTGTCATGATGCACCAATGCAGTTTCGCAGTGGAACTCAAGGGTGCTGCATAAGTGAAGCATGCTGACCTTACGGGAGTGCATCAATCAATCTCATAAGGTCAGCATGATTATTCAATGCAGCACTGGCCAGTTACTCACCAGGACACATTCAGGACACATTCATGACAAGCAAGGGCAATTAATACATGAGTGGCGTGATTCACAAAAAGTGACCTTATTACAGAGTTGCCTAAGGCTCCCTTTCCCAGTACATGTTCCAAAGACGATGGGCTACCATACAAACGTCTGTCCCTGACCACATGAATACATAGTGAAAGCTTAACAGGTTTTAGTCTGTCGCCAGTTTTTTTTTACGAGTTGACCCAGGGCCTATAATCCAAGAGGCCGTAGGCCTGATGTCATTTGGGTACAGCGGATCACTCACTTTCACAATGTGTTCCTGTGTAGCCTGCAATAGTACCACAGTCGTATCCGTCGACCTCATCCGTGCATGTGCATCCATTCTGGCACGGTTCTGAACTGCATTCATCGATATCAGCTGAAATCATTGAAATGATGTGTAGTTAAGTGTACATTCTCGTCTAAATCATTTTTCTGTTCTCTGGTGTATGCTAGATTCTGATGATTCTGATTATAACAATTTAGTTGTTCTTGTCTTGTTTAAACGTTAAAGGATGGCATGTTACAAAACTATGACATTTGGTGTCATGATGCACCAATGCAGTTTCGCAGTGGAACTCAAGGGTGCTGCATTAGTGAAGCATGCTGACCTTTCGGGAGTGCATCAATCAATCTCATAAGGTCAGCATGATTATTCAATGCAGCACTGGCCAGTTACTCACCAGGACACATTCAGGACACATTCATGACAAGCAAGGGCAATTAATACATGAGTGGCGTGATTCACAAAAAGTGACCTTATTACAGAGTTGCCTAAGGCTCCCTTTCCCAGTACATGTTCCAAAGATGATGGGCTACCATACAAACGTCTGTCCCTGACCACATGAATACATAGTGAAAGCTTAACAGGTTTTAGTCTGTCGCCAGTTTTTTTTTACGAGTTGACCCAGGGCCTATAATCCAAGAGGCCGTAGGCCTGATGTCATTTGGGTACAGCGGATCACTCACTTTCACAATGTGTTCCTGTGTAGCCTGCAATAGTACCACAGTCGTATCCGTCGACCTCATCCGTGCATGTGCATCCATTCTGGCACGGTTCTGAACTGCATTCATCGATATCAGCTGAAATCATCGAAATGATGTGTAGTTAAGTGTACATTCTCGTCTAAATCATTTATCTGTTCTCTGGTGTATGCTAGATTCTGATGATTCTGATTATAACAATTTAGTTGTTCTTGTCTTGTTTAAACGTTAAAGGATGGCATGTTACTAAACTATGACATTTGGTGTCATGATGCACCAAAGCAGTTTCGCAGTGGAACTCAAGGGTGCTGCATAAGTGAAGCATGCTGACCTTTCGGGAGTGCATCAATCAATCTCATAAGGTCAGCATGATTATTCAATGCAGCACTGGCCAGTTACTCACCAGGACACATTCAGGACACATTCATGACAAGCAAGGGCAATTAATACATGAGTGGCGTGATTCACAAAAAGTGACCTTATTACAGAGTTGCCTAAGGCTCCCTTTCCCAGTACATGTTCCAAAGATGATGGGCTACCATACAAACGTCTGTCCCTGACCACATGAATACATAGTGAAAGCTTAACAGGTTTTAGTCTGTCGCCAGTTTCTTTTTACGAGTTGACCCAGGGCCTATAATCCAAGAGGCCGTAGGCCTGATGTCCTTTGGGTACAGCGGATCACTCACTTTCACAATGTGTTCCTGTGTAGCCTGCAATAGTACCACAGTCGTATCCGTCGACCTCATCCGTGCATGTGCATCCATTCTGGCACGGTTCTGAACTGCATTCATCGATATCAGCTGAAATCATCGAAATGATGTGTAGTTAAGTGTACATTCTCGTCTAAATCATTTTTCTGTTCTCTGGTGTATGCTAGATTCTGATGATTCTGATTATAACAATTTAGTTGTTCTTGTCTTGCTTAAACGTTAAAGGATGGCATGTTACAAAACTATGACATTTGGTGTCATGATGCACCAATGCAGTTTCGCAGTGGAACTCAAGGGTGCTGCATTAGTGAAGCATGCTGACCTTACGGGAGTGCATCAATCAATCTCATAAGGTCAGCATGATTATTCAATGCAGCACTGGCCAGTTACTCACCAGGACACATTCATGCATCATGACAAGCAAGGGCAATTAATACATGAGTGGCGTGATTCACAAAAAGTGACCTTATTACAGAGTTGCCTAAGGCTCCCTTTCCCAGTACATGTTCCAAAGATGATGGGCTACCATACAAACGTCTGTCCCTGACCACATGAATACATAGTGAAAGCTTAACAGGTTTTAGTCTGTCGCCAGTTTTTTTTTACGAGTTGACCCAGGGCCTATAATCCAAGAGGCCGTAGGCCTGATGTCATTTGGGTACAGCGGATCACTCACTTTCACAATGTGTTCCTGTGTAGCCTGCAATAGTACCACAGTCGTATCCGTCGACCTCATCCGTGCATGTGCATCCATTCTGGCACGGTTCTGAACTGCATTCATCGATATCAGCTGAAATCATTGAAATGATGTGTAGTTAAGTGTACATTCTCGTCTAAATCATTTTTCTGTTCTCTGGTGTATGCTAGATTCTGATGATTCTGATTATAACAATTTAGCTGTTCTTGTCTTGCTTAAATGTTAAAGGATGGCATGTTACAAAACTATGACATTTGGTGTCATGATGCACCAATGCAGTTTCGCAGTGGAACTCAAGGGTGCTGCATTAGTGAAGCATGCTGACCTTACGGGAGTGCATCAATCAATCTCATAAGGTCAGCATGATTATTCAATGCAGCACTGGCCAGTTACTCACCAGGACACATTCATGCATCATGACAAGCAAGGGCAATTAATACATGAGTGGCGTGATTCACAAAAAGTGACCTTATTACAGAGTTGCCTAAGGCTCCCTTTCCCAGTACATGTTCCAAAGACGATGGGCTACCATACAAACGTCTGTCCCTGACCACATGAATACATAGTGAAAGCTTAACAGGTTTTAGTCTGTCGCCAGTTTTTTTTTACGAGTTGACCCAGGGCCTATAATCCAAGAGGCCGTAGGCCTGATGTCATTTGGGTACAGCGGATCACTCACTTTCACAATGTGTTCCTGTGTAGCCTGCAATAGTACCACAGTCGTATCCGTCGACCTCATCCGTGCATGTGCATCCATTCTGGCACGGTTCTGAACTGCATTCATCGATATCAGCTGAAATCATTGAAATGATGTGTAGTTAAGTGTACATTCTAGTCTAAATCATTTATCTGTTCTCTGGTGTATGCTAGATTCTGATGATTCTGATTATAACAATTTAGTTGTTCTTGTCTTGTTTAAACGTTAAAGGATGGCATGTTACAAAACTATGACATTTGGTGTCATGATGCACCAATGCAGTTTCGCAGTGGAACTCAAGGGTGCTGCATTAGTGAAGCATGCTGACCTTTCGGGAGTGCATCAATCAATCTCATAAGGTCAGCATGATTATTCAATGCAGCACTGGCCAGTTACTCACCAGGACACATTCAGGACACATTCATGACAAGCAAGGGCAAATAATACATGAGTGGCGTGATTCACAAAAAGTGACCTTATTACAGAGTTGCCTAAGGCTCCCTTTCCCAGTACATGTTCCAAAGATGATGGGCTACCATACAAACGTCTGTCCCTGACCACATGAATACATAGTGAAAGCTTAACAGGTTTTAGTCTGTCGCCAGTTTTTTTTTACGAGTTGACCCAGGGCCTATAATCCAAGAGGCCGTAGGCCTGATGTCATTTGGGTACAGCGGATCACTCACTTTCACAATGTGTTCCTGTGTAGCCTGCAATAGTACCACAGTCGTATCCGTCGACCTCATCCGTGCATGTGCATCCATTCTGGCACGGTTCTGAACTGCATTCATCGATATCAGCTGAAATCATCGAAATGATGTGTAGTTAAGTGTACATTCTCGTCTAAATCATTTATCTGTTCTCTGGTGTATGCTAGATTCTGATGATTCTGATTATAACAATTTAGTTGTTCATGTCTTGTTTAAACGTTAAAGGATGGCATGTTACTAAACTATGACATTTGGTGTCATGATGCACCAAAGCAGTTTCGCAGTGGAACTCAAGGGTGCTGCATAAGTGAAGCATGCTGACCTTTCGGGAGTGCATCAATCAATCTCATAAGGTCAGCATGATTATTCAATGCAGCACTGGCCAGTTACTCACCAGGACACATTCAGGACACATTCATGACAAGCAACGGCAATTAATACATGAGTGGCGTGATTCACAAAAAGTGACCTTATTACAGAGTTGCCTAAGGCTCCCTTTCCCAGTACATGTTCCAAAGATGATGGGCTACCATACAAACGTCTGTCCCTGACCACATGAATACATAGTGAAAGCTTAACAGGTTTTAGTCTGTCGCCAGTTTCTTTTTACGAGTTGACCCAGGGCCTATAATCCAAGAGGCCGTAGGCCTGATGTCCTTTGGGTACAGCGGATCACTCACTTTCACAATGTGTTCCTGTGTAGCCTGCAATAGTACCACAGTCGTATCCGTCGACCTCATCCGTGCATGTGCATCCATTCTGGCACGGTTCTGAACTGCATTCATCGATATCAGCTGAAATCATCGAAATGATGTGTAGTTAAGTGTACATTCTTGTCTAAATCATTTTTCTGTTCTCTGGTGTATGCTAGATTCTGATGATTCTGATTATAACAATTTAGTTGTTCTTGTCTTGCTTAAACGTTAAAGGATGGCATGTTACAAAACTATGACATTTGGTGTCATGATGCACCAATGCAGTTTCGCAGTGGAACTCAAGGGTGCTGCATTAGTGAAGCATGCTGACCTTACAGGAGTGCATCAATCAATCTCATAAGGTCAGCATGATTATTCAATGCAGCACTGGCCAGTTACTCACCAGGACACATTCATGCATCATGACAAGCAAGGGCAATTAATACATGAGTGGCGTGATTCACAAAAAGTGACCTTATTACAGAGTTGCCTAAGGCTCCCTTTCCCAGTACATGTTCCAAAGATGATGGGCTACCATACAAACGTCTGTCCCTGACCACATGAATACATAGTGAAAGCTTAACAGGTTTTAGTCTGTCGCCAGTTTTTTTTTACGAGTTGACCCAGGGCCTATAATCCAAGAGGCCGTAGGCCTGATGTCATTTGGGTACAGCGGATCACTCACTTTCACAATGTGTTCCTGTGTAGCCTGCAATAGTACCACAGTCGTATCCGTCGACCTCATCCGTGCATGTGCATCCATTCTGGCACGGTTCTGAACTGCATTCATCGATATCAGCTGAAATCATTGAAATGATGTGTAGTTAAGTGTACATTCTCGTCTAAATCATTTTTCTGTTCTCTGGTGTATGCTAGATTCTGATGATTCTGATTATAACAATTTAGCTTTTCTTGTCTTGCTTAAATGTTAAAGGATGGCATGTTACAAAACTATGACATTTGGTGTCATGATGCACCAATGCAGTTTCGCAGTGGAACTCAAGGGTGCTGCATTAGTGAAGCATGCTGACCTTACGGGAGTGCATCAATCAATCTCATAAGGTCAGCATGATTATTCAATGCAGCACTGGCCAGTTACTCACCAGGACACATTCATGCATCATGACAAGCAAGGGCAATTAATACATGAGTGGCGTGATTCACAAAAAGTGACCTTATTACAGAGTTGCCTAAGGCTCCCTTTCCCAGTACATGTTCCAAAGACGATGGGCTACCATACAAACGTCTGTCCCTGACCACATGAATACATAGTGAAAGCTTAACAGGTTTTAGTCTGTCGCCAGTTTTTTTTTACGAGTTGACCCAGGGCCTATAATCCAAGAGGCCGTAGGCCTGATGTCATTTGGGTACAGCGGATCACTCACTTTCACAATGTGTTCCTGTGTAGCCTGCAATAGTACCACAGTCGTATCCGTCGACCTCATCCGTGCATGTGCATCCATTCTGGCATGGTTCTGAACTGCATTCATCGATATCAGCTGAAATCATTGAAATGATGTGTAGTTAAGTGTACATTCTCGTCTAAATCATTTATCTGTTCTCTGGTGTATGCTAGATTCTGATGATTCTGATTATAACAATTTAGTTGTTCTTGTCTTGTTTAAACGTTAAAGGATGGCATGTTACAAAACTATGACATTTGGTGTCATGATGCACCAATGCAGTTTCGCAGTGGAACTCAAGGGTGCTGCATTAGTGAAGCATGCTGACCTTTCGGGAGTGCATCAATCAATCTCATAAGGTCAGCATGATTATTCAATGCAGCACTGGCCAGTTACTCACCAGGACACATTCAGGACACATTCATGACAAGCAAGGGCAATTAATACATGAGTGGCGTGATTCACAAAAAGTGACCTTATTACAGAGTTGCCTAAGGCTCCCTTTCCCAGTACATGTTTCAAAGATGATGGGCTACCATACAAACGTCTGTCCCTGACCACATGAATACATAGTGAAAGCTTAACAGGTTTTAGTCTGTCGCCAGTTTTTTTTTACGAGTTGACCCAGGGCCTATAATCCAAGAGGCCGTAGGCCTGATGTCATTTGGGTACAGCGGATCACTCACTTTCACAATGTGTTCCTGTGTAGCCTGCAATAGTACCACAGTCGTATCCGTCGACCTCATCCGTGCATGTGCATCCATTCTGGCACGGTTCTGAACTGCATTCATCGATATCAGCTGAAATCATCGAAATGATGTGTAGTTAAGTGTACATTCTCGTCTAAATCATTTATCTGTTCTCTGGTGTATGCTAGATTCTGATGATTCTGATTATAACAATTTAGTTGTTCTTGTCTTGTTTAAACGTTAAAGGATGGCATGTTACTAAACTATGACATTTGGTGTCATGATGCACCAAAGCAGTTTCGCAGTGGAACTCAAGGGTGCTGCATAAGTGAAGCATGCTGACCTTTCGGGAGTGCATCAATCAATCTCATAAGGTCAGCATGATTATTCAATGCAGCACTGGCCAGTTACTCACCAGGACACATTCAGGACACATTCATGACAAGCAAGGGCAATTAATACATGAGTGGCGTGATTCACAAAAAGTGACCTTATTACAGAGTTGCCTAAGGCTCCCTTTCCCAGTACATGTTCCAAAGATGATGGGCTACCATACAAACGTCTGTCCCTGACCACATGAATGCATAGTGAAAGCTTAACAGGTTTTAGTCTGTCGCCAGTTTTTTTTTACGAGTTGACCCAGGGCCTATAATCCAAGAGGCCGTAGGCCTGATGTCATTTGGGTACAGCGGATCACTCACTTTCACAATGTGTTCCTGTGTAGCCTGCAATAGTACCACAGTCGTATCCGTCGACCTCATCCGTGCATGTGCATCCATTCTGGCACGGTTCTGAACTGCATTCATCGATATCAGCTGAAATCATTGAAATGATGTGTAGTTAAGTGTACATTCTCGTCTAAATCATTTATCTGTTCTCTGGTGTATGCTAGATTCTGATGATTCTGATTATAACAATTTAGTTGTTCTTGTCTTGTTTAAACGTTAAAGGATGGCATGTTACTAAACTATGACATTTGGTGTCATGATGCACCAATGCAGTTTCGCAGTGGAACTCAAGGGTGCTGCATAAGTGAAGCATGCTGACCTTTCGGGAGTGCATCAATCAATCTCATAAGGTCAGCATGATTATTCAATGCAGCACTGGCCAGTTACTCACCAGGACACATTCAGGACACATTCATGACAAGCAAGGGCAATTAATACATGAGTGGCGTGATTCACAAAAGTGACTTTATTACAGAGTTGCCTAAGGCTCCCTTTCCCAGTACATGTTCCAAAGATGATGGGCTACCATACAAACGTCTGTCCCTGACCACATGAATACATAGTAAAAGCTTAACAGGTTTTAGTCTGTCGCCAGTTTTTTTTTACGAGTTGACCCAGGGCCTATAATCCAAGAGGCCGTAGGCCTGATGTCATTTGGGTACAGCGGATCACTCACTTTCACAATGTGTTCCTGTGTAGCCTGCAATAGTACCACAGTCGTATCCGTCGACCTCATCCGTGCATGTGCATCCATTCTGGCACGGTTCTGAACTGCATTCATCGATATCAGCTGAAATAATTGAAATGATGTGTAGTTAAGTGTACATTCTCGTCTAAATCATTTATCTGTTCTCTGGTGTATGCTAGATTCTGATGATTCTGATTATAACAATTTAGTTGTTCTTGTCTTGTTTAAACGTTAAAGGATGGCATGTTACTAAACTATGACATTTGGTGTCATGATGCACCAAAGCAGTTTCGCAGTGGAACTCAAGGGTGCTGCATAAGTGAAGCATGCTGACCTTTCGGGAGTGCATCAATCAATCTCATAAGGTCAGCATGATTATTCAATGCAGCACTGGCCAGTTACTCACCAGGACACATTCAGGACACATTCATGACAAGCAAGGGCAATTAATACATGAGTGGCGTGATTCACAAAAAGTGACCTTATTACAGAGTTGCCTAAGGCTCCCTTTCCCAGTACATGTTCCAAAGATGATGGGCTACCATACAAACGTCTGTCCCTGACCACATGAATGCATAGTGAAAGCTTAACAGGTTTTAGTCTGTCGCCAGTTTTTTTTTACGAGTTGACCCAGGGCCTATAATCCAAGAGGCCGTAGGCCTGATGTCATTTGGGTACAGCGGATCACTCACTTTCACAATGTGTTCCTGTGTAGCCTGCAATAGTACCACAGTCGTATCCGTCGACCTCATCCGTGCATGTGCATCCATTCTGGCACGGTTCTGAACTGCATTCATCGATATCAGCTGAAATCATTGAAATGATGTGTAGTTAAGTGTACATTCTCGTCTAAATCATTTATCTGTTCTCTGGTGTATGCTAGATTCTGATGATTCTGATTATAACAATTTAGTTGTTCTTGTCTTGTTTAAACGTTAAAGGATGGCATGTTACTAAACTATGACATTTGGTGTCATGATGCACCAATGCAGTTTCGCAGTGGAACTCAAGGGTGCTGCATAAGTGAAGCATGCTGACCTTTCGGGAGTGCATCAATCAATCTCATAAGGTCAGCATGATTATTCAATGCAGCACTGGCCAGTTACTCACCAGGACACATTCAGGACACATTCATGACAAGCAAGGGCAATTAATACATGAGTGGCGTGATTCACAAAAAGTGACTTTATTACAGAGTTGCCTAAGGCTCCCTTTCCCAGTACATGTTCCAAAGATGATGGGCTACCATACAAACGTCTGTCCCTGACCACATGAATACATAGTAAAAGCTTAACAGGTTTTAGTCTGTCGCCAGTTTTTTTTTACGAGTTGACCCAGGGCCTATAATCCAAGAGGCCGTAGGCCTGATGTCATTTGGGTACAGCGGATCACTCACTTTCACAATGTGTTCCTGTGTAGCCTGCAATAGTACCACAGTCGTATCCGTCGACCTCATCCGTGCATGTGCATCCATTCTGGCACGGTTCTGAACTGCATTCATCGATATCAGCTGAAATCATTGAAATGATGTGTAGTTAAGTGTACATTCTCGTCTAAATCATTTATCTGTTCTCTGGTGTATGCTAGATTCTGATGATTCTGATTATAACAATTTAGTTGTTCTTGTCTTGTTTAAACGTTAAAGGATGGCATGTTACTAAACTATGACATTTGGTGTCATGATGCACCAATGCAGTTTCGCAGTGGAACTCAAGGGTGCTGCATAAGTGAAGCATGCTGACCTTTCGGGAGTGCATCAATCAATCTCATAAGGTCAGCATGATTATTCAATGCAGCACTGGCCAGTTACTCACCAGGACACATTCAGGACACATTCATGACAAGCAAGGGCAATTAATACATGAGTGGCGTGATTCACAAAAAGTGACTTTATTACAGAGTTGCCTAAGGCTCCCTTTCCCAGTACATGTTCCAAAGATGATGGGCTACCATACAAATGTCTGTCCCTGACCACATGAATACATAGTAAAAGCTTAACAGGTTTTAGTCTGTCGCCAGTTTTTTTTTACGAGTTGACCCAGGGCCTATAATCCAAGAGGCCGTAGGCCTGATGTCATTTGGGTACAGCGGATCACTCACTTTCACAATGTGTTCCTGTGTAGCCTGCAATAGTACCACAGTCGTATCCGTCGACCTCATCCGTGCATGTGCATCCATTCTGGCACGGTTCTGAACTGCATTCATCGATATCAGCTGAAATCATTGAAATGATGTGTAGTTAAGTGTACATTCTCGTCTAAATCATTTATCTGTTCTCTGGTGTATGCTAGATTCTGATGATTCTGATTATAACAATTTAGTTGTTCTTGTCTTGTTTAAACGTTAAAGGATGGCATGTTACTAAACTATGACATTTGGTGTCATGATGCACCAAAGCAGTTTCGCAGTGGAACTCAAGGGTGCTGCATAAGTGAAGCATGCTGACCTTTCGGGAGTGCATCAATCAATCTCATAAGGTCAGCATGATTATTCAATGCAGCACTGGCCAGTTACTCGCCAGGACACATTCAGGACACATTCATGACAAGCAAGGGCAATTAATACATGAGTGGCGTGATTCACAAAAAGTGACCTTATTACAGAGTTGCCTAAGGCTCCCTTTCCCAGTACATGTTCCAAAGATGATGGGCTACCATACAAACGTCTGTCCCTGACCACATGAATACATAGTGAAAGCTTAACAGGTTTTAGTCTGTCGCCAGTTTTTTTTTACGAGTTGACCCAGGGCCTATAATCCAAGAGGCCGTAGGCCTGATGTCATTTGGGTACAGCGGATCACTCACTTTCACAATGTGTTCCTGTGTAGCCTGCAATAGTACCACAGTCGTATCCCTCGACCTCATCCGTGCATGTGCATCCATTCTGGCACGGTTCTGAACTGCATTCATCGATATCAGCTGAAATCATTGAAATGATGTGTAGTTAAGTGTACATTCTCGTCTAAATCATTTATCTGTTCTCTGGTGTATGCTAGATTCTGATGATTCTGATTATAACAATTTAGTTGTTCTTGTCTTGTTTAAACGTTAAAGGATGGCATGTTACTAAACTATGACATTTGGTGTCATGATGCACCAAAGCAGTTTCGCAGTGGAACTCAAGGGTGCTGCATAAGTGAAGCATGCTGACCTTTCAGGAGTGCATCAATCAATCTCATAAGGTCAGCATGATTATTCAATGCAGCACTGGCCAGTTACTCGCCAGGACACATTCAGGACACATTCATGACAAGCAAGGGCAATTAATACATGAGTGGCGTGATTCACAAGAAGTGACCTTATTACAGAGTTGCCTAAGGCTCCCTTTCCCAGTACATGTTCCAAAGATGATGGGCTACCATACAAACGTCTGTCCCTGACCACATGAATACATAGTGAAAGCTTAACAGGTTTTAGTCTGTCGCCAGTTTTTTTTTACGAGTTGACCCAGGGCCTATAATCCAAGAGGCCGTAGGCCTGATGTCATTTGGGTACAGCGGATCACTCACTTTCACAATGTGTTCCTGTGTAGCCTGCAATAGTACCACAGTCGTATCCCTCGACCTCATCCGTGCATGTGCATCCATTCTGGCACGGTTCTGAACTGCATTCATAGATATCAGCTGAAATCATTGAAATGATGTGTAGTTAAGTGTACATTCTCGTCTAAATCATTTATCTGTTCTCTGGTGTATGCTAGATTCTGATGATTCTGATTATAACAATTTAGTTGTTCTTGTCTTGTTTAAACGTTAAAGGATGGCATGTTACTAAACTAGGACATTTGGTGTCATGATGCACCAATGCAGTTTCGCAGTGGAACTCAAGGGTGCTGCATAAGTGAAGCATGCTGACCTTTCGGGAGTGCATCAATCAATCTCATAAGGTCAGCATAATTATTCAATGCAGCACTGGCCAGTTACTCACCAGGACACATTCATGCATCATGACAAGCAAGGGCAATTAATACATGAGTGGCGTGATTCACAAAAAGTGACCTTATTACAGAGTTGCCTAAGGCTCCCTTTCCCAGTACATGTTCCAAAGACGATGGGCTACCATACAAACGTCTGTCCCTGACCACATGAATACATAGTGAAAGCTTAACAGGTTTTAGTCTGTCGCCAGTTTTTTTTTACGAGTTGACCCAGGGCCTATAATCCAAGAGGCCGTAGGCCTGATGTCATTTGGGTACAGCGGATCACTCACTTTCACAATGTGTTCCTGTGTAGCCTGCAATAGTACCACAGTCGTATCCGTCGACCTCATCCGTGCATGTGCATCCATTCTGGCACGGTTCTGAACTGCATTCATCGATATCAGCTGAAATCATTGAAATGATGTGTAGTTAAGTGTACATTCTCGTCTAAATCATTTATCTGTTCTCTGGTGTATGCTAGATTCTGATGATTCTGATTATAACAATTTAGTTGTTCTTGTCTTGTTTAAACGTTAAAGGATGGCATGTTACTAAACTATGACATTTGGTGTCATGATGCACCAATGCAGTTTCGCAGTGGAACTCAAGGGTGCTGCATAAGTGAAGCATGCTGACCTTTCGGGAGTGCATCAATCAATCTCATAAGGTCAGCATGATTATTCAATGCAGCACTGGCCAGTTACTCACCAGGACACATTCAGGACACATTCATGACAAGCAAGGGCAATTAATACATGAGTGGCGTGATTCACAAAAGTGACTTTATTACAGAGTTGCCTAAGGCTCCCTTTCCCAGTACATGTTCCAAAGATGATGGGCTACCATACAAACGTCTGTCCCTGACCACATGAATACATAGTAAAAGCTTAACAGGTTTTAGTCTGTCGCCAGTTTTTTTTTACGAGTTGACCCAGGGCCTATAATCCAAGAGGCCGTAGGCCTGATGTCATTTGGGTACAGCGGATCACTCACTTTCACAATGTGTTCCTGTGTAGCCTGCAATAGTACCACAGTCGTATCCGTCGACCTCATCCGTGCATGTGCATCCATTCTGGCACGGTTCTGAACTGCATTCATCGATATCAGCTGAAATCATTGAAATGATGTGTAGTTAAGTGTACATTCTCGTCTAAATCATTTATCTGTTCTCTGGTGTATGCTAGATTCTGATGATTCTGATTATAACAATTTAGTTGTTCTTGTCTTGTTTAAACGTTAAAGGATGGCATGTTACTAAACTATGACATTTGGTGTCATGATGCACCAAAGCAGTTTCGCAGTGGAACTCAAGGGTGCTGCATAAGTGAAGCATGCTGACCTTTCGGGAGTGCATCAATCAATCTCATAAGGTCAGCATGATTATTCAATGCAGCACTGGCCAGTTACTCACCAGGACACATTCAGGACACATTCATGACAAGCAAGGGCAATTAATACATGAGTGGCGTGATTCACAAAAAGTGACCTTATTACAGAGTTGCCTAAGGCTCCCTTTCCCAGTACATGTTCCAAAGATGATGGGCTACCATACAAACGTCTGTCCCTGACCACATGAATGCATAGTGAAAGCTTAACAGGTTTTAGTCTGTCGCCAGTTTTTTTTTACGAGTTGACCCAGGGCCTATAATCCAAGAGGCCGTAGGCCTGATGTCATTTGGGTACAGCGGATCACTCACTTTCACAATGTGTTCCTGTGTAGCCTGCAATAGTACCACAGTCGTATCCGTCGACCTCATCCGTGCATGTGCATCCATTCTGGCACGGTTCTGAACTGCATTCATCGATATCAGCTGAAATCATTGAAATGATGTGTAGTTAAGTGTACATTCTCGTCTAAATCATTTATCTGTTCTCTGGTGTATGCTAGATTCTGATGATTCTGATTATAACAATTTAGTTGTTCTTGTCTTGTTTAAACGTTAAAGGATGGCATGTTACTAAACTATGACATTTGGTGTCATGATGCACCAATGCAGTTTCGCAGTGGAACTCAAGGGTGCTGCATAAGTGAAGCATGCTGACCTTTCGGGAGTGCATCAATCAATCTCATAAGGTCAGCATGATTATTCAATGCAGCACTGGCCAGTTACTCACCAGGACACATTCAGGACACATTCATGACAAGCAAGGGCAATTAATACATGAGTGGCGTGATTCACAAAAAGTGACTTTATTACAGAGTTGCCTAAGGCTCCCTTTCCCAGTACATGTTCCAAAGATGATGGGCTACCATACAAACGTCTGTCCCTGACCACATGAATACATAGTAAAAGCTTAACAGGTTTTAGTCTGTCGCCAGTTTTTTTTTACGAGTTGACCCAGGGCCTATAATCCAAGAGGCCGTAGGCCTGATGTCATTTGGGTACAGCGGATCACTCACTTTCACAATGTGTTCCTGTGTAGCCTGCAATAGTACCACAGTCGTATCCGTCGACCTCATCCGTGCATGTGCATCCATTCTGGCACGGTTCTGAACTGCATTCATCGATATCAGCTGAAATCATTGAAATGATGTGTAGTTAAGTGTACATTCTCGTCTAAATCATTTATCTGTTCTCTGGTGTATGCTAGATTCTGATGATTCTGATTATAACAATTTAGTTGTTCTTGTCTTGTTTAAACGTTAAAGGATGGCATGTTACTAAACTATGACATTGGTGTCATGATGCACCAATGCAGTTTCGCAGTGGAACTCAAGGGTGCTGCATAAGTGAAGCATGCTGACCTTTCGGGAGTGCATCAATCAATCTCATAAGGTCAGCATGATTATTCAATGCAGCACTGGCCAGTTACTCGCCAGGACACATTCAGGACACATTCATGACAAGCAAGGGCAATTAATACATGAGTGGCGTGATTCACAAAAAGTGACCTTATTACAGAGTTGCCTAAGGCTCCCTTTCCCAGTACATGTTCCAAAGATGATGGGCTACCATACAAACGTCTGTCCCTGACCACATGAATACATAGTGAAAGCTTAACAGGTTTTAGTCTGTCGCCAGTTTTTTTTTACGAGTTGACCCAGGGCCTATAATCCAAGAGGCCGTAGGCCTGATGTCATTTGGGTACAGCGGATCACTCACTTTCACAATGTGTTCCTGTGTAGCCTGCAATAGTACCACAGTCGTATCCCTCGACCTCATCCGTGCATGTGCATCCATTCTGGCACGGTTCTGAACTGCATTCATCGATATCAGCTGAAATCATTGAAATGATGTGTAGTTAAGTGTACATTCTCGTCTAAATCATTTATCTGTTCTCTGGTGTATGCTAGATTCTGATGATTCTGATTATAACAATTTAGTTGTTCTTGTCTTGTTTAAACGTTAAAGGATGGCATGTTACTAAACTATGACATTTGGTGTCATGATGCACCAAAGCAGTTTCGCAGTGGAACTCAAGGGTGCTGCATAAGTGAAGCATGCTGACCTTTCAGGAGTGCATCAATCAATCTCATAAGGTCAGCATGATTATTCAATGCAGCACTGGCCAGTTACTCGCCAGGACACATTCAGGACACATTCATGACAAGCAAGGGCAATTAATACATGAGTGGCGTGATTCACAAGAAGTGACCTTATTACAGAGTTGCCTAAGGCTCCCTTTCCCAGTACATGTTCCAAAGATGATGGGCTACCATACAAACGTCTGTCCCTGACCACATGAATACATAGTGAAAGCTTAACAGGTTTTAGTCTGTCGCCAGTTTTTTTTTACGAGTTGACCCAGGGCCTATAATCCAAGAGGCCGTAGGCCTGATGTCATTTGGGTACAGCGGATCACTCACTTTCACAATGTGTTCCTGTGTAGCCTGCAATAGTACCACAGTCGTATCCCTCGACCTCATCCGTGCATGTGCATCCATTCTGGCACGGTTCTGAACTGCATTCATAGATATCAGCTGAAATCATTGAAATGATGTGTAGTTAAGTGTACATTCTCGTCTAAATCATTTATCTGTTCTCTGGTGTATGCTAGATTCTGATGATTCTGATTATAACAATTTAGTTGTTCTTGTCTTGTTTAAACGTTAAAGGATGGCATGTTACTAAACTAGGACATTTGGTGTCATGATGCACCAATACAGTTTCGCAGTGGAACTCAAGGGTGCTGCATAAGTGAAGCATGCTGACCTTTCGGGAGTGCATCAATCAATCTCATAAGGTCAGCATAATTATTCAATGCAGCACTGGCCAGTTACTCACCAGGACACATTCATGCATCATGACAAGCAAGGGCAATTAATACATGAGTGGCGTGATTCACAAAAAGTGACCTTATTACAGAGTTGCCTAAGGCTCCCTTTCCCAGTACATGTTCCAAAGACGATGGGCTACCATACAAACGTCTGTCCCTGACCACATGAATACATAGTGAAAGCTTAACAGGTTTTAGTCTGTCGCCAGTTTTTTTTTACGAGTTGACCCAGGGCCTATAATCCAAGAGGCCGTAGGCCTGATGTCATTTGGGTACAGCGGATCACTCACTTTCACAATGTGTTCCTGTGTAGCCTGCAATAGTACCACAGTCGTATCCGTCGACCTCATCCGTGCATGTGCATCCATTCTGGCACGGTTCTGAACTGCATTCATCGATATCAGCTGAAATCATTGACATGATGTGTAGTTAAGTGTACATTCTCGTCTAAATCATTTATCTGTTCTCTGGTGTATGCTAGATTCTGATGATTCTGATTATAACAATTTAGTTGTTCTTGTCTTGTTTAAACGTTAAAGGATGGCATGTTACTAAACTATGACATTTGGTGTCATGATGCACCAATGCAGTTTCGCAGTGGAACTCAAGGGTGCTGCATAAGTGAAGCATGCTGACCTTTCGGGAGTGCATCAATCAATCTCATAAGGTCAGCATGATTATTCAATGCAGCACTGGCCAGTTACTCACCAGGACACATTCAGGACACATTCATGACAAGCAAGGGCAATTAATACATGAGTGGCGTGATTCACAAAAAGTGACCTTATTACAGAGTTGCCTAAGGCTCCCTTTCCCAGTACATGTTCCAAAGATGATGGGCTACCATACAAACGTCTGTCCCTGACCACATGAGTACATAGTAAAAGCTTAACAGGTTTTAGTCTGTCGCCAGTTTTTTTTTACGAGTTGACCCAGGGCCTATAATCCAAGAGGCCGTAGGCCTGATGTCATTTGGGTACAGCGGATCACTCACTTTCACAATGTGTTCCTGTGTAGCCTGCAATAGTACCACAGTCGTATCCGTCGACCTCATCCGTGCATGTGCATCCATTCTGGCACGGTTCTGAACTGCATTCATCGATATCAGCTGAAATCATTGAAATGATGTGTAGTTAAGTGTACATTCTCGTCTAAATCATTTATCTGTTCTCTGGTGTATGCTAGATTCTGATGATTCTGATTATAACAATTTAGTTGTTCTTGTCTTGTTTAAACGTTAAAGGATGGCATGTTACTAAACTATGACATTTGGTGTCATGATGCACCAATGCAGTTTCGCAGTGGAACTCAAGGGTGCTGCATAAGTGAAGCATGCTGACCTTTCGGGAGTGCATCAATCAATCTCATAAGGTCAGCATGATTATTCAATGCAGCACTGGCCAGTTACTCGCCAGGACACATTCAGGACACATTCATGACAAGCAAGGGCAATTAATACATGAGTGGCGTGATTCACAAGAAGAGACCTTATTACAGAGTTGCCTAAGGCTCCCTTTCCCAGTACATGTTCCAAAGATGATGGGCTACCATACAAACGTCTGTCCCTGACCACATGAATACATAGTGAAAGCTTAACAGGTTTTAGTCTGTCGCCAGTTTTTTTTTACGAGTTGACCCAGGGCCTATAATCCAAGAGGCCGTAGGCCTGATGTCATTTGGGTACAGCGGATCACTCACTTTCACAATGTGTTCCTGTGTAGCCTGCAATAGTACCACAGTCGTATCCGTCGACCTCATCCGTGCATGTGCATCCATTCTGGCACGGTTCTGAACTGCATTCATCGATATCAGCTGAAATCATTGAAATGATGTGTAGTTAAGTGTACATTCTCGTCTAAATCTTTTTTCTGTTCTCTGGTGTATGCTAGATTCTGATGATTCTGATTATAACAATTTAGTTGTTCTTGTCTTGCTTAAACGTTAAAGGATGGCATGTTACTAAACTATGACATTTGGTGTCATGATGCACAAATGCAGTTTCGCAGTGGAACTCAAGGGTGCTGCATTAGTGAAGCATGCTGACCTTTCGGGAGTGCATCAATCAATCTCATAAGGTCAGCATGATTATTCAATGCAGCACTGGCCAGTTACTCACCAGGACACATGCAGGACACATTCATGACAAGCAAGGGCAATTAATACATGAGTGGCGTGATTCACAAGAAGTGACCTTATTACAGAGTTGCCTAAGGCTCCCTTTCCCAGTACATGTTCCAAAGATGATGGGCTACCATACAAACGTCTGTCCCTGACCACATGAATACATAGTGAAAGCTTAACAGGTTTTAGTCTGTCGCCAGTTTTTTTTTACGAGTTGACCCAGGGCCTATAATCCAAGAGGCCGTAGGCCTGATGTCATTTGGGTACAGCGGATCACTCACTTTCACAATGTGTTCCTGTGTAGCCTGCAATAGTACCACAGTCGTATCCCTCGACCTCATCCGTGCATGTGCATCCATTCTGGCACGGTTCTGAACTGCATTCATAGATATCAGCTGAAATCATTGAAATGATGTGTAGTTAAGTGTACATTCTCGTCTAAATCATTTATCTGTTCTCTGGTGTATGCTAGATTCTGATGATTCTGATTATAACAATTTAGTTGTTCTTGTCTTGTTTAAACGTTAAAGGATGGCATGTTACTAAACTAGGACATTTGGTGTCATGATGCACCAATGCAGTTTCGCAGTGGAACTCAAGGGTGCTGCATTAGTGAAGCATGCTGACCTTTCGGGAGTGCATCAATCAATCTCATAAGGTCAGCATGATTATTCAATGCAGCACTGGCCAGTTACTCACCAGGACACATTCAGGACACATTCATGACAAGCAAGGGCAATTAATACATGAGTGGCGTGATTCACAAAAAGTGACCTTATTACAGAGTTGCCTAAGGCTCCCTTTCCCAGTACATGTTCCAAAGATGATGGGCTACCATACAAACGTCTGTCCCTGACCACATGAGTACATAGTAAAAGCTTAACAGGTTTTAGTCTGTCGCCAGTTTTTTTTTACGAGTTGACCCAGGGCCTATAATCCAAGAGGCCGTAGGCCTGATGTCATTTGGGTACAGCGGATCACTCACTTTCACAATGTGTTCCTGTGTAGCCTGCAATAGTACCACAGTCGTATCCGTCGACCTCATCCGTGCATGTGCATCCATTCTGGCACGGTTCTGAACTGCATTCATCGATATCAGCTGAAATCATTGAAATGATGTGTAGTTAAGTGTACATTCTCGTCTAAATCATTTATCTGTTCTCTGGTGTATGCTAGATTCTGATGATTCTGATTATAACAATTTAGTTGTTCTTGTCTTGTTTAAACGTTAAAGGATGGCATGTTACTAAACTATGACATTTGGTGTCATGATGCACCAATGCAGTTTCGCAGTGGAACTCAAGGGTGCTGCATAAGTGAAGCATGCTGACCTTTCGGGAGTGCATCAATCAATCTCATAAGGTCAGCATGATTATTCAATGCAGCACTGGCCAGTTACTCGCCAGGACACATTCAGGACACATTCATGACAAGCAAGGGCAATTAATACATGAGTGGCGTGATTCACAAGAAGAGACCTTATTACAGAGTTGCCTAAGGCTCCCTTTCCCAGTACATGTTCCAAAGATGATGGGCTACCATACAAACGTCTGTCCCTGACCACATGAATACATAGTGAAAGCTTAACAGGTTTTAGTCTGTCGCCAGTTTTTTTTTACGAGTTGACCCAGGGCCTATAATCCAAGAGGCCGTAGGCCTGATGTCATTTGGGTACAGCGGATCACTCACTTTCACAATGTGTTCCTGTGTAGCCTGCAATAGTACCACAGTCGTATCCGTCGACCTCATCCGTGCATGTGCATCCATTCTGGCACGGTTCTGAACTGCATTCATCGATATCAGCTGAAATCATTGAAATGATGTGTAGTTAAGTGTACATTCTCGTCTAAATCTTTTTTCTGTTCTCTGGTGTATGCTAGATTCTGATGATTCTGATTATAACAATTTAGTTGTTCTTGTCTTGCTTAAACGTTAAAGGATGGCATGTTACTAAACTATGACATTTGGTGTCATGATGCACAAATGCAGTTTCGCAGTGGAACTCAAGGGTGCTGCATTAGTGAAGCATGCTGACCTTTCGGGAGTGCATCAATCAATCTCATAAGGTCAGCATGATTATTCAATGCAGCACTGGCCAGTTACTCACCAGGACACATGCAGGACACATTCATGACAAGCAAGGGCAATTAATACATGAGTGGCGTGATTCACAAAAAGTGACCTTATTACAGAGTTGCCTAAGGCTCCCTTTCCCAGTACATGTTCCAAAGATGATGGGCTACCATACAAACGTCTGTCCCTGACCACATGAATACATAGTGAAAGCTTAACAGGTTTTAGTCTGTCGCCAGTTGTTTTTTACGAGTTGACCCAGGGCCTATAATCCAAGAGGCCGTAGGCCTGATGTCATTTGGGTACAGCGGATCACTCACTTTCACAATGTGTTCCTGTGTAGCCTGCAATGGTACCACAGTCGTATCCGTCGACCTCATCCGTGCATGTGCATCCATTCTGGCACGGTTCTGAACTGCATTCATCGATATCAGCTGAAATCATCAAAATGATGTGTAGTTAAGTGTACATTCTTGTCTAAATCATTTTTCTGTTCTCTGGTGTATGCTAGATTCTGATGATTCTGATTATAACAATTTAGTTGTTCTTGTCTTGCTTAAACGTTAAAGGATGGCATGTTACAAAACTATGACATTTGGTGTCATGATGCACAAATGCAGTTTCGCAGTGGAACTCAAGGGTGCTGCATTAGTGAAGCATGCTGACCTTTCGGGAGTGCATCAATCAATCTCATAAGGTCAGCATAATTATTCAATGCAGCACTGGCCAGTTACTCACCAGGACACATTCATGCATCATGACAAGCAAGGGCAATTAATACATGAGTGGCGTGATTCACAAAAAGTGACCTTATTACAGAGTTGCCTAAGGTTCCCTTTCCCAGTACATGTTCCAAAGATGATGGGCTACCATACAAACGTCTGTCCCTGACCACATGAATACATAGTGAAAGCTTAACAGGTTTTAGTCTGTCGCCAGTTTTTTTTTACGAGTTGACCCAGGGCCTATAATCCAAGAGGCCGTAGGCCTGATGTCATTTGGGTACAGCGGATCACTCACTTTCACAATGTGTTCCTGTGTAGCCTGCAATAGTACCACAGTCGTATCCGTCGACCTCATCCGTGCATGTGCATCCATTCTGGCACGGTTCTGAACTGCATTCATCGATATCAGCTGAAATCATTGAAATGATGTGTAGTTAAGTGTACATTCTCGTCTAAATCATTTATCTGTTCTCTGGTGTATGCTAGATTCTGATGATTCTGATTATAACAATTTAGTTGTTCTTGTCTTGTTTAAACGTTAAAGGATGGCATGTTACTAAACTATGACATTTGGTGTCATGATGCACCAATGCAGTTTCGCAGTGGAACTCAAGGGTGCTGCATAAGTGAAGCATGCTGACCTTTCGGGAGTGCATCAATCAATCTCATAAGGTCAGCATGATTATTCAATGCAGCACTGGCCAGTTACTCGCCAGGACACATTCAGGACACATTCATGACAAGCAAGGGCAATTAATACATGAGTGGCGTGATTCACAAGAAGTGACCTTATTACAGAGTTGCCTAAGGCTCCCTTTCCCAGTACATGTTCCAAAGATGATGGGCTACCATACAAACGTCTGTCCCTGACCACATGAATACATAGTGAAAGCTTAACAGGTTTTAGTCTGTCGCCAGTTTTTTTTTACGAGTTGACCCAGGGCCTATAATCCAAGAGGCCGTAGGCCTGATGTCATTTGGGTACAGCGGATCACTCACTTTCACAATGTGTTCCTGTGTAGCCTGCAATAGTACCACAGTCGTATCCGTCGACCTCATCCGTGCATGTGCATCCATTCTGGCACGGTTCTGAACTGCATTCATCGATATCAGCTGAAATCATTGAAATGATGTGTAGTTAAGTGTACATTCTCGTCTAAATCATTTTTCTGTTCTCTGGTGTATGCTAGATTCTGATGATTCTGATTATAACAATTTAGTTGTTCTTGTCTTGCTTAAACGTTAAAGGATGGCATGTTACAAAACTATGACATTTTGTGTCATGATGCACAAATGCAGTTTCGCAGTGGAACTCAAGGGTGGTGCATTAGTGAAGCATGCTGACCTTTCGGGAGTGCATCAATCAATCTCATAAGGTCAGCATGATTATTCAATGCAGCACTGGCCAGTTACTCACCAGGACACATTCAGGACACATTCATGACAAGCAAGGGCAATTAATACATGAGTGGCGTGATTCACAAAAAGTGACCTTATTACAGAGTTGCCTAAGGCTCCCTTTCCCAGTACATGTTCCAAAGATGATGGGCTACCATACAAACGTCTGTCCCTGACCACATGAATACATAGTGAAAGCTTAACAGGTTTTAGTCTGTCGCCAGTTGTTTTTTACGAGTTGACCCAGGGCCTATAATCCAAGAGGCCGTAGGCCTGATGTCATTTGGGTACAGCGGATCACTCACTTTCACAATGTGTTCCTGTGTAGCCTGCAATGGTACCACAGTCGTATCCGTCGACCTCATCTGTGCATGTGCATCCATTCTGGCACGGTTCTGAACTGCATTCATCGATATCAGCTGAAATCATCAAAATGATGTGTAGTTAAGTGTACATTCTTGTCTAAATCATTTTTCTGTTCTCTGGTGTATGCTAGATTCTGATGATTCTGATTATAACAATTTAGTTGTTCTTGTCTTGCTTAAACGTTAAAGGATGGCATGTTACAAAACTATGACATTTGGTGTCATGATGCACTAATGCAGTTTTCCAGTGGAACTCAAGGGTGCTGCATTAGTGAAGCATGCTGACCTTACGGGAGTGCATCAATCAATCTCATAAGGTCAGCATGATTATTCAATGCAGCACTGGCCAGTTACTCACCAGGACACATTCAGGACACATTCATGACAAGCAAGGGCAATTAATACATGAGTGGCGTGATTCACAAAAAGTGACCTTATTACAGAGTTGCCTAAGGCTCCCTTTCCCAGTACATGTTCCAAAGATGATGGGCTACCATACAAACGTCTGTCCCTGACCACATGAATACATAGTGAAAGCTTAACAGGTTTTAGTCTGTCGCCAGTTGTTTTTTAAGAGTTGACCCAGGGCCTATAATCCAAGAGGCCGTAGGCCTGATGTCATTTGGGTACAGCGGATCACTCACTTTCACAATGTGTTCCTGTGTAGCCTGCAATGGTACCACAGTCGTATCCGTCGACCTCATCCGTGCATGTGCATCCATTCTGGCACGGTTCTGAACTGCATTCATCAATATCAGCTGAAATCATCAAAATGATGTGTAGTTAAGTGTACATTCTTGTCTAAATCATTTTTCTGTTCTCTGGTGTATGCTAGATTCTGATGATTCTGATTATAACAATTTAGTTGTTCTTGTCTTGCTTAAACGTTAAAGGATGGCATGTTACAAAACTATGACATTTGGTGTCATGATGCACCAATGCAGTTTTCCAGTGGAACTCAAGGGTGCTGCATTAGTGAAGCATGCTGACCTTACGGGAGTGCATCAATCAATCTCATAAGGTCAGCATGATTATTCAATGCAGCACTGGCCAGTTACTCACCAGGACACATTCATGCATCATGACAAGCAAGGGCAATTAATACATGAGTGGCGTGATTCACAAAAAGTGACCTTATTACAGAGTTGCCTAAGGCTCCCTTTCCCAGTACATGTTCCAAAGATGATGGGCTACCATACAAACGTCTGTCCCTGACCACATGAATACATAGTGAAAGCTTAACAGGTTTTAGTCTGTCGCCAGTTTTTTTTTACGAGTTGACCCAGGGCCTATAATCCAAGAGGCCGTAGGCCTGATGTCATTTGGGTACAGCGGATCACTCACTTTCACAATGTGTTCCTGTGTAGCCTGCAATGGTACCACAGTCGTATCCGTCGACCTCATCCGTGCATGTGCATCCATTCTGGCACGGTTCTGAACTGCATTCATCGATATCAGCTGAAATCATTGAAATGATCTGTAGTTAAGTGTACATTCTCGTCTAAATCATTTATCTGTTCTCTGGTGTATGCTAGATTCTGATGATTCTGATTATAACAATTTAGTTGTTCTTGTCTTGTTTAAACGTTAAAGGATGGCATGTTACTAAACTATGACATTTGTTGTCATGATGCACCAATGCAGTCTCGCAGTGGAACTCAAGGGAGCTGCATTTGTGAAGCATGCTGACCTTTCGGGAGTGCATCAATCAATCTCATAAGGTCAGCATGATTATTCAATGCAGCACTGGCCAGTTACTCACCAGGACACATTCAGGACACATTCATGACAAGCAAGGGCAATTAATACATGAGTGGCGTGATTCACAAAAAGTGACCTTATTACAGAGTTGCCTAAGGCTCCCTTTCCCAGTACATGTTCCAAAGATGATGGGCTACCATACAAACATCTGTCCCTGACCACATGAATACATAGTGAAAGCTTAACAGGTTTTAGTCTGTCGCCAGTTTTTTTTTACGAGTTGACCCAGGGCCTATAATCCAAGAGGCCGTAGGCCTGATGTCATTTGGGTACAGCGGATCACTCACTTTCACAATGTGTTCCTGTGTAGCCTGCAATAGTACCACAGTCGTATCCGTCGACCTCATCCGTGCATGTGCATCCATTCTGGCACGGTTCTGAACTGCATTCATCGATATCAGCTGAAATCATTGAAATGATGTGTAGTTAAGTGTACATTCTCTTCTAAATCATTTTTCTGTTCTCTGGTGTATGCTAGATTCTGATGATTCTGATTATAACAATTTAGTTGTTCTTGTCTTGCTTAAACGTTAAAGGATGGCATGTTACAAAACTATGACATTTGGTGTCATGATGCACCAATGCAGTTTCGCAGTGGAACTCAAGGGTGCTGCATTAGTGAAGCATGCTGACCTTTCGGGAGTGCATCAATCAATCTCATAAGGTCAGCATGATTATTCAATGCAGCACTGGCCAGTTACTCACCAGGACACATTCAGGACACATTCATGACAAGCAAGGGCAATTAATACATGAGTGGCGTGATTCACAAAAAGTGACCTTATTACAGAGTTGCCTAAGGCTCCCTTTCCCAGTACATGTTCCAAAGATGATTGGCTACCATACAAACGTCTGTCCCTGACCACATGAATACATAGTGAAAGCTTAACAGGTTTTAGTCTGTCGCCAGTTTTTTTTTACGAGTTGACCCAGGGCCTATAATCCAAGAGGCCGTAGGCCTGATGTCATTTGGGTACAGCGGATCACTCACTTTCACAATGTGTTCCTGTGTAGCCTGCAATAGTACCACAGTCGTATCCGTCGACCTCATCCGTGCATGTGCATCCATTCTGGCACGGTTCTGAACTGCATTCATCGATATCAGCTGAAATCATTGAAATGATGTGTAGTTAAGTGTACATTCTCGTCTAAATCATTTTTCTGTTCTCTGGTGTATGCTAGATTCTGATGATTTTGATTATAACAATTTAGTTGTTCTTGTCTTGCTTAAACGTTAAAGGATGGCATGTTACAAAACTATGACATTTGGTGTCATGATGCACAAATGCAGTTTCGCAGTGGAACTCAAGGGTGCTGCATAAGTGAAGCATGCTGACCTTTCGGGAGTGCATCAATCAATCTCATAAGGTCAGCATGATTATTCAATGCAGCACTGGCCAGTTACTCACCAGGACACATTCATTTATCATGACAAGCAAGGGCAATTAATACATGAGTGGCATTATTCACAAAAAGTGACGTTATTACAGAGTTGCCTAAGGCTCCCTTTCCCAGTACATGTTCCAAAGATGATGGGCTACCATACAAACGTCTGTCCCTGACCACATGAATACATAGTGAAAGCTTAACAGGTTTTAGTCTGTCGCCAGGGTTATTTTACGAGTTGACCCAGGGCCTATAATCCAAGAGGCCGTAGGCCTGATGTTATTTAGGTACAGCGGATCACTCACTTTCACAATGTGTTCCCGTGTAGCCTGGAAGAGTACCACAGTCATATCCGTCGACCTGATCCGTGCATGTGCATCCATTCTGGCACGGTTCTGAACTGCATTCATTGATATCAGCTGAAATCATTGAAATGATGTGTAGTTAAGTGTACATTCTCGTCCAAATCATTTTTCGATTCTCTGGTGTTTGCTAGATTCTGATCATTTGATTATAAGAATATCGTTGTTCTCGTGTTGCTTAAACCTTTAAGTATGGCATTTTACTAAACTATGATATTTGTTGTCATGATGCACCAATGCAGCAATAGCAAGGAACTCAGGGGTGTTGCATTTGTGAAGCATGCTGACCTTTCGGGAGTGTATCAATCAATCTCATAAGGTCAGCATGATTATTCAATGCAGCACTGGCCAGTTACTCACCAGGACACATTCAGGACACATTCATGACAAGCAAGGGCAATTAATACATGAGTGGCGTGATTCACAAAAAGTGACCTTATTACAGAGTTGCCTAAGGCTCCCTTTCCCAGTACATGTTCCAAAGATGATGGGCTACCATACAAACATCTGTCCCTGACCACATGAATACATAGTGAAAGCTTAACAGGTTTTAGTCTGTCGCCAGTTTTTTTTTACGAGTTGACCCAGGGCCTATAATCCAAGAGGCCGTAGGCCTGATGTCATTTGGGTACAGCGGATCACTCACTTTCACAATGTGTTCCTGTGTAGCCTGCAATAGTACCACAGTCGTATCCGTCGACCTCATCCGTGCATGTGCATCCATTCTGGCACGGTTCTGAACTGCATTCATCGATATCAGCTGAAATCATTGAAATGATGTGTAGTTAAGTGTACATTCTCGTCTAAATCATTTTTCTGTTCTCTGGTGTATGCTAGATTCTGATGATTTTGATTATAACAATTTAGTTGTTCTTGTCTTGCTTAAACGTCAAAGGATGGCATGTTACAAAACTATGACATTTGGTGTCATGATGCACAAATGCAGTTTCGCAGTGGAACTCAAGGGTGCTGCATAAGTGAAGCATGCTGACCTTTCGGGAGTGCATCAATCAATCTCATAAGGTCAGCATGATTATTCAATGCAGCACTGGCCAGTTACTCACCAGGACACATTCATTTATCATGACAAGCAAGGGCAATTAATACATGAGTGGCATGATTCACAAAAAGTGACGTTATTACAGAGTTGCCTAAGGCTCCCTTTCCCAGTACATGTTCCAAAGATGATGGGCTACCATACAAACGTCTGTCCCTGACCACATGAATACATAGTGAAAGCTTAACAGGTTTTAGTCTGTCGCCAGGGTTATTTTACGAGTTGACCCAGGGCCTATAATCCAAGAGGCCGTAGGCCTGATGTTATTTGGGTACAGCGGATCACTCACTTTCACAATGTGTTCCCGTGTAGCCTGGAAGAGTACCACAGTCATATCCGTCGACCTGATCCGTGCATGTGCATCCATTCTGGCACGGTTCTGAACTGCATTCATTGATATCAGCTGAAATCATTGAAATGATGTGTAGTTAAGTGTACATTCTCGTCCAAATCATTTTTCGATTCTCTGGTGTTTGCTAGATTCTGATCATTTGATTATAAGAATATCGTTGTTCTCGTGTTGCTTAAACCTTTAAGTATGGCATTTTACTAAACTATGATATTTGTTGTCATGATGCACCAATGCAGCAATAGCAAGGAACTCAGGGGTGTTGCATTTGTGAAGCATGCTGACCTTTCGGGAGTGTATCAATCAATCTCATAAGGTCAGCATGATTATTCAATGCAGCACTGGCCAGTTACTCACCAGGACACATTCAGGACACATTCATGACAAGCAAGGGCAATTAATACATGAGTGGCATGATTCACAAAAAGTGACCTTATTACAGAGTTGCCTAAGGCTCCCTTTCCCAGTACATGTTCCAAAGATGATGGGCTACCATACAAACATCTGTCCCTGACCACATGAATACATAGTGAAAGCTTAACAGGTTTTAGTCTGTCGCCAGTTTTTTTTTACGAGTTGACCCAAGGCCTATAATCCAAGAGGCCGTAGGCCTGATGTCATTTGGGTACAGCGGATCACTCACTTTCACAATGTGTTCCTGTGTAGCCTGCAATAGTACCACAGTCGTATCCGTCGACCTCATCCGTGCATGTGCATCCATTCTGGCACGGTTCTGAACTGCATTCATCGATATCAGCTGAAATCATTGAAATGATGTGTAGTTAAGTGTACATTCTCGTCTAAATCATTTTTCTGTTCTCTAGTGTATGCTAGATTCTGATGATTTTGATTATAACAATTTAGTTGTTCTTGTCTTGCTTAAACGTTAAAGGATGGCATGTTACAAAACTATGACATTTGGTGTCATGATGCACAAATGCAGTTTCGCAGTGGAACTCAAGGGTGCTGCATAAGTGAAGCATGCTGACCTTTCGGGAGTGCATCAATCAATCTCATAAGGTCAGCATGATTATTCAATGCAGCACTGGCCAGTTACTCACCAGGACACATTCATTTATCATGACAAGCAAGGGCAATTAATACATGAGTGGCATGATTCACAAAAAGTGACGTTATTACAGAGTTGCCTAAGGCTCCCTTTCCCAGTACATGTTCCAAAGATGATGGGCTACCATACAAACGTCTGTCCCTGACCACATGAATACATAGTGAAAGCTTAACAGGTTTTAGTCTGTCGCCAGGGTTATTTTACGAGTTGACCCAGGGCCTATAATCCAAGAGGCCGTAGGCCTGATGTTATTTAGGTACAGCGGATCACTCACTTTCACAATGTGTTCCCGTGTAGCCTGGAAGAGTACCACAGTCATATCCGTCGACCTGATCCGTGCATGTGCATCCATTCTGGCACGGTTCTGAACTGCATTCATTGATATCAGCTGAAATCATTGAAATGATGTGTAGTTAAGTGTACATTCTCGTCCAAATCATTTTTCGATTCTCTGGTGTTTGCTAGATTCTGATCATTTGATTATAAGAATATCGTTGTTCTCGTGTTGCTTAAACCTTTAAGTATGGCATTTTACTAAACTATGATATTTGTTGTCATGATGCACCAATGCAGCAATAGCAAGGAACTCAGGGGTGTTGCATTTGTGAAGCATGCTGACCTTTCGGGAGTGTATCAATCAATCTCATAAGGTCAGCATGATTATTCAATGCAGCACTGGCCAGTTACTCACCAGGACACATTCAGGACACATTCATGACAAGCAAGGGCAATTAATACATGAGTGGCGTGATTCACAAAAAGTGACCTTATTACAGAGTTGCCTAAGGCTCCCTTTCCCAGTACATGTTCCAAAGATGATGGGCTACCATACAAACATCTGTCCCTGACCACATGAATACATAGTGAAAGCTTAACAGGTTTTAGTCTGTCGCCAGTTTTTTTTTACGAGTTGACCCAGGGCCTATAATCCAAGAGGCCGTAGGCCTGATGTCATTTGGGTACAGCGGATCACTCACTTTCACAATGTGTTCCTGTGTAGCCTGCAATAGTACCACAGTCGTATCCGTCGACCTCATCCGTGCATGTGCATCCATTCTGGCACGGTTCTGAACTGCATTCATCGATATCAGCTGAAATCATTGAAATGATGTGTAGTTAAGTGTACATTCTCGTCTAAATCATTTTTCTGTTCTCTGGTGTATGCTAGATTCTGATGATTTTGATTATAACAATTTAGTTGTTCTTGTCTTGCTTAAACGTTAAAGGATGGCATGTTACAAAACTATGACATTTGGTGTCATGATGCACAAATGCAGTTTCGCAGTGGAACTCAAGGGTGCTGCATAAGTGAAGCATGCTGACCTTTCGGGAGTGCATCAATCAATCTCATAAGGTCAGCATGATTATTCAATGCAGCACTGGCCAGTTACTCACCAGGACACATTCATTTATCATGACAAGCAAGGGCAATTAATACATGAGTGGCATGATTCACAAAAAGTGACGTTATTACAGAGTTGCCTAAGGCTCCCTTTCCCAGTACATGTTCCAAAGATGATGGGCTACCATACAAACGTCTGTCCCTGACCACATGAATACATAGTGAAAGCTTAACAGGTTTTAGTCTGTCGCCAGTTTTTTTTTACGAGTTGACCCAGGGCCTATAATCCAAGAGGCCGTAGGCCTGATGTCATTTGGGTACAGCCGATCACTCACTTTCACAATGTGTTCCTGTGTAGCCTGGAATAGTACCACAGTCGTATCCGTCGACCTCATCCGTGCATGTGCATCCATTCTGGCACGGTTCTGAACTGCATTCATCGATATCAGCTGAAATCATTGAAATGATGTGTAGTTAAGTGTACATTCTCGTCTAAATAATTTTTCTGTTCTGTGGTGTTTGCTCGATTCTGATGATTCTGATTATAACAATTTAGTTGTTCTTGTCTTGCTTAAACGTTAAAGGATGGCATGTTACTAAACTATGACATTTGTTGTCATGATGCACCAATGCAGTCTCACAGTGGAACTCAAGGGTGCTGCATTAGTGAAGCATGCTGACCTTTCCGGAGTGCATCAATCAATCTCATAAGGTCAGCATGATTATTCAATGCAGCACTGGCCAGTTACTCACCAGGACACATTCATGCATCATGACAAGCAAGGGATCATTGGTGTGGCTATTACCGGGTCTTGAATGCCTGTCACCAACTTCGGTGGCTTTAAAAGTCATCGTATCGTATTGTAAGCAAGGGCAATTAATACATGATGCTGTCCTTAAGGGGTAAAGCAGTACAGTAAAACTATTAAATCAATAATTAAGAGAAAGGGCTTCCCCCATAAGGTAGCCTTTCCAAAACCGTATAGATTTCTCTTTTCTACCTCTTTTGGTAAAAAAGGGTCTTTTTGAAGAAATGTTGAGGATAAATCAAAAGGGGGTCTTTTTACTGCTTCCATCGGTTCAGGGCACTGGGCTTTGGTGTCGTCCCACGCAGCGCAACCAAAGATCGGTTCCTGCTTGGCTCGCTTAATTTGGGCTCAGATTTGGTTCATGATAGGCTGATAAATATTGTTCTACAGCACAACCTGGTATAACTGTTATTTACACATCCAAGGCACGTTAATGCTCTTCCTATCCAACTATGGATTAAGTATCCATCTAGTGTATGTTGGGGACACTACCTCTTTGTAGATTCATGCAAAGATGACTCTGGACTTTTTAGTTGTACACCTGCCCATGGTACCCTGTAGTAGGTAGGACAGCATGATTTTAGAAAAAAGTTGGAATTCCTCATGTAATATTTTAAAATGACGATGAGATCAAGTGTAATATAGAACGTTAATCATTATGCACCTATTGCTGATAGGCCATTTTCTATAAATTCTGAAATAGAGAACCAGACTTAATCGACCTGTCAGTTGTTCCCACTCTGATATGTATGCTGTAGTTCAGCTGGGACAGCAACAGTACACTGCCCGGCGACCACTGCACAGGGTCAATAGCCGGCCCGAGTGGGCAGATAATGCGATTACAGGAGCAGGGGTATCAGAAAGGATTGAAAAGAGGTTGAATAGACCCATAATGTCTCATCTATTATCAACCAAATTTACCATTCAATATATCTGCATGAATTTATACTATCAATGTTACATAAATTCATTTATCCCGGAAATTTGAATGCAACACACCTTACTGTTGCATTCATTGATATGCTCTAGGGAAAGAGCTATCGCCATTTTTAGCCAACACATTTTAAGTGTAACCCATGATAATCTTACACAGAATGGTCTATTCTATTCAGTAGTTGGGGTTTTATGTGGTTTAAGTAGAAATATCCATATATAAAACGGTTGAACAAATGACCTGTCGATGTCCTGACTGACTTAAAATAGTAATTATTGAAATAGAAAATAAAATAATGTACCTTGCTAGACTGTTAATAAAGAAAAATCTATGTGCATAAGATATAGCAAATTGAAGTGGAATATCATACCTTTATCCCCCCTTTTTGTACGGGCACCCCCAATGCCTAGCCTAGAAAAAACGTTCCAATCTACCGGCTCTCACTGCAATCGTATTCCACTTAGCAAGAAATAAATCATTATCTGTAAGAAGACCAGCTATATATTCTACAAAATATGAGAGACATATTCTATACCCTTCTCCTGATATGATTTTTGTTATTGTTAGATGTTGTGGAGCTGAAGAAATCCGTCATTTCAGTTGGGTTATTTAGCACTAAGACACATACAGACCTTGGGGCGCAGTGTAGGACTGCCCTAGCTAATAGCTTATATCTAACTCAATCACCAAGCTGAGGTCTTGTTAAAACCTGTGGGTACAGTGAATCACTTACTTTCACAATGTGTTCCTGTGTAGCCTGCCAGAGGACCACATGTGTAACTTTCGACCCCGTCCTGACATGGGCATCCATTCTCACACGGTGCTGAACTGCACTCATCAATATTAGCTGAAATCATTAAAATGTGTAGTTAAGTGTACACCCTTGTCTAAACATTTGACATTTGTTGGGGTGTTTGCTAGATTATGATGATTACGATTATTAGAACATAGTTGTTCTGGTCTTGCTTAAACCTTGAGGGATGTCATTTTACAAACAATATGATATTTGCTTTCGTGATGCAAAAATGAAGGCCCAGCTAGTAACTCAGGGGTGCTGCATTAGTAAAGCATGCGGACCCTTCTGGAGTGTATCAATCCTGTAGGGTCAGCATGATTCTTGAATGCAGCAATGGCGAGTTACTACTTTCCAGGGCACATTCATGCATCGTGACGACCAAGGGGAATAATTGAATGATGCTCTCCGAATGGGGTTGAGCAGGACGGCAAAACCAAAAAACGGGAAAATTCAGCTTCTATGCAATCATTTTGTTATTTTAGAGAATGCTGTGAGGCCCCTAAGTCTCTTGTGACCCATAATCCACAAATATGTGCGATTTTAAGGGGTAATATGAGATTAGGACATTTAGGTTTTTGTCTTTTGCCAGGTTATTTTACGAGTTGACCCAGAGGCTGTAATCCAAGAGGCCGTAGGCCTGATGTCATTTGGGTACAGCGGATCACTCACTTTCACAATGTGTTCCTGTGTAGCCTGGAATAGTACCACAGTCGTATCCGTCGACCTGATCCGTGCATGTGCATCCATTCTGGCACGGTTCTGAACTGCATTCATTGATATCAGCTGAAATCATAGAAATGAAGTGTAGTTAAGCGTACAGTCTCATCTAAATCTTTTTTTCCATTCTCTGGTGTTTGCTAGATTCTGATGAATCTTATTATAAAAATTCAGTTGTTCTGGTCTTGCTTAAACCGTTATTAAGGATGGCATGTTACTAAACTATGACATTTGTTGTCATGATGCACCAATGCAGCCTCGGCTAGGAACTCAGGCGTACTGCATTAGTAAGGCATGATGACGTTTTAAAAGTGTATAAATCAATCTCATGGGGTCAATATGGTTTATGTAGGAAATGTACCAAAAACAACGAAAATATGCAACAAATCCCTATTTTTTTCAAAAACTGTTGAGTCAGATTTTTTCTTACTGAGGTTCCAGTGTTTTCTACCCTCATATTACACATTGGGATAGAGAATATATTGGCACCTAGTCAGGAGTTTGCGCTAGGAGCAATCTGTGAGGCTAAAAACAACCACAATAAGCAACTGGTCTGAAGTATAAAACTGGGCATCGATCACTATAGAGCTACAAAGAGGGCGAATCAATGTCCAATAATTAGTTTGACATTTAGAGAACGCCGTGAGGCCTCTAAGTCTCTAGTGACCCATAATCCACAAATATGTGCCATTTTAAGGGGTTACATGACAGGATATTCAGTTATTGCAGCAGTCAAAATGCATTTAGGGGGGTCTCTCTGTGTGGCTTGATCTACAAAATGTGACCTTATTACAGAGTTGGCTAAGGCTCCATTTCCCCGTACATGACCCAAGTTTGATAAGCTACTATACAAACATCTGTCCGTGACCATATAAATACAGAGTAAAAGCTTAACAGGTTTTAGTCTGTCCCCAGGTTTTTTTAGGAGTTGTCCCAGGGGTTTTATTCCAAGAGGCCATAGGCCTGATGTCATTTGGGTACCGCGGATCACTCACTTTCACAATGTGTTCCTGTGTAGCCTGCAATGGTACCACAGTCGTATCCGTCGATCTCATCCATGCATGTGCATCCATTCTGGCACGGTTCTGAACTGCATTCATTGATATTTGCTGAAATCATTGAAATGATATGTAGTTAAATGTTCATTCTCGTCTAAATCATTTTTCGATTCTCTGGTGTTTGCTAGATTCTGATGATTCTGAATGTAAGAATTTAGTTCTTCTTGTCTTGCTGAAACGTTAAATGATGGCATGTTACTAAACTATGACATTTGTTGTCATGATGCACCAATGCAGGTTTGGAATGGAACTCAGGGGTGCTGCATTAGTGAAGCATGCTGACCTTTCGGGAGTGCATCAATCAATCTCATGAGGTCAGCATGATTCTCGAATGCAGCACTGGCTAGTTACTTGCCAGGACACATTCATGCATCATGAAAACCAAGGGCAATTAATACATGATGCTGTTTTTAAGGGGTTAAGCAGCACCGCAAAACCAATTCAGGGGAAATTTCAGCTTCTATGAAATAAGTTTGACATTTTAGAGAAAGCCATGAGGCCCCTAAGTCTCTTGTGACTCATAATCCACAAATATCTGCGATTTAAAGGAGTTATATGAGAGTTAGAATATTTAGTTATTGCATCAGCCAAAATGCATTGGCAGGGGTCTCTCTGTGTGACGTGATCTACAAAGAGTGATGTTATTACAGAGTTGGCTAAGGGCCCCTTTCCCAGTACATGTCCTAAATATGATAAGCTACCATACAAACATCTGTCCCTGACCACATGAATACATAGTGAAAGCTTAACAGGTTTTAGTCTGTCGCCAGGGTTATTTTACGAGTTGACCCAGGCCCTATAATCCAAGAGGCTGTAGGCCTGATGTCATTTAAGTACAGCGGATCACTCACTTTCACAATGTGTTCCCGTGTAGCCTGGAAGAGTACCACAGTCATATCCGTCGACCTGATCCGTGCATGTGCATCCATTCTGGCACGGTTCTGAACTGCATTCATTGATATCAGCTGAAATCATTGAAATGATGTGTAGTTAAGTGTACATTCTCGTCCAAATCATTTTTCAATTCTCTGGTGTTTGCTAGATTCTGATGATTTGATTACAAGAATATCATTGTTCTCTTCTTGCTTAAACCTTTAAGTATGGCATTTTACTAAACTATGATATTTGTTGTCATGATGCACCAATGCAGCAATAGCAAGGAACTCAGGGGTGCTGCATTTGTGAAGCATGCTGACCTTTCGGGAGTGTATCAATCAATCTCACAGGGTCAGCATGATTCTTGAATGCAGCACTGGCCAGTTACTTGCCAGGACACATTTATGCATCATGACAAGCAAGGGCAATTTATACATGATGCTGTCCTTAAGGTGTTAAGCAGCACCGCAAAACTAATTAAGGGGAAATTTCAGCTTCTATGAAATAAGTTTGACATTTTAGAGAACGCTGTGAGGAGTATCCCACATTCCACAACTATGTGTGTTTATAAGGGGTTGTACCACGATTGTGCCATTTCCCGTGCCAAGAGTAGATAATTGCAGTGCAGTTATCTCAGGCTTATGCACGCTCAGAATTAAGTGTTTACGCCAAGACGCTTCTATATATTATAACAAAGTTTTGAAAAATATGCATAGCAATTTTGGTTACGAAATTGTGATAAATAGACAAAGGTGCACGAGTAGAGTTCCTCACTGAGCGTTATTTAACTCGGCTTCGCCTCGTGAAATAACCCTCAGTGGGGAACTGTACGAGTGTTCCTTTGTGTTTATTTCATGTCCTTATTAATAACATTTGTCAAAAGTCCACTTAATTGCTCTAAAAAAGCTATTCTATAGTGGTTAAATCAACAATTTTGATGATTTGACAAGCCGTTGATTACGGGGAAGGGTTATTTTACGGGGGATGTTAAATACAGCGTTCCTTGGTTAAGTCAATGGGAGTGCTGAATTCACCATGAAATAACACTTGGTCGCATGTGGCTCACTCTCACCAAATCAGTGCAACTGAAAAAGTGGCCGTACATGATCGGTGGCCGTACATGATCGGTGGCCGTACATGATCGGCAGACTACAAAATCCACCTATTACCCCCTGCACTGCGATATTTAACTCTCCTAACCATACCTACAGGTTGTAATGTTTCTTTGGGGAGTTTATTAGAAGAAAAAAACACCCAAAATATTTATAGGGGCCAAAGGGGGGGGGGCTCAATGTGTAACCTATCATGTACGTCACATGACGTACATGATCGGTTTGGAATGGCAATGTAAAATTTCCTCATTACCCACTGCTTCACATGTCTATGATTACACATATTTAGACCTACATCATATGTACACTTTGCTATGATTGAATTATGTTTTAAATATGGTTAGAAAGGGGTCAAAAGGAGAGTGGCCCAATGTACAACCGATCATGTACGTCACATCGAAATGTCATGTAAAATGATTTTAATAGTCGGATCTATACATTTCTAACACATTACATTTCAAGACACACATCATATGTACACGTTGGTAAGGTTTATTCATGTTTTATCATAAAGGGTTCATAAAGGGTGAGGCAGTCAATGAATCACCGATCATGTACGTCACCGATCATGTACGTCACCGATCATGTACGTCACCGATCATGTACGTCACCGATCATGTACGTCACATGACGTACATGATCGGTATTAAAATGTCATGAACAAGAATTGCGGTTGTTGCAGCATAAAAAAATGCCTCAGGCATTTTATACGCGGCAACAACCGCAATTTTTTGCAATTGAAGAAACATAATGTCTACATGGTTGGTATGTTTGAAGGGAACCCATTCAAGACACCAAAAGAGCAGGACCAGGAAGGGGTTATCAGGGGGAAGGATGATATTACTTCAAATACTGCAATTCCTATGAATTCCTTGGGTCCATGTTAGGGGTAGGGAAATGTGTGTTGCTAGGCAGATAAACAATAATAAAAGATGTTGCTAGGCAACCAGCTGGATTAGCAACAAACTAATAGGACCATTGAATTCCTTGGGTCCATATTAGGGGGGTAGGTTTGATTATTATCAACCTAAGGACCATGGAAATGTGCCTTCCTAGGCAGATAAACAATTAGAATAGCCATTGCTAGGCAACCAGCTGTATTAGCAACAAACAAACAGAACCATTGAATTCCTTAGGTCCATATTAGGGGGGGGGTAGGTATGATTATAATCAACCTCAGGACCATGGAAATGTGTGTTGCTAGGCAGATAAACAATTAGAATAGCCGTTGCTAGGCAACCAGCTGTATTAGCAACACACCAATAGAACCATTGAATTCCTTGGGTCCATGTTAGGGGGGGTAGGTATGATTATTATCAACCTTAGGACCATGGAAATGTGTATTGCTAGGCAGATAAACAATTAGAATAGCCGTTGCTAGGCAACCAGCTGTATTAGCAACTAACCAACAGAACCATTGAATTCCTTGGGTCCATATTAGGGGGGTAGGTTTGATTATTATCAACCTTAGGACCATGGAAATGTGCCTTGCTAGGCAGATAAACAATTAGAATAGCCATTGCTAGGCAACCAGCTGTATTAGCAACAAACCAACAGAACCATTGAATTCCTTAGGTCCATATTAGGGGGGGTAGGTATGATTATAATCAACCTCAGGACCATGGAAATGTGTGTTGCTAGGGAGATAAACAATTAGAATAGCCGTTGCTAGGCAACCAGCTGTATTAGCAACAAACCAACAGAACCATTGAATTCCTTAGGTCCATATTAGGGGGGGTAGGTATGATTATAATCAACCTCAGGACCATGGAAATGTGTGTTGCTATGCAGATAAACAATTAGAACAGCCGTTGCTAGGCAACCAGCTGTATTAGCAACAAACCGATAGAACCATTGAATTCCTTGCATCCATATTAGGGGGGGTAGGTATGATTAAAATCAACCTCAGGACCATGGAAATGTGTGTTGCTAGGCAGCTAAACAATTAGAATAGCTGTTGCTAGGCAACCAGCTGTATAAGCAACAAACCGATAGAACCATTGAATTCCTTAGGTCCATATTAGGGGGGTAGGTATGATTATAATCAACCTCAGGACCATGGAAATGTGTGTTGCTAGGCAGATTAACAATAAGAATAGCCGTTGCTAGGCAACCAGCTGTATTAGCAACAAACCGATAGTTCCATTGAATTCCTTGGGTCCATATTAGGGGGGGTAGGTATGATTATAATCAACCTCAGGACCATAGAAATGTGTGTTGCTAGGCAGATAAACAATTAGAATAGCCGTTGCTAGGCAACCAGCTGTATTAGCAACAAACCAACAGAACCATTGAATTCCTTGGGTCCATATTAGGGGGGGTAGGTATGATTATAATCAACCTTAGGAACTATCAAAGGTTGATTTATATTATTGTTATCACATAGCATAAATTTGTGTTGTGACACCTTAATCCAAGATGGCGGCACAATCCAAGATGGCGGCACAATCCAAGATGGCGGCGCCCGTTCTGACTTCTGGCAAAGTGCAAACATCATATTATACCTCGTTGTTATACCACCGATCATGTACGGCCACCGATCATGTACGGCCACTTTTTACTTGCACTGGTTTGGTGAGAGTGAGCCGTGTACAGAAAGGAGCACAGGAAGGCAGGCTGATACAGTCGATAAGACTTTCCCAGCTAACAACAAACATTTTCCAAACGCTGGCAAACGTTTCTACCTGGTTTTGGAGGACAACGTTTTAGTAGAACGTTTTACAAATGTTTGGAAAACGTTTGGAAAAGGTTTGTAAAATGTTTGGAGAAGGTTTAGAGAAGATTTGGGTGACCATCTTTGTTACATGTACAATGAAAGTAACCCTGAGGACCGAACCCAGGACCTTTATAATTATTGGCAGGCTCAGGCTCTCCTGCTTGAGCTAACGAGGCCTCACCTGGTAGGGGCTCAATAGGGACTTGATCTCTCAACTATGTCTTTTTATGTTGTTACTACCTATGATTAGAAAGTTCCATTCATACTTGACTGATTGTCTCAAATACTGTTTAGATAATAGACGACTGTGTTTCAAGAAGTTGGGCCATTGTGGCTAGCAAGGAAGCATATATCTTTAACTATAGAAAGGTAAACATTAATGAAGAGCTTAGTAAACCCTTATTAAAAAAAAAAAAAAATTCCTCCAAACAACTTGTTTAGATAGCCGGTCATAGACGGCACCCGGTCATAGACGGCACCCGGTCATAGACAGCACCTGGTCATAGATGGCACCTGGTTATAGACTCTACCGGTCATAGACGGCACCCGGTCATAGACGAGCACATTGGCCTAAGTTTGTGAGACACAGCCAGATATTATAGAGAAGGAGTGTGCCAATACAATGTAATACACAAAACAATGACATCATTGAGCTGAAATATGTGAGAGCCACTGAAAGTTCTTATTATAGGGAGCCTTAGGCTGTGTCTCACCAACTTGGGCCAATGTTTTCGTCTATGACTGGGTGGCATCTATGACCGGGTGGCGTCTATGACCGGGTGGCATCTATGACCGGGTGGCGTCTATGACCGGGTGGCATCTATGACCGGGTGGCGTCTATGACCGGGTGGCGTCTATGACCGGGTGGCGTCTATGACCGGGTGGCATCTATGACCGGCCGGCGTCTATGACCGGGTGGCGTCTATGACCTCCTGAGAGAAAAAGGTTTATCTAGGGCAGGTGAAGATAAATATGGATATGTAACCACCGCCATTTTCTTTATTTTATACCTTACATATCAAAGAAGAAATTTATTTTTTCTAAATCTTATATTTTAAGATGGCCGGTCATAGACGCCACCCGGTCATAGACGATAACATTGGCCAAAATTGATGAGACACAGCCTTTAGCAAATCCAACGTAGCTCAATAAACGCAGACATAGGCCATCATATGTGGATTGGTGGCAATGGCAAAGACCTAAGTTAGGCCTATGTCTTTTGAGCTTTGAGATGGTTGCTAAATGTCCCTGATGCCCTGATATATTTATGTGTAACATATGCGGCAATTGGCACCTACTCTGAAGGTATAATGACCACTGTAGGATGGTGCGGCAACACCCTGCTTTCAGTAGACCTACACTGTAAAATAAGTGTTTAGAATTTAAACACTTATCTAAACACTTTTGTTCTAAACACTTTTTATCTAAACACTTTTGAATAAGTGTTTAGGTAAAAAGTGTTTAGATAAGTGTTTAGAACCTAAACAATTTGCAAATAAGTGTTTTAAACCTAAACACTTAATGAAGTGTTTAGCTCATAAGTGTTTAGAATCTAAACACCTTTTACAAGTGTTTAAAATAACGGCTACAATAAGTGTTTAAATTCTAAACACTTTTTTTACAGTGTACCGTAAAACCTCGCGTATAAGCCGCGGCTAGTACGTGAATCAGATCGCTGGTGCGGCTAATAGGATCGGCACAGAGTCCAAGTGCGGCTTATACACAAGTTTTCGCTCCTATAGTACAGTACTAAAGTCACCACAAGGTTTTACGGTACTACATTGTACAATGTCCCCATTAGAGCAGGGGTAGAGTATTAGCTTCACACACAGAAGACCCCGGGTTCTAGGCTAGGTTAAACCCTGTACAACGTTTTCAATCATACATGCATAAATATTTAAATCTTGAGACCCCCTCTGGTGTAAAGTAGAAGAGTTTGTATGGAAAACGACCCTATTTGGTCAAATTTGGCTAGATTTGCTACCTATTCATAACTACAGTTATGGTTATTCTTTCTATGGGAAAAACTTTAAGCAAACGTCCCTACAACGTTGCAGACAAACGTTTGGTTATAGCATTATGAAAACGTTATTTAGTGTCAACGTTTTTACGTTTAAAAAACATTCTTTATACGTTTTTGCAAACGTTTGCAAACCTCCTACAACCGTTAAATCATGGTTATGTAAACTTTTGTTAGCTGGGTTATTTGTGTCTCAGATAACTTGTACATCAATCATCAATCATCAATCCAATTACATATGTAGAGGTTGCTGCTTTGTTCTCTGGACTGGGTCTGGTCTCCCCAACAGACAGAGCGCCCTTTTATAGTCCAGAACACATGACTTTGACGTTATCAGTCCACCGAACGTTTCCCGGTGGATACCCACTGAAAAACACAGCCCCACGTTTGTTACCTAATGATTGCGACTCGTCCGGGATGGGAACCCCAGCCGCTCGGGCCAAACGCGAATGCTTGCACGCCAACACCATCGAGGTGAGACATTTTGAGAAGATGAAACCAAAGCTTTTCCTACCTTGTACCCATGATTTGCTTCAGCGGCTGATCGATTGGATTGAATAACATCCAAATATGGCAACATTAGAGCATGTCAGTCGTAGTCCTTCAGCCTTTTGCGTATATATATATCCTTGTTATGTTCCCGTGTCTGAATAGCCAATAAAGTCATTTAATTGCTCAAATTTTGACATTTTGCAAGGCATGGGCGCCCGGTTAGAATAGTCCTTCACCCGTCCCACTGTTTACAAGCCAAACCGGGCTGGCGGCCTTCACAAAATGTGGAATTATGAGGAGTTTACACAATTAATAGACTATTTATAGAAGTCATCTAGAAGGATAAATATATATGTACTGGATTGAAGGAATAAGGCTGACATCCTCTGATTTCACCACATTTGGATGTTATTTAACATGTATTGAACCGCCGTTGAAGAAAAGCATGGCAATCGGCAAGTCTCTGCCAGTCCACATTCGAGACAAAATGGACAATTGAAAAAGATAGGCTTAATACGTTAAATTCTCATATATTTGAAGAAATCGTGGTATAAACGCATTAAAGACTTGTTGGGGAAGCACTTATTAGGGCACTTATAGGTTGACATTTTAGCACATGTGCGGTACAGTGGGGGATAACAAGCACAATGCCAAAGGCGGAGTGCTTTTGGCTCCCCACTATACCCCACAAGTGCTTAAATATCAACCTCTTAATGCGTTTATCCCACTATTGCATTATGCCAGCCCTATGACATTGATACACTCCCAAAGGATTGGCATGATACCCAATGATACAAGTGAACCAACGTGCTACCACAGCGGTGGGCAGCTGGGCAGGGTGATCCCATTGACACCTATGTTAACCAAAACGAGGCACTGGGCAGGTGATCTGACAGATCACTGCCCAGTGACTTTTTCTGTTTGGGTGGGACAGAATTTTGTGTCAATATAAGGTTATTTCCAAATCTCTATGGTATAAATTATCATAAAATTGCTTTGGTAGAACCCTGATCACCCCCTCAGTGTCGGGTTTGGGCCTAGGATCACTGCCCTCGGCCTATGGCCTCGGGCAGTGATCCCACGGCCCAACCCCTCCACATCGGGAATGATCAGTTAGTGCTACCGCCGCAGCTAGCCTGGTTGCCAACCCCACACCACTACCACATGGCCGCCTACCCAGTCACACACTGAGCCTGATCACCCCCCCCCACTCCCCACACATACCATGACGTAGGCCTACACTCAAGTGCATGAACTGGGTCATTACACTCTCACCCCTGAGGTTCCCTATAGTAAGGTACAGTGTGGGACACTCTGCATGTCAGCCTTCTTTTTGCACTGACCCCTGTGACTACATAGGAGGTGGTAGATAAACCTAAAAGTGCTTAAAGCAGATCCACTATAATTTTCTTGGGTGTATCACCAGCCTTCTCGGGGACCCCCTTAATTATAATATTTTGCCTTTTCAAGAGTTCATCGTTGTGACGCACCCTTTCTGCTAACCTATCCATCTTGTAAGAGAGTCTGGCGTTGTCAAGTTCTAATTGTTTACGTTGAACCACAGCCACGTCCCTCGCCAACTCGACGTAGTCCAGTCTAGCTTTAATCTCATGGATCTCAGTGTCGTTGTCGCCAATATATTGATCAAGCTTAGGATGGGTTGAATCCACTTTCACAGTAAGGTTAGCTAGAGAAGTATCAATCGAGCCAACGCGGGCTAATATTTCTACATTGCCCTCTCGTATCTCTTGCATGAATCGTTTCATTTCGCTGTCGGCCATATTGTTTACCTTAGTAACCTCTGTATTATCGCCCACTGAGGCGTTTTTACGCTGATGTCGAGTTCTTATTCCTTCCGCCGGAGTGTCCATCGGTTCTCCCATAAATCAAAAAGACGATCCTCGGTGAGATTATACGCTCATATATCTATTTAACCACTTCTTGGTCACATAGCTTTTATATGAACGCCGATGATGGTGGATTTCCGCACCCCTTCACTCTCGAGTCAACCGCTGCCAGTCGCCATTCGCTTTCATCCTCCACAGACGGCACCCAGTCATAGACGGCACCCGGTCATAGACAGTACCCGGTCAAAGACGGCACCCGGTCATAGACGAGCACATTGGCCCAAATTTGTGAGACACAGCCAGATATTACAAAGAAGGAGTGTACCAATACAATGTAATAAACAAAACAATGACATCATTGAGCTGAAATATTTGAGAGCCACTGAAAGTTCGTATTATAGGGAGCTTTAGGCTGTGTCTCACCAACTTGGGCCAATGTTTTCGTCTATGACTGGGTGGCATCTATGACTGGGTGGCATCTATGACCGGGTGGCATCTATGACCTCCTGAGAGAAAAAGGTTTATCTACGGCAGGTGAAGATAAATATGGATATGTAATCACCGCCATTTTCTTTATTTTATCCCTTACATATCAAAGAAGAATTTTTTTTTTCTAAATCTTATATTTTAAGGTGGCCGGTCATAGACGCCACCCGGTCATAGACGATAACATTGGCCAAAATTGATGAGACACAGCCTTTAGCAAATCCAACGTAGCTCAATAAACGCAGACATAGGCCATCATTTGTGGATTGGTGGCAATGGCAAAGACCTAAGTTAGGCCAATGTTTTTGGAGCTTTGAGATGGTTGCTAAATGTCCCTGATACCCTGATATATTTATGTGTAACATATGCGGCAATTGGCACCTACTCTGAAGGTATAATGACCACTGTAGGACAGTGCGGCAACAGCCTGCTTTCAGTAGACCTACACTGTAAGATAAGTGTTTAGAATTTAAACACTTATCTAAACACTCTTGTTCTAAACACTTTTTATCTAAACACTTTTGAATAAGTGTTTAGGTAAAAAGTGTTTAGATAAGTGTTTAGAACCTAAACAATTTGCAAATAAGTGTTTAAAACCTAAACACTTAATGAAGTGTTTAGCTCATAAGTGTTTAGAATCTAAACACCTTTTACAAGTGTTTAAAATAACGGCCACAATAAGTGTTTAAATTCTAAACACTTTTTTTACAGTGTACCGTAAAACCTCGCGTATAAGCCGTGGCTAGTACGTGAATCAAATCGCTGGTGCGGCTTATAGAATCAGCACAGAGTCCAGGTGTGGCTTATACACGAGTTTTCGCTCCTATAGTACAGTACTAAAGTCACCATAAGCAGATCGCTGGTGCAGCTTAAAGGAACTGCCCAAAGTCGGGGTGTGTCACGGTACAAATAGCCGACAAAATTTCTGGTTCTGACCCTATTTTTCTCCTTCAGCCGGGCAAAAGGTTGGGTTCTTTTGAGTGTGCAGTAATGAATGACCCCTTAAATTAAAGCTTAACACATATCTGATTTTTTTATTTGCATCCCGCATAAAAAAGTGTGTTCCGATTTTGCGCTAGTTGCCATGGAAACTGACTTACCCAAACTGGAGAAATTTTACAGGTGCCCAGCGACCTTTGACCTTGACCTTTGACCCCTCCAATCACCACCCAGGGTTACCATGGCAACAACCAACTTTTTATATTTTTTTTGCCAAGGCCTTTGGGAACAATTTGGGCGGCAGATTATGTTTCTGTGACAAATTTAAGGCCTCCTACCACTGATTATATGCACAGTAGTACCGTTTTTCATTGGCACTATTTACGACTACAACATTCTGGGGGCGAATTTGTACTGTGACACCACGAGAGGTTTTACGCGAGGTTTTACGGTACTACATTGTACAATGTCCCCATTAGAGCAGGGGTAGAGTATTAGCTTCACACACAGAAGACCCCGGGTTCTAGGCTAGGTTAAACCCTGTACAACGTTTTCAATCATACATGCATAAGTATTTAAATCTTTAGACCCCCTCTGGTGTGAAGTAGAAGAGTTTGGTTGGAAAACGACACTATTTGGTCAAATTTGGCTAGATTTGCTACCTATTCATAACTACAGTTATGGTTATTCTTTCTATGGGAAAAACTTTAAGCAAGCGTCCATACAACGTTGCAGACAAACGTTTGGTTATAACATTATAAAAACGTTATTTAGTGTCAACGTTTTTACGTTTAAAAAACATTCTTTATACGTTTTTGCAAACGTTTGCAAACCTTCTACAACCGTTAAATCATGGTAATGTAAACTTTTGTTAGCTGGGTTATTTTTGTCTCAGATAACTTGTACATCAATCATCAATCATCAATCCAATTACATATGTAGAGGTTGCTGCTTTGCTCTCTGGACTGGGTCAGGTCTCCCCAACAGAGAGAGTGCCCTTTTATAGTCCAGAACACATGACTTTGACGTTATCAGTCCACCGAACGTTTCCCGGTGGATACCCACTGAAAAACACAGCCCCACGTTTGTTACCTAATGATTGCGACTCGTCCGGGATGGGAACCCCAGCCACTCGGGCCAAACGCGAATGCTTAGCCGCCTACACCATCGAGGTGAGACATTTTGAGAAGATGAAACCAAAGCTTTTCCTACCTTGTCCCCATGATTTGCTTCAGCGGCTGATTGATTGGATTGAATAACATCCACATATGGCAAAATTAGAGCATGCCAGTTGTAGTCCTTCAGCCTTTTGCGTATATACATATCCTTGTTATGTTCCCGTGTCTGAATAGCCAATAAAGTCCTTTAATTGCTCAAATTTTGACATTTTGCAAGGCATGGGCGCCCGGCTAGAATAGTCTTCCACCCGTCCCGCTGTTTACAAGCCCAACCGGGTTGGCGGCCTTCACAAAATGTGGAATTATGAGGAGTTTACACAATTAATAGACTATTTCTACAAGTCATCATGTACTGGATTGAAGGAATAAGGCTGACATCCTCTAATTTCACCACATTTGGATGTTGTTTAACATGTATCAAACCGCCGTTAAAGAGAAGCATGGCAATCGGCAAGTCTCTGCCAGTCCACATTCGAGACAAAATGGACAATTGAAAAAGATAAGCTTAATACGTTAAATTCTCATATATTTGAAGAAAAAGTGGTATAAACACATTAAAGACTTGTTGGGGAGGCACTTATTAGGGCACTAATAGGTTGACATTTAAGCCCATGTGCGGTATATTGGGGGATAACAAGCACTATGCCAAAGGCGGAGTGCTTTTAGCTCCCCACTTTACTCCACAAGTGCTTAAATATCAACCTCTTAATGCGTTTATCCCACTATTGCATTATGCCATATACAAGGCCTATAATCACCAGGTTGAAGCCATGAGCATATTAAACAAGTGGGGAGGCTTTCTGGATCTCCCCGTTTGACTCTGTGTACCAGACCAGCGTAGCAAACATTTGCTACACCCAAACAGCATTTGCATGGGTTCCTCTGAGTGGTGTGATCTACAAAAAGTGACCTTATTACAAAGTTTTCTAAGGTCTCCTTTCCCAGTACTTGTTCCAAATATGATGGGCTACCATACAAACATCTGTCCCTGACCACATGAATACATAGTGAAAGCTTAACAGGTTTTAGTCTGTCGCCAGGGTTATTTTACGAGTTGACCGAGGGCCTATAATTCAAGAGGCCGTAGGCCTGATGTCATTTGAGTACAGCGGATCACTCACTTTCACAATGTGTTCCCGTGTAGCCTGGAATAGTACCACAGTCGTATCCGTCGACCTGATCCGTGCATGTGCATCCATTCTGGCACGGTTCTGAACTGCATTCATTGATATCAGCTGAAATCATTGAAATGTGTAGTTAATTGTACATCCTCTTCTAAATGATTATATTCTCGAGTGTTTGCTAGATTACGATAATTATGATTATTGTAAATATAGATATTTTCATGTGCATACATACATTTTCACGAATTTGCGGATTTCCGAGATTTGGCTATTTGATTCTATACAGTATGAATATTCGCTCTCAACATATTTTCACAGATATTTAAAATAGCTCGAAAATCGCGAAAATATCTATGTTTACAGTATAAGAATTGTATAATGTTTGTCTGGCTTAAACCTTGAAGGATAATATGTATGACATTTGTTTTCATGATGCACCAATGCAGCCTCAGCAAGTACCTCAGGGGTGCTGCATTAGTGAAGCATGCTGACCTTTTGGGACAAAGTTTAACAATCAGAACCACATAGGGGATAAACCTCATTTCTACACACTTGGATTTATACATTTCAACACTACATTTTGGGCCTTAGTGAGAGTTGAGGGGATAGCTTTATCTGTTCAGCGTGTAGGCATGTATCGCTATTTGTTTTTGCTTCATCTCTTCAAGGACATATTTTTTGCTATGTTTATATATTTTCTCCACACTGGTTTTGATGAGTACAAAGGTATCATTAAGCCTCGATTTTGTAACCATGGAGTTTTGTTAATAAAGTTTTGTTGGTAATTTAAATTCTCCAAATAGGGCTGCATTTCATTTCTTTATAGACTGTTAGGGCTTGCGCATAGAACATAAAACATGTTAATCTACCGAAAATATACAAAAGTACAGCTGCTATATGTAGATACAGGATCATAGAGTACTGTATCGTCAGCATATATGAACTAATTCGAGTAGACTCACAAAGACTATCAATATCATTCACATATATAAGGAATAGCAGGGGTCCCAATATGGACCCCTGTGGAACCCCACCGGATAAATAAGCATCATTTGAGATTATGCCATTTGCAAGTGTCTTCTTGGATCAATTTGAATTTTGAGTTTTTAATCCAACCCAAGATGTCATTTTACATATTTATATTTTTCATATTTTGAGAGCAGAATTGCATGATTTGCCCCCTCAAATATCTATCTATAAAAGATGCCAGTGAGAACTTGTTGTCATCCATACTGTGAAAAGATTCATCAACTGATTTGGCTACAGTAGAGATAGTAGAATGCCCTTTTCTGAAACCTCCCTGTTTTTGGTTTAAAAGGTGTTTATTTTCTAAATAAGAGGACATACGTGTATGAATAACATATTCAAGTACCTTGCCTGGTAGCGGTATTTGTGAAATAGGCCTATAATTGTTAGCATTTGCCTTATCACCAAGTTTAGGCAAAGGGATAACAAGGGTTTGTGTCCATTTAGTAGGAAAAGTTGACTGAGATATAGAGAGGTTGAAAAGATATGCAAATTGGTCAAGCATTGCCAGACTAGCATATTTAATCACTCTAGCTTTCATAAAAGACACAGAAGAGGCCTTTTTGGTGTTTGTCAACCTAGCGGTATTAAAGACCATTTCAGGATCAATAACCAGGTCGTACCTGCATATGTCCATGCCATATTAAAATTTGCAGCAAATTTCGGTCCAATGCATACAAAAGAAATGTATATGCTCAGATATTTCAGCAAGACTAATAAGTTGACCTGTGTTTTGATGTAATAGATATATTGTGCTACTATCTAACTTATTGTGAAGCAGTTCTTCTAATTTCCTCCAAAAGATTTTACTATCTACTTCTTTCTAGCATTATCAACCATATGTTTTACTCTATTACTCATTCAGTTAGAAATAGCTTCACCTTTAGTGCGCCGAGTACATTTAGCATTTCTCCAGGCTTGATCCTTATCAATAATTTGCTTCTTAAGATCAGGTGTTAGCCATGATTCATCCTTAGTACGTATCTGATGGTGTTTTATGGGACACAGCATATTTAAGTAAATATCAAGCAGCCCCAAGTGGGCACAGATCGGTTTCTGCTTGGGTTGCCCAATTTGGAATCAGATTTGGTCTATGATAGGTTGCTCAATTTGGATCACTTACTTTCACAATGTGTTCCTGTGTAGCCTGCCAGAGGACCACATGTGTAACTCTCGACCCCGTCCTGGCATGGGCATCCATTCTGGCACGGTGCGGAACTACAGTCATCGATATTAGCTGAAATCATTGAAATGTGTTTAGGAGGGGACTTGTCTATCCTTATGGGATTCTGGTATGGATAAAGTTGACAAAATGAATTAAAAATGAGTTAAAAATGAATTAAACACAAAAGGAATTAAATACGGTTCTAATTGGTTAAATTTAAAAAATGAAGCATTAAGTACCTATCCATGTATTACACCCTATGACCTATGGTAGAAACTAAGAAGTTACCACGCTACTACTAGACCAGATCTTTCTACCATCTCATAGTGGTAAATATATAAAGCCTGACCACACTGTTCACTCTATGATACATATGGTACAGTTGATATAATAGTACCTCACTAGATTTTTCTATAAGAAAAGGTCGTAGAAAACTGAGTCTTTTTATATGATGCCCAACTGTTTACCCCATGATCTATGATAGAAACTATACAGAACAGATCATTCTGCCATCTCATTATTAGTGGTAGAAAACAGAGTCTCTTTATATTATTCCCATCTATGACATAGCGACTAAGCAGTCAACATCTGTCCTACTGCTAGATCAGATTATATTGTTCTATCATTTCCCAATCATAGAAAACAGAGAACGATGTATTTCATCCTATGACTGATAGTAGATACAGAGAGACACTGGCACTAGATAATTTTGTTCTACCTTCTCCCAATGGTAGAACACAGGGTTTCTCTATGTAAATGTCTTGTCATGTATTTCAGTCAAAACTTAAAAACGTCTTCGTCTTTTCACGACTTTGAACCTTTTTCTCACCAAAGTAGCCAGTATTGGGAAAATGAACTCTTTTTTTGCAATCATTATGAAATTTTGTTAAAATACAAATTTTGTTAAAGGGGAATAATTGAAAACCAAGTTTTAAGCATTGACATAGTTTCACCCATCCACTAATGGTAAAAACCTATGGTGCCTATACAATAAATTTGGGCATTGTTTTCTCCAATCTGCTAATGGGAGAAATCCTAAGCTCACTTGATACCAGTATGAAACACCAGGTGGCAGCACATTTATGAGAGGTTAAATCTAAACTAAGGACAATAATCTATACACTTTTTGGGCATTGTAGAGTAAAGGTTGCAACTTTAGAATGTCCTGGAGTTGCATGTTCCATTCAATAACCACTTTTTGAACACAATATCTAGATTTACATAAAAATCGACTAGCTATTTGCCATGAGCTAAGTGTTAACAACCTATAATAACCAGGTCCGGGAATTGAAGGGAAACCCTCCCAAGAGCCATCATTTACACCAGTGATAATTTTCACAACGCAGGTAGGTGTGAAAACACTGCAGGGCTAGATAATGGCTCACTGCCTACTTGGTGAAGTGGAGGAACACAGAGGGAAAGTCTATAGAAATAGCTTATTTATATGTGATTTCATGGCAATCACATGTTTGATTCACTATTCCCCATGTATGATTCAAGAGCATACACTAATCTATCTTATGGGAATAATACATTTAACAGCAAATTGATAGAAAATTCAGCAAATGGGTTATAAGAAAACCATCGCTAATTTTAGCCCTGTAGTGTTTATGCTACTAGCAAAACCTTTGCTTATTCTAGCCCTGCAGTTTTTACACACCTACCTACGTTGTGAAAATTAACACTGGTGTAAATAATTATGACTGTACTAAATAAACGAGTGCATGCATTTACTTTAAAATGACCGTGTATAGGGCACTAAAATCAAATCAGAGCAAAATCAGTGGGAATAAGGGGGAATGGAACAGGAAGTCAAATATATTATTTGTGAACCTTTAGACTCATTTTTGGGGAAATCGTTTTTTTGTACCAAATATGACATGTGATTACTTTAACAGGTTTTACAAGGGATATTTCACGAGTTGACAAAGGGGCTATATCGCACAAGGCTGTAGGCACTATGTCATTGGGGAAAGTACTAGCGGATCACTTACTTTCACAATGTGTTCCCGTGTAGCCTGGAAGAGTACCACAACTATAACCGTTGACCCCATCCGTGCATGTGCATCCATTCTGGCACGGTTCTGAACTGCATTCATCGATATTAGCTGGAATTATTGAAAATAGTAGTTATGTGTACATTCTTGTCTAAATCATTTTTCTGTTCTCTGGTGTTTGCTAGATTCTGATGATTCCGATTATAAGAATTCAGTTGTTCTGGTCTTGCTTAAACCGTTACTAAGGATGGCATGTTACTAAGCTATGACATTCGTTGTCATGATGCACCAATGCAGTTTTGCAGTGGAACTCAGGGGTGCTGCATAAGTGAAGCATGCTAAATCATTGGGAGTGTATCAATACCATAGGGTCAGCATGATGTTTGAATGCAGCAAAGGCGAGTTACACGCCAAGGTAATTCATGCATCATGAAGACCAAGGGTAATTAATACATGATGCTGTTCTTGAGGGGTTAAGCGGTACGGTAAAGCCCGTGAAAGTGAAAATTCAGCTTCTATAAAATTATTTTGACATTTTAGAGAACCCGGTGAGGCCCTAGGTGTCAACTAACCCATATTCCATAAATATGTGTAATTTTAAGGGGTAACTTGAGAGTAAGGGATTCCCACATAAGGTAGCAATTTAAAAGTGTTTGAATTACCCTTTTCTACCTTTTTCGATAATAATGGGTCTATTTGAAGAAAGCTTTAGGACAAATTAAACGGTGTCTTTTCTACTGATTTAGGCTTTGGTGTGGCCCAAGGCAGCCCGCCCAAATGTGCACAGATCAGCTTCTGCTTGGGGTTGCTCAGATTTGGTTCATGATAGGTTGCTCAATTTGGTGCAGCAGCACCACCTGGGTGGTTATTGGTTTCCAATCCAAGGCCCTATAATACACTTCCTATCCAATTTTGGATAAAGTATCAATCAGGCCTATATTTACCAGGTTTAAACCATGAGCAGCTTAAACAAGCCTGGAGGCAACCTAGACTCCCCGTTTGACTCCCTGTTATTTTTCTTTGTGTACCAGACCAGCAGTATCCAAAATATGATAAGCTACCATAAAAATGTCTGTCCCTGACCACAAGAATACATAGACAAAGTTTAACCGGTTTTAATTTGTTGCCTGTTTTTTTTTACGAGTTGACCATATGGCCATATTCCACAAGGCTGTAGGCATTATGCCATTGGTTAAAGTGGATCACTTACTTTCACACTGTGTTCCTGTGTAGCCTGGAATAGTACCACAACTATAACCGTTGACCTCATCCGTGCATGTGCATCCATTCTGGCACGGTTCTGAACTGCATTCATCGATATTAGCTGGAATTATTGAAATGTATAGTTAAGTCTACATTCTCGTTGAAATCCCTTTCATATTCTAGGGTGTGCTAGATTATGATGATTATAACAATTTAGTTGTTCTGGTCTTGCTTAAACCTTAGAATATGGCATTTGTTGTTTCGATGCACCAATGCAGCCCCAAGGAGTAACTCAGGGGTGCTGCTCTTTGTTTTGTTTGAATATCTTTCATTTCATCATAAGACTAGGTACAATATAGCATGAGGAACCTGATAAATTCATATAATTTAAATCTATGACAAATGTGATAACTGAGACTAGTAGAAAATGCAATAAATGAATATATATAAACCAGTATGTTGTGTTGTGTTTGAGGCTAATTCATGATAATAGTTCAGGTAGGTATGATAATTTCATGATCCTTAGCCCTAAGGGCACCGATGGGGAAGTACCAGTAAGTAAGTGTTGGTTTAAAGCAAGGTACCAGTAGATCTAGAAACCTCCTAACACATATATGTAAAAATAGATAAACAACAATGGTATAGTATATATGATAGCACCTGAAAAGGGATACAAATAGGGAGAGGTTATTAAGGTTTATAATGACTATGTATTAGATCAAGTGAATAGAGATGGACATGATCCTTCATCCCTACTGTACACATTGTATACAGTTGTAGGGGCTAGGGTTAAGGGTTAATCATATGGCGGGTTCTGTTGGACACTGCGTTGCAAACTCCGTCAATCACTCTGGATCCGATCTGGACAGAGACCCTTGTGATCATATCGGCCACGAGCCTCCTGACCCGCTCCAAACTCTATAGGAAGTTTGCCCTGTAATAGCTACACCTGTCTAGGTTCTTAAATAAACCTTTGATTCGCAACCTGTACACTTGATCCGAACTGTGATCTGTGTCAACCTTGTTCTTTACTTGATAACATTACCAGTATTATAAGGAACAAAGTCTCGTTTATTACACAGTGTTATGGGTTGATACTTCAGGATCCATTCAGGTAGAGAAATGAAGTCGGATAACGATTAATTCCTTGAACAAAATGATAGTAAAAGGAAAGCTAAATCAGTAGTACATAATAAGCCTTGTCGAATTAATCAAATTTCGCAATCACGAGCCATTTTTAGGAGAGGATTTCTGTGTTCACTATGAGGCCAATAATTACTAGGTTTAGGCAGCTTAAACAAGTTTGTAGGCAACCTGGACTCCCCGTTTGACTCAATTTTTTTTTCTGTGTCCCATACCAAAAGGGATTTCTCTGTGTGGTGTGATCTACAAAAAGTGACCTTCCTACAGAGTGTGCTAGGGCTCCCTTTCCCAGCACATGTCCCAAATATGATAAGCTACCATACAAACGTCTGTCCGTGACCACATGAATACATAGTGAAAGCTTAACAGGTTCAAGTCTGTCATCAGGCTTATTTTACAAGTTTTCCCAGGGCCTATAATCCAAGAGGCCGTAGGCCTGATGTCATTTGGGTACAGCGGATCACTCACTTTCACACTGTGTTCCCGTGTAGCCTGCAAGAGGGCCACATGTGTAACTGTTGACCCCATCCGTACATGGGCATCCATTCTGGCACGGTTCTGAACTGCATTCATTGATATCCGCTGAAATAATTGAAATGTATAGTTAAGTGTACATTCTTGTCTGAATTATTTATATATTCTTGGGTGTTTGCTAGATCATAATTATTATGATTAAAAGAATATAGTTGTTCAGGTCTTGCTTAAACCTTTAAGGATGGCATGTTACTAAATATCGCATTTGTTGTAATGATGCATCAATGCAGCCTCTGCGAATAACTCAGGGGTGCTGCATTAGTTAAGCATGCTGACCCTTCGGGAGTGTATCAATCCGAAGGGTAAGCATGCAGCTTGAATGCAGCCCTGGGGAGTTACCTGCCAGGGCACATTTATGCATCAATTATGCAATTAATACATGATGCAATCCTTAAGGGGATTAAGCAGTTGACAAGAAATTATTTTGATGATTTTGAGAGCCCTGTGAGGCCCCTAAGTCTCTATTTAGCCATATTCCATAAGTATGTGTGATTTCAAGGGGTAAATTGAGAGTTCCCACATAAGGTAGCATTTTAAATGCAATTTAGATTACTCATTTTTACCTTTATCAATAAAAATGGGTCTATGTGAAGAAAGATTTAGGACAAACTAAAAGGTTTTTTTACTGCTTCCATTAGTTTGGGGCACTGGGCTATGGTGTGGTCCCAAAGCAGCCCAACCAAAGTGGGTACAGTGGATCTCTTACTTTCACAATGTGTTCCCGTGTAGCCTGGAAGAGTACCACAACTATAACCGTTGATCCCATCCGTGCATGTGCATCCATTCTGACACGGTTCTGAACTGCATTCATCGATATTAGCTGAAATCATTGAAATATATAGTTAAGTGTACATTCTTGTCTAAATCATTTTTATATTCCCAGGTGTTTGCTAGATTTTGATGATTATGAATATAAGAATTTAGTTGTTTTGGTCTGGTCTGGTTTTGCTCAAACCTTTAAGGATGGCTTGTCACTAAAATATGACATTTGTTGTCATGATGCACCAATGCAGTTTCTTTTGAACTGAATTGAGCAGCAAGCCAAAATTGTATAAATAAAGGGAATATACATGTCTAGAGGGGGGAACTATTTTTTTTCTGTGTAGTGAGAAGACGAGAGGTGCTATGGCCATCATCTGCTTCAAGCCAGTGAGTAAACACACAGAAAATGTCACCGAGGAGTCATTTAATAATAAGTACAGGATCGGTAAAACTGACTTTGGGGGGTCTGTATCAATTTATGAGGGTCCTTAAAAATTGATACCAGATACAGATGCCCCAAAGTCAGTTTCACCGATCCTGTCTATCATTTCTACTAGGGACCCAAAAATCCGCTAGTTGAGCCCCTTTGTACAGCAGGTGATAGAAAGAGATTATATCAAAAGCAGGGGAAACCCTATACATTTATGAATGCATTTGGTTGTTTTTCAGTTTGTGATAGCGTCCAATATGATATCAAAAAGCGGAAATAATCTAAGGATGCTCTTATCTGTTCCTAAACCACATCATCATAACAATCATGATTGGGTCATTAGGGCAATCGGTTTACACTATACTGACACCCACTGAGGTGATCGTGTGATCATGTTAACAGGGTCTGTCAATCATAGCCCAGCCTGGCCAGTACTTCAAATGCCCTTCAAACCCCTTATAGACGGGAATGAATACATAAAAATATGGTTCTAAACCTGCCAACCTTACATAAATACCTCCCACATACCTGCCCCTTCACCTGGCTAACCCCACTTGTTCAGATGTATGGAGTTCAATTTGCCTAAACTTGAACATCAGCACGTGCACAGTAGGTTCCAAATTTGTATCGGAATATATGCACACTGTGCACATTTGTAATGGAACACCATGCACAGGGTGCACATTCGTATGGGAACACCATGCACATCCGTATGGGAACCTGTTGTGCACGTGCTCGTGCAAGTTTTAGCCAAATTGAATTCCATACAGATTGACACCAAATATGGAAACCAATTCTATGGGAAATGTACTAGGGCAACTTGATGGATCAATTGACATATATTTGATGATTGTCTGGGTTCTATGATAGATGGATAGAAAATTCCAAAAGATTTAGATTATTATTCTCATGTTCTACATCCTAGAGGAAAGCAAATTGATCATTTAATCATTTTAGATTTGTTTCTGGAGTCCCTATTCTTATGTTTATGAGCAACACTATGTCACTTCATTTCTGAAGTAAAACCGATGAATGATGATTTATTAATAAATAGATTTTACAATATAAATAAAAGGATTTAATTCTCACTTTCACAGTTTCCGGTGTAGCCTGGTATACACTCGCATGTCCAGAAATTGACATTATCGACACACGTCCCTCCGTTCACGCATGGATCAGAAGCACACTCATCAATATCAGCTGAAAGTCAGATAAATAGGATTTGTTATTGATTGCATTAAAGTGGCATGGTCCGATTTTTTCTATATTTTAAATTCAACTTAAATGTGTTCAAAATGTCATTACAATATTGTATTTGGAGGATTGGGCACAGTAAAATTTCATTGATGAGTAATAAAAGGTAATTGCGAGGGTCCCATGAACACAGGTATAGCCCTTTACAGTGTATTTTCAATGAATGGACTTATAGTGTGCAATCCAAAAGTCTGAATTGAGCATAAAACTGATAAATAGCTGAAATCTAAGTTTAATTCTGGGGAATAATGTTTAATAATGTAGATAGGACATGAAGTATGGCCATATTGAACATTCTGGTTCATTTTTAGCTAAATTTATCTTTGAGCCCTAATAATTGGGCCATGCCACTACAACATAATAAAATATTATTAAAAAAAAAAAGCATTTTAAACTGTCTAACCTAAATTGGTTGGGAGCATACGTAATTTTTACGTAAACCACTTGCATATACATAGACCACTTAGGTATATGTAAGTCACTTGCATATACACAAGTCACTTACGTATATGTAAACCACTTGAGTATACGTAAGTCATTTCAGTCTAAGTAAGTATACGTAACTATTTCACTTACGTATACCTAACCAATTGCATGTACTGTTTCTAAAATATGTAAATACGTTTTTTAGTTGACAATACAGGAATGACACCAGGAGCAACAGCAAACACCATTACACAATTCATACACTTGACCAAATTCTCGTATATATAGGTACCTGCATACATATTTATGGAGACCCCTGGACTCCCTGGTTGTCTCTGTTTCTTTTTTTGTTTACCAGACCAGCATATTTAGCGTTTGTTACACCCAAACAGCATCATGGGGTTGCTCTGAGTGGTGTGATCGATGTAAAGTGACCTCATTGCAGAGTTTGCTAAGGTCCCCTTTCCCAGTACATGTCCCAAATATGATAAGCTACCATACAAACGTCTGTCCGTGACCACATGAATACATGGTGAAAGCTTAACAGGTTTTATTCTGTTGCCAGGGTTATTTTACGAGTTGATCAAGAGGCCATATCCCACGAGGCCACAGGCCTGATGTCACTTGGGTACAGCGGATCACTCACTTTCACAAAGTGTTCCCGTGTAGCCTGGAAGAATACTACAGTCGTAACCATTGACTATATCGTTGCATGGGCATCCATTCTGGCACGGTTCTGAACTGCATTCATCGATATCAACTGAAATCATTGAAAATGTGTAGTTAAGTGTACATTCTCGTCTAAATCGTTTTTAAATTTCTTTGCTAGATTATGATTATGATTAGCATTATACCAAAATATGACATCTGTTGTCATGATGCGAGTGACTCAAGGATGCTGCACTAGTAAAATATGCTGACCCTTCGGGAGTGTATTTATCCCTTAGGGCCAGCATGATGCTTGAATGCAGCGCAGGTGAGTTACTCACCAGGGCACATTTGTGCATTGTGCATACCAACAAACTATTCCCATCCCCTACCTGCCTAAGTGCAGTGGATTTGAGTTTATAACGTATTTATTTCCACATGCTGATCTGCAAAATACGATACAATCAAATGAGGCACACAGGGCCTCTCAATGAGCTATGCAACATAATATATATATACCCAAATGTAGCAAGGAAGCATGTCGCCATTCGACCTACTACTTACAGGCAGCAGGGAAGCAACAATAGAACCTTTCATATATACCCAGGTAAATATATACCATACAACATAATTATTTGTGGATAGTGAACATAAGTGATTACATGGATAAATAACAGTCAAACAAAGTGCTTATTACATTCATAATTTTCTCAAGTATCTAGCTTTAGGCCACTTTATGCCATACATTCAACCTCCTGCTCTATAGAAGCAGGGCAATAGCATTGCACTTCCTCAACTATATATCTGAGTCAGTGTTTTACACAGGACATCATTATGTTATCTTACCTTCACAGTGATCCCCGGTGTATCCGGGCTGTGTGCCGCATACATATGCAGCAACCTGATCATCGCACGTGCATCCATTCTCGCAAGGCTCTGACGCACACTCATTGATGTTGGCTGGAAAAGATTGAAGAAAGGAAAGTTCATTATAAGTCCCTTATTCAAACTATGTCAGCTTTACTTTAAAGGTATAGGGGAGGGTCCGGTCAATTTTGTTCTACCAACAATATCTCCTTTTCAACATTTTTAAACTTTATAAAACATTTATAAAATATTTTTTCTTAAAACAAGTGGTTTGTCCGCCAGTCAAGATTAATCATAATATTTTCTTGAAATGAGATATTTTTGGCTGTGTACCAAATCAGTATAAACAGGTGCAGCTATTTAAAGTTATTAGAATAGATAGTATAACTTTATGGTAAAGAAATCTATTGTGGGGTGTATTTAGGAATTTTTGAACAGATATTGAATGAAATAATTAAAGCAATAAGCGACTATCATAACAAAACAAATTTGAGAGATTTTCCTGCAGATTTTCCTTAAAATGACAAAAGAAACTTGAACTAATGTAGCCCTTGATCTGATTATCTCTAGATGTGCAAAATATGACTGGTTAGGTTAAAACACATCACATATATTTTCATGCTAATATTTGAAAAGGGGAAGTTCCTTTTGTATGCAAAATTGTGCAAAACATTGTCAATTCTTTGATTCACTAAAATATAAATGAGCGAATGTGCCATGGATAACGTTTTTGTTTTGGAATGTTTTTTATTTTCTGCCACAATATATACAAATTGATTGTAAACAAATATCAGTATCAAATTCAATACCTTTTCAGACTATACCAAAATAAGTGTTTTATTGTGTGTCAAATACAAGGTATTAAGTCACCATGAGGCTGTGTCTCACGACCTTGAGCCTATGTTTTTGTCTCTAACTGGGTGCCGTCTCTGACCAGGTGCCGTCTCTGACCGGGTGCCGTCTCTGACCGGATGTCACTTTGGGAGTTTAGTTATGTTCTACCAACAGCAGGAGGCTAATAATAATTACATAACAGCTGCCATAAAGTTTTTACAAATCCTTATACATATGAGTATAGGTTAAAATTTAAAAAGCACTTTTTTCTGATACCAGGTCAGAGACGGCACCCTGTCAGAGACGGTACCTGGTCAGAGACGGCACCCGGTCAGAGACAAAAACATTGGCTCAAGGTCGTGAGACACAGCCATGAGGTGTTAGTGTAAGTATATATGACAATCAGCTGTCTCCTACAGCTTGTCCCATTAATACAGGGTCATCAGTAATGAAGTGTTTATCACCAATCAGTCAAATTATGAGTACAAAGTTTTTAGCAAAGCACAGCATATCAATGCATGTCAGTTAAATTATAAAAATGAGGTGGAAAAATAAATGATAACTTACTTTCACATTGCACCCCGGTGTAGCCTGGCTTTGGACCACATGCAAAGCCATTGACCAGATTAGAGCACGTGCATCCATTCTGGCAAGGGTCTGACGCACACTCGTTAATATCCGCTGGAAAGATTGAAGAATGAAAAGTTAATTATAAGGCTACTCTCATCACCCGGCAGTGAAAAATGTGACAAGGGCGTGTTTTTTTATTATTATTTTTTTTTTAATGGGAGCTGAAATGTATAATGGAATTAAGAGTTTTTGCACGCGATTTTCACATTTTGGTAGTTAAGAGTTTATTGATCTGCAAAGGTTGTTACATTGCAGGTTATTCCTAGCCCTCTGCATTACTGACAGTTTAAGCTTAAAATTAATACCAAAAGATTTCACTTTTCAAAATATCTAAAAAAAAAATAAAAGTTTTCCCATACCACAATTTCTATGATGCACGCGGAGATAAGGCCCACCTCCTTATTTTGAGTGGCCCAAGTCTCTTTTTTCAAACTATGTCAGTTTTATTTTATTGATGAAGTACAGAGTCTCTCTGTAGATTATGGTGGTACCACCCTAAAAACCTCGTCAGGACTTAAAAGAAAATCAATGTCACATATCTTGGGACTAATATTTGAAATACTTAAAATTCCCTGAGACCTAAGCCAGATATATGGATCCCATCGAAATGGAGGATATTGTATAATAGGTCTATGATAAAATTGTCAGCCTAGATTTAGTATCAATCGCCTTGGAAACCAGGACCCTGAATTTGTGTAGTGAGACCCAACCAATGTAGGATTACTTTATATCACCGTTTTACCCAACATTATTGCACATAGATAGAATGGCCACCAAAGTTGAGTCACTTTAATAAGTGACCAAGACCAAACCTCTAAGTGCCCCAGGCGGCCCCTGAATTGCCTTTTCATGAGATATTTGGCTCAATCTAGTTTTACTGTGTACGTAAATATTACTTTCAACCCGAATCATGGTGTTTCAATAAAGAATGTAAATTTGGTGGCATTTCCAAAGATAGACTATTCACACCAAATTTCATGCTGAAATGTTTTGGTGGTCGGAGACCTATAGGGCACCTGGCTGTCGATCGCAGCACCCCTTGTGCTAAGTTAAGAACCTTCAGTACAGTCCCTTGGCCAGCAGGTGGAGCAACTAACCGGGGGTTATGACGTCACAGGGCTGTACTGAGTCTATAGGTCTCCACTCAGTGTTACCTGCTTGAACTTCCAACCCCCCCCCCCCCCCAGATATGGCTGCGCCCATGGCCTAACCCCTAGGAGCCCTATATAGCCAGGGCCTCTAGACTTCCCCCTGGCGCCCATGTGGAACCAGCATACTATAATTCACACCTTAACAGGTGCTGCCCTCTCTCGCCATAGATTGGTAGCTGGTTTCAGCAAGAGCCGCTACTTCACACTAGGTGACGCCACTATCGGGCTATACACCAGCTACCGGTGTCACTGAGGGTAATCTCACAGCAAACTGAGAGTCAGATAGGGCACTAGCGAGATGATCATTGGGCAGCGCCATTTCCACTGGTTCTAGGTCTATTCCCATTACTTACATCAACCAGCTTAGCCAAATCTCATGGCCGAGATTAGGGTTCAATCTGGGTACAGGTATTGTGAATAGGTCCTACCTGGACACTCCTTATGTCACCTGTTTCCAGTATAGTGTAGTGGTTAGGACAGTGGACTCACAGTCCCGAGAACCTAAGCTCAATTCCCTTCCAAGCCACATCTGGCGACTATTCCATTCAAAGGTAAAACTGTTTCCTTTTTCATATATATCTACTACAGGAAACCAAGCATTTTCGATCAAATACATAGCAATAAAGTTAATTACTTTTGTAAGGGAATGGAAACAGAATACCACACTCTTGATATGTCTCTATTTAGTCTTAACAAATCCTCAAGGCTGGTTCACACTTCTACAAATTCAACCAAAATATATAAGACATAAATCTCTAGGATTTTTTTCCATTTTAGGCATAGGATTGGGAGGGATTTGAGCTTAGGTCCTCTGGATTGTGAGTCCACTGTCCTAACCACTACACTATACTGGACAAGTGACATAGCTAGTTACCAGGGACAACATACTCACAATACTCACAGATTATGACCCCTAAAACTTCCTATTTTAGACATGGCAGGTACCAGCTTCAGCTAGTTATAGTTACAAATACTCCCATCAGGTGGAGCCACTGTATCTCGCTAATGCGGAATATACAATTACGGTTACAAAATTCAGTTCAGGTAAATCAGTCAATCATTGGCATATTTGTTTTAGAGGCAGGTTTTGGATCAATATGTGAATATCATTTATACCACACTTAGGTCGAAAGACAAAAGAAACTGCCTGCCTGTATGATACGTACATAAGGGGACAAAAGCACTCACCACTAGTGTGGCACAAGTCAGTTAGACCACTGCCAGACCCCTGTATTGAGAATAATGGCTTAGTCACGGCTGAGTACACTCGTCTGCGACTCGTGATTAGCCTTGACTGTTGCCATTACCCTAGGTACAGTGGTCTGGCAGTAGTTTAACTACTACATAATTTAGTGGACGTTACTTACAATAAGCGTAATTAATAGAAGGTATATGAAAAAATGTTGGGTTAAAGATAGGGATGTAATTGCTATTGAATTTATTTAAATTTTAATCATCACCATTCTGATATTTTGATGTTTCGATTATATCGATTATTTCTTTGTGAATAATAGCAGTTTAAATTTTGATCACCTAGATATTAATAGTGGGTGTGTTTGTTACACACATTGTCCCAAGAAGTAGGCATATACCTGGGAGCAGTGGTGTACAAAGCTTCACATGCAAATATTTTAAACTGAATATTGCCGCAACCTTCACATGGCACACTCTAGGTTAGATAAGGTTGGTTTAGTTGGAATATTTGCACAATTTGTTTTTGCACTTTTAGGAAGACTCTTCCACAGTCTATAAGTATGCCTGATTGTGTTTAGATGTACCTTTTCAGTTTTCTATCAATGCGATATTCAGAAGTCCAATATTGATTTGGGGGTTATTGATGGCATCTCTATACCGTAAAACCTCGCGTATCAGCCTAAGTCGCACCAGCGATCTGAATAGGGTGGCTTTAGTAGGTTATAGGAGCAAAAACTTGCGTATAAGCTGCACCTGGACTTTGTGCGGACCCTATAAGCCGCACCAGCGATCTGATTTGCGTACTAGCCGCGGCTTATACACTACTTTCACGAACTCGCCATTTTGTTTTTTTTAATAGTAAAATCGCGCACTTTTACCATTTAGAGCCACAACCAAAACCAGGCCAATGCTCTAGAAAACTCAAACGCCCATTGTCTAACATTGTGAGCGAACTTTCTGGACCCTAAACAAATGATCTATGGCTCCCCAACCTTAATCTGACCATTACTAGGTAGATCCATGTAAGTTTTTGACATTTTCAGGCATTTCTGGCTGTTTTGTACCGAGTAGTACAAGATATTGAGCTCCAAAATCGCAGTTGGCGATAATGGGGGGCGCTACTGCATCGTCAAAAGTCGATTTCTATCAAAGTATCAAGTTTCTGAAACAAATAACGATAAATATTGAGCCATACCATCAATATGCCTCAATATTTACCGAATTTCCTACTGATATTGATGGTATTTGGTAGATCCAGGGAGTTTGGTCGCTGCTCGATTCAAAGATCGCAGCAGAAGCCTCGGGAGGACTCTATCAAACTCGCAAAAGTTGCGTGCGCTGCTGCAGCTTGTTCCCGGGATAGGGCTATGTTCTAACAGCACTACGGGTACCGATTCGTGAGCACTGATCGGTTGCAGCGCCGCCCTTGTGTGCAAGTAGTGTATACCCAAGGTTATACGGTAGTCAAGACCAGGTGATTTAGTATAACTCCCTACTCGTAATCCTCAATTACAGCTGTTATCTCATTAACATCAGATACCATCACCTCACACAATTGAAACAACTGATTGGGGGGATCATTGAGGGGCTCACCATCTTATGGTATTAACACTGTCAGAGTCCAGAGGCTTTAAGGCATAATATGGTGGTCATTTATGATGGACAGACACCCCTGGAAGTGATAAACCCAACCACAGAACATTTGTCGGTGCTCCTCTATGAGCATGGGCGAGGAATGTCATTGATATCCAATTTATTTCGATTTCGATTATCACTATTTTCGATTTTTCGATTATATCGATTTAAATCCATATTGTAAAAACATTCTATTTCTGCTTTAAAAAAGGTATTTTCCTCAATTTATTCCCTTCCTTATAGTTTAGTCTATAAAGATAACACCTGGTAACAATTTGGGTGCAATCCAAAGTCAATTTTCCTAAATATGATAGGCCTGCAAAGTTAATCAATTTTTAACTGGATAAAAAAAACTACTTCTAGGGATAACTTACATTTTTCCAAATTTCATTGATTAACAAAGTCTTGACTACTAAATTGTGAAATGTGTTCGCGAAAAGTCTATAGTTTCCCATACATTTTGGCTCCAAAGTAAAAAAAAAAAAAAAAAAGAAGAAAGAAAAAACGCCCTCGTCATATTTTTCAGTGCTTGGTGATGAGAAACCATCTTTTTTTTTTGAGTGGCCTTAAAGTACTTACTTTCGCAGTGGGTTCCGGTGTAACCCCCGGGGCAGGTGCAGCTATACTGGGGGTTGGCCAGGTTGGGAACACAGGTGGCGCCGTTCTGACACGGGTTGGAGTAACACGTCCCGAGGTCCGCTGCATGAAAGAGTTCTCAAGTTAGGGAGTGGTCATTCTTTAACAACAAGGGGAGTTTGGGGGATTTGGAGGGAAACCTACAAAATTTGGACCACTTGAAGTGGGGGCCAAAAATATTTGGATACCACTTGAGGGGGGGACTAAAACATTGTCATCCCATTTTAGCGAAAAAGCCTGCATGTTACTATAGCTCAAAGGGTCGGTCGCGCTCAATTTCAACTTGCCTGATGTGGGGACCGAAGAAATTTCGACCCCTCCCAAAAAGATTTTGACCCTCTCGTGCGGAAATCCACCGACCCCCCCCCTGTTGTTGAAAAATGACCACTCCCTTAGTTCACATGTCAGCACAATAGAAGAGAGTAGTATAGTATGTATCGGAACGGGACTATAGTTAAGTACTGTTTATTACTCAATCGACATGCAGCCAATCAGAGGCCTCCATTTGGTCACGTGACCGGAAGTGACCTACTTAGGGGATTAGTGGTGACGTCACGTGACCTAGTTAGCCAATCAGAGGCCTCCATTTGGTCACGTGACCGGAAGTGACCTACTTAGGGGATTAGCGGTGCATTCTGGGTAACCCTGCAGCCAATCAGAGGCCTCCATTGGGTGACCGGAAGTGACCTACTTAGGGGATGGTGCATTCTGGGTAACCTACTGACCTACTTAGGGGACCGGAAGTGACGTCATATGACCTAATTTAGGATCACGTGATCGGAAGTGACCTGATGAGTCACGTGACCGGAAGTGACGTCACACGACTTAATGGCCAACCGGAAGCGACCTGATTGATCACGTGACCGGAAGAAGAAGAAGTTTTTTTTTTTGTTTAGGATCCCGTGACTGGAAGCGACGTCGTCACATGAGTGACGCTTTAAGAGACTGCGCGACTTACTAGTAAAAGAAGCCGTATGATAATAAAAACACAACAATATTTTCTTTTAATTTTTTTTTATTTATTTTTTTTTCAATCTTGATAAACACTCTATTTTTGAAAAGATGCACACGCTTATTTATTTTATTTTTTTTTTTCATATCTCTAAAGGACTCGTTGTCACACCGTCAGAATGCACGCGACGCTTATAATACAAGTAGCGCACGCCGTCTTTCTCTATGGTGTAGGTGACCATTTTGTTTCGCACCACTTTGAAATTTCTATTTACAGCAATGAGAGTTTTTCGTTGGCGAAGAACATCCAAGAAGGCGTCTGGTTCCTGGGGGTTTTGTTTCTTCTGTACGCCTTTTGCACTCCATTTTTTGGATTTTCTTTCACCAGTGTCGCTGACTCGATCGTAGCAAATGTAAGTCTTAGGGTTGAGACTTAGGATCCCGTCACCTTCCCACTCCGCTTTCATGAGCCCCGAAGTTCTCAGATCGTGAAGGTACCGTCTCTCACAACATCCGCCGGGCGGCGCACACCATTCTCGCACTCTTTCCGTTTTTGTCTTCACGAAAAGCTCTAAGTGCTCGTCGCACACCGCTGTCGGAAGCCACTTTCGTTTCTCTCTGAAGTACGTCTCTCTCAGGCGAGGTTTCACTAGGTCATCCAACGTGGCACCGCTGAGAGCCATGTAAAGACTGTCGGTGTCCATTTGACAAAGGGCATAATCGCGCCGATCGACGAATCTATCCAAGAAGTCGTATGTGAACTCTAACATTTTCAACTTCGCGTACTGGTATACCATGAACCCTATCTGAATAGGGAGGTTGTTCTTGACCGTTTTCGGTTGTAGTTCGACTTCAAACAGATCGGAAGTCAACTCGGACGCCTTTTTGAAGCGCCACGAATTGGCCAATAGTTCGAACTTCCGACTGTCAGTGTATCTCACCGCCGTGTGTTTTTCTTTGTTGCAGATTGTTTTACCGTACGTAGCGTTTCCCATTAACTTGTAACAGTCTGACAGAATTTTCTCGTTCTCGTTCACGTCGCCACGTCTTCGCGCCGCCGTCACTTCGTCCGCGAAACCGGCAAAGGAGCGTTTAGGTAGGTATTCTACCACCAGCTGCACTTTGGTGACTATCAAACCGTGCTCTAAATACCACTTGAGAAGCGGCGTTCCCAAGAGAATATTTTTTCCGTGGTAACTCCCTATCAGACATCTCTGAGGCGTGTTCAACAGCTTTTCTTCCTGCGCAAAGTCTGACATGTGAGGGCCTATGTCCGATTTTGAAACGGTCGCGTTCTTGAAAACGGGGGTCATTTCTTCGAAGTACTCTCGTAGGTGAGGCGGCGTAGTGATGTCCACTTGAACTAAACCGAACATTTTCTCCTCTTTCACAGCGGAAAGGATGTCGCTCTCGCTCATCGCGTTTCGAGACACTTTCAAAGCGTCAACCTTCCAGCGTTGTTGGGAGGCCTTGACCCGCTCATCTCGACGCTTCATCTCTCGCCATTCGCACTCCCACACGACGACCAGCTTGTAACCTAACGCTTTCAAGTAAGCGCTTACTCTGGTCGTTCTGTCGCGTCTCTCCTCTCTCAGTGAAGCGCACTGATATCGGTGCGACGGTATGCACTCGTGAGCGTGGAACCAACACCCGTGAAACTGGAAAACCGTATTAGAGGCCGCGTGAAATCCGTCCACGCGAATTCTCCGACAGCCTACCGCCATCTCGCCGCCGTTCAGAGCGTGGCGCAGTTTCACGTCGTGGTCGTGCTCTACGAAGCGTAACCACTCCAAAGCGCTGTGAGAGTTTCTTTGCCTGATTTCGGGCTTGAACTCGGTCTCGGGCCGTCTCACCGCGTAATAGCCCGTGCAGTGCGCTTCGCTCATGCAGCGCAAGTACAGAGAGTTAGCGTCTAGTCCTAGGATGTGTTGGCACGGTCTCGCTTCTTCGCCGTACTTGTGCTCCCTTATCCGCGTGGTGCCCTTCTCGTGAAATCTATGGAAGATGATGGAAGGACCGCCGACTAGATTCTCTTTGATCAGAGCGTGGAGGACGGCGTCGAACTGGGGAAACGTTGTGAACGCGTCTTCTAGGTTTTGGAAGAGGAAGCGTAAAGTCAAACCGGCGAGAGAAACTCCGTCTTTCAACATGTCGATGCCGCGATCTTGGAAAAATTTAGCGTGATTTTTCAGAGCTTCTATGAAAGGTTTCACGTCTTTGTTGTTGTAGTGGATCAAGTAGTCTTCCATAGTTTGCATCTTCTCGTCGGACCAAACTTTCTGACATGCGGCGTAGTCGGATTCGGACATTTTGACGCCCGTCAGCTCGCTGTCGAAAGCCGATCTCGGCGGCAGCGTTCTGTTTGCCAGTTTCCTGGTAGACGTCATCCATTCGTAAGGAAAGTGACCTTTCTCTTCGTTCCTGGTGAAAGCTCGCAAATAGGTCGCGTAGTTGTAACCGGGTGCCAAATAGTTGACTACGTCCAAGAAAACCGTGTGCTGTGTGTAAACCGCCAAGTATTGATTGCTTCTCTTTATGACGCTGAATTCTTGGTTTCTTCGGTCTCCGGAGGCGAAGAACGAGTGAAGGCGTATTTTGATCAGGTTCAAGTCGTAACGCCCCGAGTTGAAGCCCACCACTGGAGCTTGACGGATGTATCTCAGAAGACGCTTCTTCAGTTGAACTAACGGGTGTCTGGTCTGAGCCGCAGCGAAGCCGCCTGGAGAAGGGGTGGTGAACGTCGCCTCCTCCAGCAGGAGAGCTTCACCTATCGCCGCATCTAACTTCGCTAACGTCGGTCGGTAAAGTTCTAGCACAGCTTCCCCGATCGCTTTGGCGTTCTCGTTTATGTGATTTAAAACTCGGTCCAACAAGGGGTCGGAATCTGCGTCGGACGCTCTGACGAAGCAGACGGGCCCCTCCCACCCCGGAAAGTCGGATGCGACGCTAGCCGACAAAGGGACGTGATCCCACAGCAGGGACACGTGCTCCGTCGACGGTTCTTTGCACGGTCTGAAGAAAGCCTCGAAATCGAAGGCGATCTTGTAAGGGTAGATTCCGGAATGTCCGTCGGGGGGAAAAATGGAGAAGTCTGCTAGCGCTTCGAAAATCGTTCTCGAATTTTGGTAGATGCCACCTACGTAGCGCAACTTGACTTGTCGGCAAGAGGAAAGCTGGTTCCTGTGTCGCTTCAGCAAGAACTCGGTGGTGAACGCCGCCTTACACTTGCAACATTCGTATATGCCCGCGTACGCGTTGAAGTCCGTGACGAGAGAGACGTGCAAACCGCCTTTCGCCGTCAGGTGTAGGTTGACTTTACCTCGGGCGGCCACAGTTCTGGAAGGCGGTCTGATCAGAGTAACGCGTCTTCTCAACTTCCGCCCCGGCACTTGACGCGACGCGGTGTAAACCGCTATTTGTACGTCAAACAAGTTCTCTAACGCGGGTAAGTCGCGGATGTTCAGACCCGGAAAGGATTCAGGTGTGGCAGCGGGACAGAACTGACGTAACAAATCTGAAGCGCGCTTGCTGGTGTTGTATAAGTGAAAGGAAATGCAGCGGAAGATGCAGAGGTTGTCCTTGTTGGGAAAATCTAACACGCCGCTTCTCTTTCCAACTCGACCGGCCTGAGTGATCCTACCGCCTATGGGGAATTCCCCCGGTCCCATGTAAACGCAGATGTTCAAATTGGTAGGAAAAAGAACGTGCCACTTGGTGTCAGCGTCGCAAAGTTTCCGTACCTCCTCGCAAGCGACGGTGTTTTGCATCTTTGAGAGGAGCTCTTCCAAAGTTTCTGAATTAGTTACAGTAGGGAGCGGTTGTATGAGAGTTGCGTTGTTCTGGGAGGCGTGGAAGTAGCGCAGTTTGCTCTTGTCTTCTCTGTGTTGTAACAGTAAGCCTACCGAGAAACCCACTTTGTATCTGAATCTTTGTGTCAAGTGAATGCGACGCATAGTATCTACAGCGTCACTCAACTCGCCGGTTGGTAGCCTGAAGTTTGTTACACTCACGCGAGTCCCGTGCATCCTGACGCCCGTTTGTATCGCAGGCCAATTCGCCGTGAACGTTTCCTCCCCGTTCGGTACAGCACATATGCGCGGAGGGACGGTCACCCCGTCCAGAGATTCGCGTCGACAAGCGCTCTTTCGGCAATCCCCTTCGCCGCATAGAGGGCAAAACTTAGCTACTACTCTACAATTTTCTACGTGTCTCTCGTGGTTGTACGCTCTTTTAAACATTTTGAAACACTTTTCGCATACGTACTGTGTCATGTTTTTTTTCACTCGGTTACCAACTACTTAGCCGTCTAACTATCTATCTATCTATCTAGCCATCTATCAATCTGTCGTCTATGTAACTATCTTTCTGTCTGCTGTCTGTGTATCCGTCTGTCTGTCTGTCTGTCTGTCTCATACAGCGTACGTCAAACGCTGTGTGTGTGTGCGCGCGTGAGCGTTGAGCGTCTCTCATTCCGAATCTATGCCGAGATATTTCAGAATGATCTCTGTTTTGTCATCCAACTCTTTGAGCGCTCTGGCGGACAGCGTCACCCCCTGCTGTGTGGGTTTTTTGTCAGGACCTTCGTACTTGCGCACGTGGACGAGGTTCTTACCGCTGTAGTAGCTCACAGCTGCGTACACTTCGCCCGCCTCATCCAGCACTGCGAACCAGGGGGTGTGATTAGGTTTTCCTTGCGCGGCCGCTGTGTCGCGTATGCGCACCACTGCGCGGATATCGGCGATGCGTGCTATGAGCTCGCGCAGCGCGTCGGCCGTGAAGTGCACTCGCTTGCTTCTGGTCAGAGACGCCTCTTTCACCTGGCCGTCTTTTGTGTAGCGCGGCCTCCTAGACAGTCTAGCCACGTCCTCCCAGATCTCCAGCGTCAAAGCTCCGTCTAAGCAGAACTCTAACCCGAGTGTTTTCTCTGCTTCTTCTCGTCCATCTCCTTCTTTTTCTTGTATTTTTCTCTTCTTAGTGGGCCTTGTTGTTCTGGAACTCACCTTAGAACGTTTCACACCCGCAGGATGAGTAACACCATCAGCGTGAGCTGAATCAGCAGCAGAACCGATAGCAGGAGCAGCGTCAGCGCTGGTGGTATCGGAGGTCTCGTTGTTGGAACAGCGCAGCCACACGCCGTCCGTGCTGTGTGTAGCGGTAGAAGATGAAGCGCCGCCGCCGCCCTCGTAAGGTGGCGGTGAGGGCAGTCGCCACGGACCGGACGGGGGGGCGCTAGCAGTGGAGGAAGTGAGGTCGAAAGGTCGAAGAGGGAAGCCGAAAAACGTACCGCTCACCCCTTGCCCTTCGGGTTCTTCGTACGCCTCGTCGTCAGCGTCGTTCTCTGTCTCACCCTGTTGCTGCTCCTCCTCCTCCTCTTCTTCTCGGTTCAGGGGCTGAGTGTCCGAATAGCTGTAACTCTCAGCGCGAGCGGCGTCGAGGGCGTCCGTCGATGTAGTGGTGGAGGAGAGGGGCTGTGCAACGTGCGGCAGGTCATCAAAGTCATCAACAGTAGTGGGGAGGTAAAAACCCGGTTGCCAGTACTGCGCTGTGCCAGGAGCGTTGTCGTCAGTAGTAGTAGCAGTAGCAGCAGGTGCAGCAGAAGCAGCCGCAGCAGCAGCCGCAGCAGACGCAACAGTAGCAGGCGCAGCAGCAGCCTCAGCAGGCGCAGCCGTAGCAGGCGCAGCAGTAGCAGGCGCAGCAGCAGCAGCAGCAGCAGCAGCAGCGGCAGGCGGGACGGCGGTAGCAGCGGCAGCGCGCTTAGCAGCAACGTGTACCGTCGCGAGTGTAACAACGTCGCTAGCACGACGACTGCTACCAGTAGTACTACTAGTACTACTACCACTACTACTACTACTGCTACTACTAGTGCTACTGCTACTACTACTACTACTACTGCCGCGAGCGCTCGCTACAGCAGGAGGGTGATAAGACCAACCGGCTGCGGCGGTAGTCTCATGTTCAGTAGCAAGAGCAGGCACTGACGCTAAACGAACGCTGTTCCGCGTAGTCTTCTTGTTCTTGAACGCCGCTAGCTGTTGTCTTTTGCTCATGGTGGTGACTGTAGAGAGCAGCAAAAAAGAATGAGTGAGTGAATGGAGGTTTCCAAGCCCCTTATATACGCCTTCTCGCTTCTAGAGCTAAGCTACTTACCGACCCTGTTCAGCTGCCGCCGGCTGGCCGGCGGCCATTCACAAAGAGAAACAAAAAGACATAAGGCATGACGTTTTCAGCTGGATCCCTTTCCCCCCCCTCTTTTGAGAGATCGACTGTGATGATGAGCTAAGCCGCTTACCACCCTGTTCAGCAATTCAACGCGCATTAGCTGTATAAAGGGTTAAGCGGTTGCTGCCTGCCGTCGACTGACCGGCGGCGGCCATTCACAAAGACATAAGGTATGACGTTTTCAGCTGGATCCCTTTTTGAGGGATCCACTGTGGTGAGCTAAGCCGCTTACCACCCTGTTCAGCCATTCAGCGCGCGTTAGCTGTATAAAGGATTAACGGTAACGGTGATGAGCTTACAGTGTGTATACAAAAAAAAACTACAGGAGGCGTGTGGCGTGAAGCAGGACCCCCCTAAGACGAACGTGTCTGTCTGTGAGTAGAGGCGTGTGCATGTGGTGAGCGACTTAAGTGTAAGACAAAAATCGCCACCTCCTGCCGTGGTGAGTAGACCGGGCCGGCCAGGCGGGCGGGCGGCCGGCTAGTTCAATAGGGAGGGGTGACAGCTGCCTAAGGCTGTGCATGAAAAAAAATCCGATTTTCACCTGACCTCTGACGTTTGTTACAATGAATGTCAGAGGGAGGGAGACGTCCTCGGGTAGGGGGTAGGAGGTATTAAGGCTATGAGTGAGGAAAAAACACCGTTTTCAGCTGGTCTCCACGGATAGCGATGCCACACCCCCTCGTCATCTAAGCTCTTAAGGAGCGGAGCGGCTGAAAAAGCGTCATGCGGACAGGGCGCTAGACAGCTGGAGCGCTGTTGGAAATGGGATTAAACTCCCTCTGTATAAAAAGCTCTCATTTCTGTTGGAAAAAAAACATATCGCCTCTGACCCCAGTAACGGCTACTACCACCACCACCGCCACCACCACCACCGCCGCCACCGCCGCCGCCGCCGCCGCCGCCGCTGCCGCCGCCGCCAAGACGAGACAAGATGGCTCAAGCTATTCCACTTTCAAGCTCGCCTTCACCGCCCGGTGCGCCTGAAAAAAAGTTAATGCAGCTTGACGACGTGAGACGCGGCGCGAGGCAGCAGACCGATGATGGGGAGACCCGACAGTAGGACAGCGGCGGTTAGCCTATAGCGACGCCTTGCTTCGTCAACTAGGTAAAGAGTTGAGCGGCTGTTGGAGAGAGTTGGGCAGTAGCTTAAAAGTCAGCGCCGCCCGTATGGATGCTCTAGTAGAGCGCAGTGTCAAGACACCGGAGGAGCTGTGTACGGCGATGTTCCGAGTGTGGTGGGGTGAAACCCCGCATCGTCATAGATGGGGCGAGCTCGGTCGCGTCTTCACCCGCATTAGACGCATGGAACTGTTGGCTCAGTGGATGGCCCTTCTCCACAGACAGGGGTTGGATTTCGAAAACCCCGACTCGCGCGCGATGCATAAGCACTTGGGCACCCTCGGCAGACGTCTGGGTAGCAGGTGGAAAGAGGTGGGGGACCATTTAAAATTGTCGCCTGAGAGGTTAGATAAGATCGCTGAAGAATGCGAATACGGAGGAAGTCCCGCTGAGTGGGCCTTCCGAGTGTTGAAAATGTGGCAAGATGAAGCTGACGGCGCCGGCGGTACGCCTTTTGAACTCCTTCGAGTGTTGACTGAGGACATGGGAAAGTTTGGCCTCGGCATCGCGATATTACTTGACTTTATCAAGCAAGAAACAACGAGAACGACGGACATGTGAATTGTTGTGTTTTATTTTCATACGTCTTCTTTATTAGTAAGTAAAAAAAAAAAAAATATATATATATCATAACAATTAAGACGCGCGATCTCTTAAAGTGTCACTTCCTCCAGTCGCAGCTGATCGCCTCATCGCAGCACGTGATAAACAAAAAAAAAACACGAAGAGACACGCTTCTTCCTCTCGAGAGGAAGAAGCGTGTCTCTCGATTGAAAATCTTTTTCTTTCTTAAAAGAGACAAACGCGCCCCTTAGAGTGCCCCCCCCTAGAGTGCCCCCCTCCCCCCCCTCCCCCCCCTCCCCCACTCGCCCCATGCATCCTAAAAGCGCCCCCCTCCCCATGCATGTTAAAAGGGCCCCCCTCCCCCCCTCCCCTCCCCTCCTTCCCCTCCTTCCCCCTTATACACTCTAAAGAACGCTTCTAACTAGTTCAATAAGTCACTTCCAGTCGCTCGTAAAACAATAAAAAATGAAAAAAAAACTTATATCGTGGTGTTTTTTATTAGTTTACCAAAAAAAAATAAGAGACTCGCCTCCTCCTCCAAAAAAAAAAAGATATCACATTTTAAAGCCCGTGACCCCTTAAAGACGCTCATCTCTTCATTAAGTCGCGTGACGTCACTTCTTCTTCTTCTTCTTCTTCTTCTTCTTCTTCTTCTTCTTCTTCCGGTCACGTGATCAATCAGGTCACTTCCGGTCACGTGATCCTCAATGAGGTCACTTCCGGTTGGCCATTAGGTCATGTGACGTCACTTCCGGTCCCCTAAGTAGGTCAGTAGGTTACCCAGAATGCACCATCCCCTAAGTAGGTCACTTCCGGTCACCCAATGGAGGCCTCTGATTGGCTGCAGGGTTACCCAGAATGCACCGCTAATCCCCTAAGTAGGTCACTTCCGGTCACGTGACCCAATGGCGGCCTCTGATTGGCTAACTAGGTCACGTGACGTCACCACTAATCCCCTAAGTAGGTCACTTCCGGTCACGTGACCAAATGGAGGCCTCTGATTGGCTGCATGTCGATTGAGTAATAAACAGTACTTAACTATAGTCCCGTTCCGATACATACTATACTACTGAAGAGAGTTAATTCAAATAGGGTTTCATTCTTTAAGGATAGCATAGTCTTGTGATATTTGTTGTCAATAGTACAGTTTTGAAGGTGCTTTAAGGTGGCCGGCGGGGATAGCCTAGAATTAACAACGATTTCACTATATTTCTACAATATGATCCCAAGGGTATGTAGTCTCCAAAAGTCAAAAGAAAATAGGATGGTCCCGAGCTTATTTCTGTGATGATTGACTTGAATGTTGATTGACATTTTAGTAGGATCATACAGTGTTTCCCAAGGTATATTCCTCAAGTGATATGAAAATGTTACTACATCACGCTATAATTCCACATTGATATTACCGGTAATATTGTCTTTCAAGGAAATGTGCTTTTCACATATATATGGTCCCGGGCAGATTTGTAAGGTTTAGGGTATTTGAAGAATAAAATATGATAATATGGTTAGAAATTGGCTATTTGTCATAAAGGTATGTTCCTCTATGAACATCCACAACATATTTCATGGTATGGTGGTAAAGGCATTTGTCTTGTAACCCTAAGGTCTTGGCCTCGAGTCTCTGCCAGGCCTGAGTTTTATCAATTTCGTCATAGCATGTGCTAGTCTTACAAAATGTCCCTCTGGAGTCTTATGTTAGAACTACAATGGTCGCCAGCCACCTTAACAGGGAATATACCATGTCTTTTCAAAAAATCTGCAATATTGATCTCATTTAAACTTTTCATAAACCAATGCATATTCCCATATTTCTAATTTTGCGAGCAATCGTTTCTTAACAACAGGAGGGGTTGGGTCGAGTGGGGGGGGGGGGGGATATTGACCCCTCAACGGGGGCAGGTCTAGAGTAACAAGTTAAGTAATGTTCTTACTTTCACAGTTGTTGCCGGTGTATGGCGCTATACAGCCACACGAGTAGCCATTTATATGGTCAGTACAATTGGCTCCATTCTGGCATGGGCTAGAACCACATTCGTCAATATTAGCTGCAAATAAAAGGACAAATTAAACTTAGTACATGTACCACAGACAAAGGTGCATGAGTATAGTTCCCCACTGAGGGTTATTTCATGAGGCAAAGTGGGGTATTCGGATCGGTTTGGCCACGTCATTTTTTTCCCTACACTGGGCTCTACATTCATGGTTAAGAACATACGGTAATATTCAGAAATTAATTTCAGAAAAAATCCTGTAAATTCAGAACCTGTAGTTTATTTTGAAACAGTAAGGGCAAAATATAAATTATGCAAAGTGGGGAATTCTACAAGTGCTCCTTTATGTTTATTTTATGCTGTTGTAACCTCCACGAACCTAAACACTTCAAACAAACTTGAGCCTGAGTTCTCAACTTTGTTTTATTCCTTGGTAAGTCCAGATAAGTCATGTAAATCTCAACTTCTCGGGCTCAGTTGCCCTTCGTCAGGAGTACATGTAAGAACTGAGAAGGCATCATACAGATTCAGTTTATATACACATGCAGAGGATCATGAGAAACTAAAGGATTCTGGGTAATGTTATTCACTAGAGCATTATGGGAAAATTACCTTTGAATTATTTTCATTATTTTGAGAAAAATAGGTGTATTACTACTCATAGTCTGGTTAAGCTACCTGTTTACTTTATATCATTATAAATAAGGGGTTTATTTAGGACAGATTGAGATATAAATGGCTACTAACCACTAATGTAAAGTGTTGTAACATCCATTAACCTTTTCAGCCATTTTGTTTTCTTCAAATGCCCTTAATAAACCCTTTTCTATCAAGCCGGTCAAAGCTGGCACCAGCTCAAAGCTGGTACCAGGTCAAAGCTGGCACTTAATTGGTCAAAGCTGGCACCCGGTCAAAGACGTTCACACTTGGCCCCCATCTCATGAGACACAGCCATGAAGATTACCTGACTGTGTTGGATGTAAGAGTTTAAAGATGGTATATCAGCTAATAGACTTCCCAAACCTTTTCTTTAAAATGGATATAATTTTAGTGTCAAGGGTTTTGTTATTACTTTAGCTGATATGCAGTACTCAATGTTTAATATATTTGTCTATAATTGCGTGATTTGAGATAAAAAACAATGTTGCTTATTCACCTCACTGACTCAGTGTCCCCCCTATGTGAGCATACCGGGAACTAAGTTAAAAGGCAAAGCACTGAGCCATACAGTACCACAACATAGACAGTTTTAGTGTTGACCTACAGTAAAAAAAGGGTGCACTGCCTGTGCTCATTTTATATCTTTAGACACTTTCAATCATTTTAAAAGTTGGGGAGTATGTATAGGAGACTCTATATAAGAGCAGTATGACATGGTTAAAAATTCACCGAATTTTAGCTGACAACCCATCTTTAAAGGGACATGCTACTTGTTGGACTACTGAAATTCTATTGCTATTTGCATATAACTCAGGATTATTTCTTTTAGAATCAATCTTTTTTTTTTAAACATGACATATCACTTCACTTTCATGATACAGCCTTTTGAACAAAAGGGTATCTTAATTATAGTCAAAAGGGAAATCAGCATTTTTTTTACATCACCGGTCATGGATAATCCCCTTCTTTTGTGATATAAACCAAACATTAGGAATATGTGATAAACATTGATGCAAACGTTTTTGAAGCAAAAAGACTTCAAGTCACAAATGAAACGGGAAAGTTGCCTTAACAATAGGATCCTATGGCTGTTCCAGCGACTAATAAATGTCACACACACAGATCTTCAGATGACACATTACATGGTTGATTAAGGACGACCTTGCCAGGCCATTTAATTACCTTAAATCCACTTAAATTCTACTTAAATTCGCCTTAAAGAGTGCCTTTAAGTACACCAAAATGCTGCTTAAATGTCAAAATTGACATTTAAGTTTCACCTTAAATGTACTTAAATTTGACATTTAAGTAATAAAAATGACATTTAAGGTATACTTAAATAGATATTCTCGTGCAGTGCAAGGTATTACATATTAGAATATGGTTTATCTGAAAAGGGCATTTTCATGAGTTTCGATTTTTGCCACCAGGTGGCGAATGTGTAGAAAGCTGCATTTCCCTTTAAGATAAGTTAGATTAGGCCAAAAAAAAAGGTTTGTTTCAGGTAACATGGGAGGAAAATGTAGGGTCGGTAGGTCGGATTTTTTTTTTTTGATTTTTTTTTTTAACATGAATGTACTTCCCAACTTTTTTGAACCCCCAAAATTGACCAAAAAGGAAAAAAACATTCTTCAAAATTGCATAAAAAAACGTAGGGTCGGCCCTCTTTTGATAGGGTCGGTCGGGTGACCTGAAACAAACCATTTTTTTTAGCCTTAGGGAGTGTTCATTTATTATTTACAGGGGGGGGGTGGCGGGTTTGGGGGGGGGGGTTAAAAATTTCCGACCCCTTCTGAGGGGGGGGGCGTAAAAAATTCTGACCCCTCTTGAGGGCGGGCGTAAAAATGTAAGCCCCTTTTTAGCCAAAAAGCCCGCGCGTTACTATAGTTCAAAGGGGGGGGGCGAAAAATTTTCGGCTCAAATCTCACCACCCCCCCCCCCCCTGTAATTAATAAATGAACACTCCCTTAGCTGACTGATAGCCTACTTTCACAGATAGGTCCGGTGTATCCTGGTAAGCATTCACAGTAGTCAGTATCCTGGTTGCCCATTCCATCTCCCTGACCGGCGTTTGTCTTGCAGGTGGCATTGTTGAGGCAAGGGTTCTGGTTACATCTAAGCTGGTCTGAAATAAGGAACAACATTAGGCCACTCAAAAAAATGAAATGGTTTCTCATCACCGCCCGCATCACAAAAATCAGCTTTTGAGGAAAACTTTTTTTTATTTAAACTAATTTTTTATGAAAAATATGATAAAAATGGACAATATTGGTTTATTTGGTATCAAATTAAAGCCATTACTGCCAGTACTGCAGTAGGATAGAAATAACTTACATTTTCTCTACTTTTAAAGATCCATAAATTCTTACCTACTAAAATGTGAACTTTGGTCATGAAAAACGTACATCATCCCATACAGTTTAGCCCGCGAGTATTAAAAAAAAAAAAGCCTCCCTCGTCACATTTCTCAGACCTTGGTGATGAGAAACCACTTTTTTTTTGAGTGGTCTTAGTACAAGCATATCAATACTAATACTCTAGAGTAAAGGCACCCAAAGGCGGACAGACCCTAATTCCGGACACACTGCAATCATGTGGTGATTGTGGCACTAAGTACATGCATAATTGGAAATCTAACCATACCTGATGAATGCCCTACATGTTATCTTACCACAACTGAACAAACTTGAAAGTAGCACATAGCAAAATGTGATTAAAATTCACTTTACTTTTGGTATGTGCTAGCCTAAGTCTACACACCATGCATGGATGCTAAGCACGAGTTTACTGGGTTACAGTGTGTGCAAAACATATGATATATATATAACTCTGCATCTTGACACATATAACATAGACCTTTCTTGGTGTTCAGTAGCTTTCAAAGATTTTCTCTCCTTGATAGCAATTTAGAGTGTCCGGAATTAGGTACTATGTCCAGAATTAGGTGCCAAATTTACATTCAACTAATCAGCCCTGACCCATATTCCTGAGAACCCAATGCATTTTCATAACAACATATTTGCCTTTCATATGCACCTGTTCTGGCATTAACAGATAGCTCATAAACAGGGAAATTTGAAGATTTTCACTAGCTGTCCGGAACTAGGGTACTTTACTCTGTAGCTTATTTATTCGTTTGTATGAGATCTTTTGCTTGACTATTCATTTGGTTATGAGTCTCCTATACCCCGCTTGCTCTGACTGTGGGGCTCTTAGTGATGTGGGACATGGGAGTAACATAAAACCTTGTGTATAAACCTAACTCCCATATAAGTTACACCCTAACTCCAGGCCATTTCTATAAGCCGACTAGCGCACTAGCCGTGGCTTATACAAGAGGTTTTACGGTAGCCATACTATATCCCAGCTTGCAAGGGTATATTCGTCCAATGTCGGCAATGATCGAGTCCATCGCAATCGTTATACCAACCATACCCTATTGTAGCTAATGCATACATTGGTTCAACATACAAATTACAATGATGGCCCACCCTTGGCAAGTACTCATTTGTAATTTAGTGGTGGTTCAACATTTAGATTCTGATAATGGGCCATTGCTGGGTTGACCACTGGCCCAGAGCAGGTTCATGCTTGCAGATGCTGATATTGACCCAGTGTTGGCCCAGTGTATCATTTCAGGGCCATCTAATCATGTTTGATGTTAGACCAACATCAATTCTAACTACATTAGTCCAATATTGGCTGTGCAATCGCCACCAGGTGGATTTAGTGTTGCCCTAAGAGTTTCTGGCTCCTGCTTTGTCATCATAATGAATTATAAATATGATACCCAGTTTGCTCTACATGTTTAATTGTCAGAGGAAATTCATGGATGAAGTTCAAATTTTAAAAAATGCAACAAATGAGAATTTGTCAAAGTTAACTTAAAGTCACCTCATGTGTGGGTAATGAAGTTAGTTAAATGGCTTTCTCTAAACTGATGATACTTGACAGTCATGTCTTAAGCATGTTTGCCCATTCAATTATACAAGTACAACATTGTTAAAATTCTAGTAAAGTAAACATAAAGAGTAAAGAATACTCACGGTTACAGTTTGGTCCGAGGAACCCGGGTGCACAGATGCAGTAACCCGTATTATCACACGTACCACCGTTATGACAGGAGTTGCCCTGGCACTCTGCGAAAGAGAGATAGAAGGGGAGCAGTTAGTTACACTACACTGAAAATCCATAGGTTGAAAGGGTAAGTCAGTAGGGACTATCCTAGGTTTGTCATATGTGCATTAGTCACAATGACAAAGTTATATTCAAAAATGACCGACAAGTCAGTCAGTCGTGGCTAACCTAGGTTCATCATTGGTGGGTACCTTAGTTGTTGTATTTGCAGACCACTAGTTGGAGCCACCTGTAAGATACTATGATGATAACCACTCAGTGGCTCCCTCTGAAAATTAAAAGACTGAGGTGGGTTGGTCAGTACTATAGACGTTTCGATTTGATGTTAAAGTGGCATGGTCAAATTTTTTCCATATTTCAATTCTACTTAAATCTGTTTAAACTATCATTACAATATCATGTTTGGGGGATAGGCAACAAGAAAATAGAATTGATCGGGAATAAGAGGGTCCGAGGAACACAGGAATATGCACTCCAAAAGTCTTAAATTGAGGATGAAACTGAAAGTAAGCTGAAATCTAAGCCAGATGCTGGGAAATAATGTTGAATAAAGTTGTCAGGACATGAAGTATGGCCATATTGAACATTCTATTTCATTTTTAGCTAAATTAATTTTTGAGCCCCAATCATCGGACTATGCCACTTTAAATGTGTTAATGTATTACTTGTATGAAATACGACAGTGCCACTGATAGGTCTAAAGAATGCCATATTTTACGTGAAATAACCCATACTCATCTTTCATGGCCCTGCAACATCATCAGAATGGAGGTTTGTTTACATTTGAAAGGAAATGCAAGAAGCAATTTTTAGTTCCCCTATTTTGGTATTTTGAATCAAAGTAGCTAAAAAATAACGGTCCACTCCTTTCAACCTGTTGAGTACCATAAAACCTCTCTTCTAGGCCGACCTTTTTTGGGGATTTTAAGCTTGATTCGGCTTAGCATTGTCTCATAGAGGGGGTCGGCTTATAAGGGAGGTTTTCTATCAAGTGCTTTATAGTTTAACCCCATTTAAATGGACCAAAATTCGGCTTATAATACTCTTTAAAGGTGGGGGGTCGGCTTATAAGGGAGGTCGGCTTATCAGAGAGGTTTTACGTCGGGTTATTTCACTTGCTGAAGATCGGGCCTAGGGCATTGTGAAATATGGTCAACTCACAAAATAACCCACTCAACAGATTAAGACAATTGGACCTGAATTTGTCTTTTTACATCAGTGAATACTTACGACTGTATACGAGGGCCACCAAGGATAGGAGAACGACAATTAGGAGAACGAAGCGCTCTCCTGAGGCTCCCATCTTCCCCTGGAAAGAAAGAGATAATGACATTTTAACCTCCAGAGTGCTTTTATATGTACTGTAAAACCTCTCATAGAAGCCATGGCTACCCTAATACCTCGCCTAGAAGCCGCGGCTAGTACGCAAGTCAGATCGGCGGTGCGGCTTATAGGATCGGCCCAGAGTCAGGGTGTGACTTATACGCGAGTTTTTGCCACTATGGTACAGTACTAGAATAGGTACATTCAGATAGCCAGTGCGGCTTATAGGATCGGCCCAAACTTGGGGTGCGGCTTATACGTGAGTTAGGCTTATACGCGAGGTTTTACGGTAGTACACGAATCAGACCCAAGGTGCAGCTCATAGGATCAGCCCAGATTTGGGGTGTGGCTTACAAGGGTTATTACTACAGTACTATAGTCACGAAAATCAAATCGCTGGTCTGGCTTATAGGACCGTACAAAGTCTAGGTGCGGCTAATACAGGAGTTAGTGTTACACAGCCAAAAATAATTTTTTCATTCCAAGAACGCCTGGCGGAGAAATATCTAGTTTTAAGGAATTTTTTTTTTCTTAAAAATAATCATTTGTCTGTCAGACGAGTTTCTTTATCTTAGTTTTTGGAAATAAGAAAATTATTTTTGGCTGTGTATATGCGGTTTTACGGTAGTACTTTCCTAATAACCCTTTCATGCCTCAGTAATGCATTGGTAGCATCCATGTTTTGCAGTCTCCGTGAATTTTCTTTTTCGCCATGCAGCTCATTCAGTCTTGCAGATCTTTTATTTCACAGGACTGGCATACATTTTGCTGGCTCATATACCTAAGGGCACTTCTCATATCTCATTAAAGAAAATGTATAAAGCAATAATTTACATTGAATGAATGCAGCTTTCCTGTATTTTCCTACTGAAACATTGTAATTATGTACAATTTAGAGTAATGCTATTCAAAAAGTTTATACAAAATATTTTTCTCCTTAATAAGGGTCTGTTCTACAAGCTGTAAAAACTGAGATGTTGCCAAGGATCTGAATTCGGACCGGTGGTAGGACCAGTCTTGCCGGTCCAGCGGCCTTTTAAAGGGACTCACTACTTGTCGCAGGATTACTGATGTTCTATTGACTTTTGCATATAACTCAGGATTATGTTAGTTTGATTTATTATTTAATAGAAAATCAAAAGAAATGGCCATGTCACGGTGCTAACTTTCATGATACGGCCATTTGAGCAAAGGAGTACCTTAACTATAGAAATGAATAGGAAAACAGCATTTTTACATTATCTGTCATGGATAATCCCCTTCTTCTATTGATATTGCAACCAAACCTTGGGAATATATAATAGACAACTATACAAACATTTTAGGTCCAATAAACCAGGGGGTCACGGATAAAATGAGAAAGGCATTAATTTTGGAAAAATATTTCTTTTGCCTTAACTATAGGGTGCTATGGGTGTCCTAGCAGTGAATATATGCGAACAATGGAGGTAAACTGTCAAAGTAGCAAATACAAATAGTTGATTTAGGGAAAGTGGTCTATGTAGGAATATGAATACAGCTTAAAGAATACTTTCCATGAGCTTCAATTTTTGCCGCCAGGTGGCTTCTGTGTAGGAACCAGCAATTCCCTTTAACTGCCTATAGCCAGTGTCTGGCACGTTTTCACGGAGACTGGTATTGTCTAAATGTATCAATTTAACAGATAAAGCATAGTTGAATTATGCATCGGCGCTGCATTCATGCACCCTGACAATAACCAGTGAATGAAGGGATAATGATTCTTTGTGTCAATAAAATTTCTGCAAATGGTGCATCATGATGTGCATTGATGCATCATGATTTGCATTGGTGCATCATGCTGTGCATTGGTGCATCATGATGTGCATTGGTGCATCATGATGTGCATTGGTGCATCACAATGTGCATTGGTGCATCATAATGTGCATTAGTGCATCATGATGTGCATTAGTGCATCATAATGTGCATTGGTGCATCATAATGTGCATTAGTGCATCATGATGTGCATTGGTGCATCATAATGTGCATTAGTGCATCATAATGTGCATTGGTGCATCATAATGTGCATTAGTGCATCATGATGTGCATTAGTGCATCATGATGTGCATTAGTGCATCACAATGTGCATTGGTGCATCATAATGTGCATTAGTGCATCATGATGTGCATTAGTGCATCATAATGTGCATTGGTGCATCATAATGTGCAATAGTGCATCATGATGTACATTGGTGCATCATGATGTGCATTGGTGCATCATGATGTGCATTGGTGCATCATGTTATTGATTGACCTTGAGGCCTCATGGTGCACCAATTGCCCGATCTAATATTATAAGCGACCGTAACTAATTGCGAGCTGCCGACGAGCGTTGGAATGCTAATTTCAGCCGTATTCAGACTGTGGCGCCAGCCTCATCCTGATAGACATGTCTAACCCTTTAGTGAACATCCCTCACTCCATAAGAAAGATCTCGCAGGAACTGAGGGGCTTTTGCGACAGGACATTATATATAATCATTATCCCAGCTAACAAAAAAACGTTATTTTACGTCAAAATAACGTTCTAAATCTGTATATAACGTTATGCTATAGTGAGGAGCCTTGGAGAAACGTTATAAAACGTTAAATAACGTTACAAAATGGTGTATAACGTTTTTTGTTTACTGGGTATGTGTCTTTTCTTCCTTTCAGGTAGTGGTTTGGATGTGGATTTTTGATTAAAGTGCTCATCCAAGTAATTCAGGGGTGTCGGAACAGGGGGAAGGGGGCAGGAGGGGCAAAGCCCCCCCCCTCCCCCAGTCTATACATGGGGGGAGTACCTTTTGGCCCGATACAAATTTAGGAAATTTTGGGAATTCCTTTATAGTTATAACAAGATATTCCCACAAATTGCCCTTAAAATGCATCAAATCATATTAAGATTTTCACATCTGTAATGGGGGGGGGGGGGCATGCCCCCAGACCCCTCCTCCAAGTTGCCAGTCCAGTCCAGTTGCTTCCGATACCACTGTAAACACAGTATGTGTGTCTGAGATCTGCGTGTCTGGGGTCACTCTATCATGTTTTGGATAACCACTGCAGCACGACTCTGAAAAGCAGTGGTGGTGAATTTTCATTAGATCCTGAAAAGGGGGGTGGTCAGATGTTGTTGAGGCCCTGATTAGTAGGGCGGTTAAAATCATATCATGAAATTGAGCAAGTTTTCTTGCTGATAGGGATGAATAGAAGTGTATTTGTACAAAATTCAGGGAGACCTAAACTTGTAATACCTCATCAAATCTCCCAACCCCTGAAAAGTGTGATGGTCAAATCTCCCGTCCTCTAAAACGTAGCGCAGTCAAATCTCCCAACCTCTAAAATGTAGGGTGGTCAAAACTCCCAACCTCTGAGAAGTAGGGCGGTCAAATTTCCCAACATCTGATAAGAGAGGTGGTAGGGCGGCAGTTGTTATCTACCCGCAAAGACTCAGTGAGCCCCCCTGGGCCTGGCACACTTGTCTGTGGTATCTCTGGTTGAGAAGCTTCCCAATTGGCTGGCCCCACGTAGGGTAGACTGCCCATGAGATGACTACCTGGTGTCTTGGTACCATGAGTAGACCGGTTTGTCTCATTCAGGGTGCCATTAATGGATCATGGGGCCGATCTTCCACAGGGTTATTATAGACATGGGGCTGATATTCCTCAGGGACAATCATGATAGGGTTTATTGTCCACACTCAAAAAGTAAACTTGTCTCCGGACTCTTCAAAGTGATGGTCATAAAATAAACGAGTCAAAAACTCGTCTAAGTGACAAGGAAGTGGGTCTTCTAGCTGAAGATAGAAGACCCACTTGGTATGTGCCAGCCCAAAACCCAACATTTGCCAGCTCCAGATTCTATTTGTGGGATGGTAACCTGATAGGTTAAACAACTTTTGACTCGTTTATTTTATGATATTCACTTTGATGAGTCTGGAGACAAGTTAGCTTTTTCAGTGCACAGGGCTCCTGATCTGTGTACCTGTCTACTCAAGGTACCAACACTAACAATAGACCTAATCATCTCCTGGGCGGTTTACCCTATATCATCACGGTCAATGATCACCATGGCTACACTCCTGGAGCTTGACTGTCATGGTTGAAGTGAGACCGAAAGCACTTTTGGATATAGTTCAGTCTTCATTCACATGAGGGCTCTCAAGGGCTGGGAGCTCAGCTCTTACAGGCACAAGATAGGGTGAATATGTTGTAGCTTGACAATGCTCATGGTAGGGTGGCCGGAGGGTCTAGCTGATCGCCCAGTCTGTATCTGATCCTATGTTAAATGACCCTTTTATGATATGCCCCCATTTTAACTGGGGAGCAGATAAAGACCTCCAGTAAATTTTCATACAGAGATCTTGAATAGGTCCATCATATACAGGCTGGAATAAGCATACAGAATTGTATTACATACTATAATTTAGGGGCAATTTTGACAGACCTTCAGACTTTGAGTCCATCCTGAGCTATAACCTGCAACTATCATTTGGGAGAATGGGCACTCCTTGATGGCAAAGCCATATTTCAACGAGATTCTTCTTTTGATTGAAGCGTCTTGAATGCAGGTATCCGATGGGGGGGGGGGGGGTCCTATAACATATTAAGAAATTTATATCTTTGTGAGACAAGGCTCCTAAAATTGCCTATTTTCAGAGCAAATTTTTTCATTGAAGTTTTTAATTGGTAATTCATGGTAGATTACTGGAGATAGAGCTAAATCAACTCTAAATGATGCATTTGGAATGGAATTGATACAACCTACCACCTGTCAGCTGAGGGTCATTTAGAGTCATTTGGGTCATAATCCAAAGATTATATCATGCTATCAACACTAGATGTCACCCCCGTTGTATAGGATAAAGAGACAGCCAACAGTGATCAGTTGTACTTTAGTTTAGACCTTTGACACTGCAGCAGCCCTGTTCCATGAGTGAGATGTGTATGTACACTGTAGAAATATCAAAAGCTGTCAGAAAGGTGAGAGGGGCGAGGTTATTCTTATCATCTATCACCCATTTCCTATCAAAGATTTAAAGATAACAATAAGATATTGTTAAATGCGAATATTGGGGCTTTCTCTGTATATATGATACATATTTGTCAGGTCGATTTATAAAAATCCGCCGGCCACCCTACTCATGGTCCCCTGTCCAAACACTGCTGCCCTCTGTTGGAACTGTTATTTTAGTCCATGTATGGAAAATACTGCTCTTATTCCCTGACGGCCCAGCTTTAAAGGCACAAATCTTGGTACCCTTCCAGTAACGGTCGGAGTGGAGTTGGGTCAGGTACTCAGCCCTATATATACCGATGGTGGGGTCGATCTGTGCACAGCCAACTTCTTCATCAGAACCAAAAACACTTTGGATCCCATTTTCTGAACCCGGGACGTCACGATGCCCCTTGTTGCCATAATGTATCACCCCAGCCATATCTAGTCTACTTGGGCCAAAAAAAAATAGACTACGCAATACTGCCATGCTGGAATGGCTCTGCCGGGGGGGGGGGTATTATGAACCAAAAATTATACACCCACATTGCTTAGAAAAACTACTACTCCTCACTGTGTAGGCATTCTTGCTGTAAAGGGGTGATTTATTCCCACCAAATATTAAGATTCCAGTTTTATTTCATGGTGAATACGAGGACCACTATGCTTAAGTACTAGAAATCCTGTATCCCATGCCCCCCATGGGATACAGTGTTCCCGTATCCCATGGCCTGTGACGTCATCATTTGTTCAGATTGTTATGGCCATTTATATGCAATTAAATATATTTTGAAGAGTAAATACCATGAAATATAGGCAAAGGCTCATAGCCAGCGGATTTTTGGTACCGTTCCCCCCTTGGTGGGACTGGGGCTTCCATAATATCCTCTGGCCATGTGGCTTTGTCTATGTATACAAGTCGTCTGCTTCCTCTTACCCCCTACTCCTCTCTTCTCCCCTTTTCTATAGACGGGGACGGTAGGCAGTCAAGGGATGCCCCAACACAGGAGTGCTGCAAACACCATCTTATGTAGAGTCAACTACCGGTACATTCTACTGTCCATGTACACTCCACTGCACAGCTACTTTAACTATCAGTGCCCAGAGCCAGGAGTACCGTGGAACCTCACGTAAAAGCTGTGACTAGTACACGAGTCAGATTGCCAGTGCGGCTTATATTATAGGATCGGCCCAAAGTCGGGGTGCGGCTTATATGAGAGTTTTTCCAAATTTCAATTTCAAAGATCACCTCAAAACGGCCTGAACATTACCCGGGAGCCGCAGGGAGGCGGGGGGGGGGGGGGATAAGGGCCTATCAGGGGAATGGGCAATAACATAGTCTATTATAGAGGTTGACCATCCAACCCCTATCTGTGTACAAGAAATGCTATCTGTAGTACCCATGCAACAGCTATCTGTAGTAATCTGTCAGAAATAAGTGTAGCTGCACAGCGAGATATATGTAGCTGTACAGTATAAAAGGAGGTATTTTTGGTTTCCAGTATCACATACTGTACAGCTAGACAAGGAGAAATGCGTTTTTCTTTTCATATTTCTTTAATCCATTTGACATGCATTTTCACCCATATTGACATAGAAATGTTAGCTAATGAATATTTTAATATGTACATTTGTATACTTTAGATGTCCTATAGATAAGCAACAGTAGTGCCTATTGTGTCAAGGTGGGATTCGAACCCATGATCTCCTGTGTGTGGGTTTTACAGTAGGTACACAGAGGCAAATATCAGAGTCACCCAATGTCGCCAATACTACTCTCATACAAGGGTCAGGCACTGCTGGACTATAATAGATGGGTCAAGGGCCATTCTAGTGAGGGTCAGGCTAGGCTGGACATTCAATAACAGGCTGGACTTTGGCAAACTTGCTTGAAAGTCTGGCCATGCTGGGTCCTCATGCCATAGTCTGGCAATGCTGGACTCTGGGGAGAGTCTCTGTCAGCCTGCAAGAATATACATATACATATATATATATAGACACACATATATATATATATATATATATATATATATATATATATATATATATATATATATATATATATATATTTATATTTACATATATATGTATATATATATATATATATATATATATATATATATATATATATATATATATAAATATATATATACATATATCATCCTAGTCATGCCATATTCACATGTTGACTGTATACATGTAGCATATAAGTCTCTTTAAATATACCCAGAAATAGCACATTAATGTTCTTCAGTTAAACCAAATCTTTTTATTCTTTATATGCAGTAAAACCTTTCATTTGAAGAACTGTATGGCGACTGTGCAGAGAGAAGAAACAGCGTCAAAAGGGAGTCCAGGCTGCCTCCACAATGACCCCCCTGTTTAGGGGAGTCCATGTCACCTAAGGGAGTTACTTGGGGGAGTCATATAGCTCCCTGGGTCCCAGATGACTCCCAGATGACTCCCTTAAGTCAGCCAGAGAGTCACCTAGGCTCCCTTAGGCGATCAGGATGCCCCAGAGAGAGACGTCATTCTGGAGGCACCCTGGACTCCCTTTTGACGCTGTTTCTTCTCTCTGTATGCCCATCCGCATGGATTGTGGAATGTTGTAAAGAGGAGTGTTGTAAGGAGAGACAATATACAATTGTTAACATGATCCCGGGGTAAGTCATCAGCTCGGTAATTACCATGTTCATGTAACGTGTAATGTGATTTGGAAACGCCCAAAGCTTTCATCACACATCCGTCAAAACACCTCCTCGTGTGCGTGCCAAAGAAACTTAACCCTTTAAGGACAGCATGATGCCTTCATGCATCATGCCCTCAGTCAACACGATGCATGAATGCAGTCCTGGTGAGTCACTCACCAGGGCTGCATTCAAGCACCATGCTGACCCTACCGAGTCGAGACACTTGCTAAGGGTCGGAATGATACACCAATATAGCACCGGCGAGTTACTCGCCAGTTCTGCATTGGTGCATCATGATGACAAATGTCATCTTTTATTGACATCCATCCTTAAAGGGTGACACACAGAAGAAGTTACCCCTTTAACTATAGCCGTGTACATAGTAGGATACTACAACCGCCCACAGCTAAATGGGCATTTGTTGGCATGATCCATCAGTGCAAGACCTGTGTATCATGCCAATCTTGGGGGAGTGCATCAGCCCTGTAGGGTCAACATGATGCACTGATGCAACACTGACCAGTCACTCACACCTCATGCAGGAAAAACGGCAGTAAGAATTAAAGTTGGCTTTGAATGGTTAAGTGTTTGTGTAGCATGGAAGATACCGGTTAAGTGTCCATGCATTATAAAACCATACCAGCAGTCATGCATGAAGTGTATGTGGTACAGTGGGAGCATCGGAGGTTCTCTAACAGAATAAATGCTCCCTGGCCCCCGACAAGGAGCATGGTTTCCGCTTGGCTGGCCTCACAGCTACCTGCACGGGCCGGCAGTGTGAGTGACAGCAGTCACCTCAAGCATGCAATCATGACACGGGTGAGCACAGGCGTACTCTGAGTCCTAAGCCTATGGGGGGAGAGGTGTGTTGTTCTAAATATAGAAAGGCCCGTCACTGAGATGGTCCGATCATCTAGACACTTAGAAGTGGGGGCTCATATGCAGAGCTGGAGTAATAAACCGATGTTGCAGGTTCCTTAGTAGGGGGCACCATTGCTTGATCTGGTAACCAGCGAGATAAGCACTGATACAGCAATCACAATGGGCACAGGCACAATGGGCACAGGCTGTTACATAATGCCCCCTAAGAATACCGCAGTGAAGGCCAGGGAATATTCTCATGGTTGATAATGCAACCGGCTAGACGCCGATACAATACTATGCATTGCCACATGTTGACATATATAGAAATACAAAATATATGCAGACCCCTTGAATGTATATTTTACATGACATTGTGCAGAATATCACATTTTCTGTTAGTCCCCCTTCATCTGGGTGTCAACATAGCTGCAGAGCACTTTCCACATGGGCAGTCTGCAGTGCACTGTGTGATTAAGCTTCAGGCTTATAGGAAAAATATAAATCTAACTAATACAAATACAGGCAATTTATATAAGGTAAATAAAAATATATTTATTTATTTACCTATGCTTGAGTATTTATTATATGTGGAAGAAGTTAAGTCGGGCCCCTTACACCATAGGCAACACCTCAAACAACAATAATATAAATAAAATGGCCGAAATCCAGGTGGCAGGCCTTCACGTATATACTACATATCACAGCTCTTCCCCCATAGGTTTAGGACTCAGAGTACGCCTGTGCAGGGGAGTGTCCACCATGGCTGCGGTTGGGGTGGGTGTTGGCTAGGGGTAGTGGGGCGTGGTGAATGGTGTAGGAGTGGTGCTATGTTTATACTTTGGAGGGGTGTTCACCCCCGGTGCTTATACAAGACAGGCGCTTATTCAAGATCCAGTTTTAGTGCTTGAGAGTAATTTCAAGACCCTCATACCCCCGGCGCTTATTCAATACCCGGCGCTTAAACGCGACGGTACAGTATGTTACCATTAGAGCGGGGTCCACAAAGCGTTAGGGGGGAAAAGGTTTGTTTCTGGTCATCCAACCTACTCTACGTAAATAGGACCGACCCTACATTTTTTATGCAATTCTGAAGACATTTTCTTTTTTCTTTTATCATTTAAAAAAATCAATTTTAGGGTTTGTAGAGTTAGAGGTAGTGGCGTTACCATGGTGGCAATCAGAGTTGGAGTGTCCCCTGTGGAGTTGGGAATGAACTATACTCCGATAATATTGATATGAATATAAACTATTTATATTGAGTTACCTGAAACAAACCTTTTCTTTTAGCCTTGGTTTATGTGGATTTTATAACCTAACCCTCATCGGCGAGCCGCAAAACTTTGAAAGGCACAGATCTCGGTACCCCTCCAGCAACAGTCAGAGTGTAGCTGGGGTGGGTACTCAGCCCTATAAATAGGGGCGCTGGGGGTTTAACACCCACTTTGCCAGGCTCCTCACAGAGTTGTAAAGGGACGATTCGGTCGCTGAACTTTCTTCCCCCCCCCCCACCTCTCCCCTCATGTCAACTAGGTGCCTACCGCATAGTTTTGTATAAGAAGCATCATATACTATTACTATATGTGTCAATAGGCGTACACACTATTGTATCAAATAATAAGTTATGGAGGAGTTTGCGAGATCAGTAGACCACCTCCCTGAGTGACCTGGTTGTTTTGACCAGGCCATTAGATTATTGCTGGCCCCTTTAATTAAACCTTAATGCATCATGCCCTTGGTGGTCATGATGCATGAATGCAGCCCTGGCGAGTAACTCGCCAGGGCTGCATTCAAGCATCATGCCAACCCTTTTGGATTGAGACACTCCTTAAGGGTCGGCATGATGCACCAATGCAGCCCCAGTGAGTAACTGGCCGGTATCATGACGACATGTCATCTTTTAGTGACACGTGTCCTTAAAGGGTTAAAAAAACATATGTGAGTCAGATTTCCCAAAAATGCTCTAAACTGGGGCATTAAGGTATGGAAAAGAAAATTTTGGTAAACCCAAGTTATCTTAAAACAAGTTAATTACATTGAAAGACCAGTATCTTTGGTCTATGGAACCACCAAAGGGAAGGCTTAACTCCCAGGGGGTCAGTTTTTATTATCCTGTGAACATAACCTAGAGTAAAAGTGGCGGAGGTTACGACCAAAATATCACAGATTTATTAGAATGTCTGAAAAACACTACAGTAACTTTTAATTTTGTCTACAAGTAGCTATGGTATATATAATCATGCATACCAAGTTTGATAATCACCAGACAAAGACTTTTCATTTTGTGGGTTAACAAACTTTCGAAAAACTCGTGAAAATGTTGCAATTTTTACCAAGAATCACAAACTTTACTCTAGCTTGCTCAAAAGTGTCTTGTTTATCATAATATTTGCGTATGATTTATGCCGGGACTATCAGAGTGCATGCCCCGGGGGGGACACTTGGTTTATTTTGTATGCACATGTGTGCGGCTGCCAAGGGCACTTTTTGAGCAAAATACCCCTCACCAAGGGTCTGTGTTTCACCAAAACCCCTCTCTCCAAGGGTCAATTTTCACCAAAATCCTCCTCACCAAGGGTTACTTTTCCGAGATTTCTACAAATTCCACCCGAAAAGAGTGATATTTCTGAGTTTTCGCCAAAATTTGTTGTGAAAAAGGTCCTTTTCGACCAAATTCTGTCTCAACAAGGGTGACCCCCAGGAAAAATTGCTGAAACCTAGGCCCTATTTTCCAAAATCCCCCTCAGCATGGGTAAGGGTTGTCAAAGGGCTAGCCCCACACCTGTGTCAAAATAAAATTGAGTGCCCCCCCCCCCCGGGTGCATGCACAGGTGCAGGGGTCGTCGTTTTGTCTGGCCCGGGAGCCACCTCATCGCCTCCCGATGGCAGAATAATCTATTTACAACTACTAATAAACCAGGTCCCTACCCAGCCATGCACCACGCCCCAAGCAGGCCCCATCACAAGTTCTACCTGGGAGTTGGAGATTGAAAATAGTAAGACACTCCGACCTTATTTGCGATATGATAAGGCATTCCCACCATGCACTATTGTAGGGCAGGCATGGGCGACCGCTGAATATGAGCAGTGGTCTAAACATCAGGGGGGAGATCAAGTGTTCCAATTCATTGGAATAGGGTAGGCCACTGTGGTCACTGCACTGAATACCTGTGCCTCCTGTGCATGGACCCCTGTACTTTCCTTGTTCCCCACAGTGTTGTAGGTATGCAGGCCATGTGCTTTAAGGACCGCAGCTATGTTGACACAGAGCAGAGGGGGGACTTTGCTAAAAGTGGCTCCATTTCCAGTTTTATACAAAATTGTGTATTCTGGATCCCAGCAATATTACTTATTATGCATAATCATGAGATAGTGGCCTTTTAATGCGTCCAAATGCCTGCGTTTTTACCAGAATACGATGCTCAAAGCAGAAGGGGGACTTTGAGTTGACTACCCTGTTTTTGTAAACAGAAACATGTGACATCTGCTGTCTTCACGATTTTCCCGCGCAACTATCACTGGCTGCTGTTTTCTAGATACAATAAGTTCAACAAAGAATCTTCAAGGAGAATAAGCACTGCCTGCAGATTGTGTTGTTATAGCAACCGTATAGTCCCTCCTAGGGGAGAGGGAGCCATATGGGGCAGTGTGGGGGAAATCTGCTGATAAGACATAGATATGTAGCTCAGGGGCAAGAACCTGCAGTGGGTAACGTATACTATTGTAACACCACATTCGTCCTTACTGTAGTAAAAGGATTAAAGGGACAGACAGTGTCATGGCTCTAGACCCCTAAATTCAATATGGCGACATGGGCATTTCTTAACATGCGACATGAGGCCTAGTGACGTTCGACATGAGGCTTAAAAAGATAGTGACAAGGGACATGGACATTTCTTAAAATCGACATGGGACATGAGCATTACTAAGCGGCATAGACATGTGACATGGCCATTTCTAAAGATCGACATTCGACAAGGGGACCCCCCCATCAAGAGCCCCATCGTCTACAATTAAAAGCCAGTGACCTGTTTAATTCTTGCTTTTTATTGAAAATATAAAATGTATGTATATGCCTATGTAATAAGGACTACCATGAAGTCGCATAAAAACATAATATTTCGATATTATCGCCCTAACCCCAACCTAAAGGGTGAGCATTCTCTATATGAGATAATCCCCTGTTTCCTATTGCCTGTTTTATAGTATAAGTAGTATTTGCAAGGATGAGGAGTAGGGCCTATTATAGTACTAGTACCTACCCCCGTACCTACGATAGACAGTGGCGGATACAGGATTTGTAAAGGGAGGGGGGCGCACCCCCTTCTCTTGGTAAAAGGAGGGGGCGCACACTACATATTTGTCCTAAATTGGGGTCTACAAATGACAAATAAACTCTTAACTAGAGGTCAAAAGGAGGTGGCGCTCCCTCCCGCGCCCCTGTCTACACCCACCACAGCTATAAATCAACGCAGCAAGAAAGGGTGACTTTTCAGAAAAGTTCTTGAACATTTCTGAAGTCTGGCCAACAAATAAATGAATATAACCTCAAAATCCCGCATTTTAATATGTACCATTTGAAAGATAATTGTTCTGTGAATCTCCTGATATGAGATGTTTGCAAATACAGTGATTACAGACAATGTTATGTGCATTCTGCTGAAAGTAACGTTAACACAACTTTATTTTGTAAAAGTCACCCTTTCTTGGCGCATTGGTCTATAGGCCAACTATGATGTCATGCACACATATATTCAAAGGTGATTTGTCATCTGAATAAATCTTAAAGAGTCTCCACAAGGTCGGGTGGTTTATTGCCATTTGATGGTAGTCAGTTTGGAGACAGCTGCGGAGTATACATTTACATTCTATCAGCGGGTTTGGACGATAATAGGCTTTGAAACCCGGCTTTGAAAAACACGTTTTGTTACACCTGGGTAAAATGTCAATGAACCACCCCAGTCAAACCCAATTGGTTAAAGATGCCGGGTCCTTTAAGAGAAAAACAGTCTACAGAAATAAGAGGTGCTGGGGACTACTAGTAGATCTTTGATATACGTGTGTGGTAAGGCCGCTGAAAAATGATAATCAGCTTTCCGAATACTTTCGGGAAAAAAGAGGTACGGGAGGGAAGCTTTTTTATTTTATTTTATATTCCTATTTTATGCCATGAGGGCAGACAACTTTATTTATGCTCAATAGAATTTGGATGGATTAATCGATGATATATATGATCCTCAATATAATCATCATTTATGGGAACAATAATCCAGATAAATTGGGATTGGATCAGGGATTAAAATCGTTTTTAAATCTAGTCCCTACGCCAATAACTAGTCTAAACTAAGATATGGCTAGTTTTGGTATGGGAGCCGCCATTTTATAACTGTCCCCTGACTCCAGAACAGTGCATTGTGGGTAAATATGTTATCAGCCACTGTTCACACCTAGGAACAATGCCCATAGATAAGAGTGATAAACCTGATGGGTGGCATCCTACCCTTATCATAATCACCTGAATCACCTCCCCATTGTTGAAGGTGTGATTTGAGGGACTGAGCCTGATGGGGAGACAATGCATTGGTTACACTTTGACTGACTAACATGTAGTCACCCACAGAGGTGTTAATGCTCAATTTCTCTGTGATTCAGGATATTCTCCCTTCTTTCAGATTATCTAATGAAAGGCCATTTCAAGGTGAATCCATGTATTTGATTTCAAGGAGAGAGAACCCTCCAAAGTAAACTACACAAAGAGACAAAATGGAGACTTAATACACGACTACCTGAGCCTCCTAGTGTATGCCTTCAGAACAAGCATAGGCTCTCCCACGTATGCGGCCCTTTTTAACTGATGCGGGCGGTATCCGCAAAGCTCATAATACTTTTAAGTTGCCTAAGAAGATTATGCTATATGTTCAATAACTTTATAGGGCCTGACATTAACTACAACTATAGTTGACGTATTAAATGTATGTGTGTTAATACAAGTATTTACGGTATATATAGTCATCTAATCAGGAAAATCTAATCAACAAATCCCCCCCCCCGCACCCTTCGAGCTCCAGTATGTTAGCAGTGATGGGAGACGATGAGGCGGACCCACGGCCCAAACCCTCTGATCCTCTCTTAAAGTATTTCCTGCAAATATGCATAATTATGTAGACAACAATAGTTACCCCTGCATGGTATCAGGATCCAGGATTGTCTAGAGGGGGGGGGGAGGGGGGCAAACCTGGCCAACCCGGAGTGACTATGTGTTTCCAGTGAGCGAAGCGCATCAGCTTGAACTGGGGGGGGGGGTGGAAGCATGCCCCCCCCCAAAGAAAATTTTAAAACGATAAAACTCAGCGCTGTTGGCAATTCTAATGCTCTGCGTCGGAAAAACACTGGTCTCTACATTCTCAACGCCCTGTGGAGCCCAGAGACAGGTGCCTACATCTACGGTCAATGAGCTACGTTAGGCGCAGCTTCAAGCTCTCCAGGCCCATTACAGCCGTCAGGCTGTAATGGGCCTGGACAAATTTGTATCTAATAATTGTAACCTAGTTAGAAAATGATCCAGGATCCTGGATCATTTCTTAATGAGATAGCTCAACCACTGATTGGTTAGACATGGTCACATGATCATGAATGACATAGATATGTTGTGTTTGGCCTCATGGGTTTGAATCCCACCTTGGCAAAAATGTAGGTTCGTTTTTTTACATTTTTTATTTGACCTATTTGAAGCATAAATACCCCTATGCTGGCATAGTAAAATTACATATTAAATATTTAGACAGAGAAAATAGTGTAATGGAGGTGTATTGTACAGCCATCAAAAGTTCTACCAATTGTGCAAAGGAGGGACTCGAACCCATGATGTCCAGATTGGTGATATCCAGTACAAGCCAGTACATAAGGACTCTCCCAGACTGTATACATACAGTCGGGGTCCGAGACTGCGTTAGGTGCAGAAGTTGCTGCCCCTCCTCTAACAGTCTGAGTGCAGGCATGACAGGTACTCAGCTCTTTATATACGGGCGCTGAGGTTTAATGTCCCTAACATGTTGCACTAGGATACCATTTCAGCTCAGAATTGCGTTTTAGCTCTTCAATTTGTCTGTTGTACACTCAAAAAATAAACTTGTCTCCAGACTCTTCAAAGTGACGATCATAAAATAAATGAGTCAAAAACCTGTCTAAGTGAAAAGGAAGCTGGTCTTCTAGCTGGAGATAGAAGACCCACAGATGGTATGTGCCAGCCCAAAAACCTTACATTTGCCAGCTCCAGATTCTATTTGTGGGATGGTTACCTGATAGGTTAGACAACTTTTGACTCTTTTTTTTTATGATAGTCACTTCGACGAGTCTGGAGACAAGTTTACTTTTTCAGTGAACTCAGAGGGTAGTGAACAGATAGTCAGTCTGTGCAGGCTCTACATTTGTGTACATTGTTCACCTTAGGGAGTGGTCATTTTCTTAAAAACAGGAGGGGGGGGGTCAGTGGATTTTCTTGCAAGCGGGTTGAAAATGGGAGGGGTAGAAATTTTTTGGTCCCCCCCCCTCAGACTCAGACGGCCGACCCCTTTGAGCTTTAGTAAGGCCCAGGCTTTTTCGCTAAAAAAGGCGTGACGTTTTATTGGTCCCCCCCCCTCACAAAGATGACCACTCCCTTAATAAGGCAAAGAAGAGAATAAAGGTATGTTTCAGGTAACATGAGATATAAGTCTATGATCGGTATGTCAGATATTCATTTCATTTGATCTTTTCAGCATAAAAGTATTAGCTGGCCACTCTGTAAATTTCACCAATAAAAGTGTAGATATACGAAATTTCCTTCAAAATTGCATAAAAAACGTAGGGTCGGCTTTGTTACCCAGCAGGCACAAAAAAACATTAAATTTACATCGAATCAACATTGACGACCAATTGGCACTGTTGATTCAATGTTCTGTTGACACAGTCGGGTTATGTGAGACCAACTTCTTTTTTAATCTAAACCTTATAGTAATATCCATTAAAAAAACACGTTCCCCAGTAAATACTGTCTAGATTATATTCCAGCAAATAGGGCAGTTTAAAGAAAACTAAATAAAATAGAATTTTGTTCACAGTCAAACCCCCAGCGACGGCTCTTCTAATCCAAGAATTTGAAAGGGGCATAATAATATATGCTCTTAATGATGTGTTTGATATGTAAAACTCTGACAAAAACTCTTGGAATCTCTAGGTTCCTCCTGGTGAGAGTAGAGCAAGGCCTATCCCTAATGTGGATGCTGTACATAGTGTTATTTGTTGTACCATAAATTCTCGCGTATAAGCTTAACTCACGTATAAGCCGTACCCCGAGTTTGGGCCCATCAGATAAGCCGCACTGGCGATCTGAATATGGTAACTTTTAGTACTATACCATAGTGGCTAAAACTCGCGTATAAACCGCACCCCGACCCTAGACCGATCCTATAAGCTGCACCAGCGATCTGACCCTCGTTCTAGCCGTGGCCTCTACGCAAGAATTTACGGTACATGAAATTGAAGGATGACACATGTGCCTCTACATGGGTAAAAATCGACACCGGCGACACAGCCGTTTTAGGTCCTTTTAAAAATCGACAGACACAGGAAAGTTGGGGTTAAAAATCGACCAACAGGGATTTAACTCTAAGTTCTTATGTAGCTAAAAATGGACACGGTGACACGGCCCCTTTGGCTAAAAATCTACACAGCGACATGGTTCAAACTGTGGGGACCCATGTAGAGGCATGCACATGTAGTGTGCAGCGGGGCATGAGTTTCACTAGTAGCAGACATGCAATGCTTGTGTACGCGAATTAGGCTATGGGGGCCGCCATCTTGGCTCAGAGCAATGCATTGTGGTTAGGCCCAGACTCCAGAGCAGTGTATCATGGGAGAATTTCTTATTAGCCCCTTTGTTCAAGGTGTGAGGAGAGGAGATTAGCCTGATAAGGAGATGGAGTTTAGCCCCCGACTACCTAAGATATATACCAGGATGTGCTAGTCCCGTATAGATGCGCGGGGACAGGCCACACAACTTTCTGAGCTCCCTGGCGTTCTCAGCTTGGTGAATGTGTGGGCTATAGGATACCATGGGAAGCCCGGCGGGGGGGGGGTGGGGGGACTTAATATATTAATTTGTATACACAGGTGTGCGGCTGGCGAGGGTACTTTTTCAACAAAATGTCCCTAGCAAGGGTCCTGTTTCAGAGAAAAAATGTCCCTAGCAAGGATTTAGTTTTAACAAAATGTCCGTAGCAAGGGTCACTTTCTCACCAAAATTACCTGTTTTTCACCAAAATGTCCCATATTTGCCCATTTTTTGCAGACATTTTGCAGACACAGGTAAAATTTCTTGGTGAAAGTACTCATCCATGAAACGTTTTGTGTTTTCCCTCTTCAAAACAAGGACTTTTCAGCCGATAATGCCATAGGTTTTTGAGGCAAATGCTCCCTAGGTCATTGATCTAGCCGCACACCCCTTTCAGAAAAAATTCAAGAATCTGCCAATAGACTCTACATAAGAAGTTGGTGGTCACAACATGCAAGACCCTCTCATGCATACCCTGGTGCTAGTTGTGGACACTTAACTTTGCCAAACGTGTCGGGTCACCCTCAACCTACCTGACCTATGCTCTTAACCCTTTAAGGATGGATGTCGCTAAAAGATGACATACGTCGTCATGATGCACCAATGCAGCACCGGCAAGTAACTCGCCAGTGCTGCATTGGTGAAATATGCCAACTCTTCATGAGTGTCTCAATCCCGTAGGGTCAGTATGATGCTTGAATGAAGCACTGGCAAGTTACTCACCAAGGTTGTATTCATGCATCATGACAACCAGGGCATGATGCATTAAGGTATCATGCTGTCCCTAAAGGCTAACGGTAACCATAGATGATAATAATTTCACTTTTCTTACGTTTGAAGCAATATGTGAAGACTTGATGGGAGGGGGGGTCCCCATGCCCTATGTCGATTTTAAGAAATGCCCATGTCACCATATTGATTTTAAGACATGCTCATGTCGCCATATTGATTTTAAGAAATGACCCATGTCCCATGTCACTATCTCTTTTTTCCTCATGTCCCATGTCACTAAGGCCCAAAATGGTCCGTGTTGCCATGTCGAATTTAAGGGTCTAGGGCAATCCTTTGGGTAGAGTATTATTACTGTGCTGGGACAGTGGCCATGATTGACTCGGCCAGGGAGGTGTGTTTCATTATCATCAGGGAGTGGTCATATTTGAACAAAAGTGGGGGGGGGGGGGGGGGGGGGGGTCGGTGGATTTTCTTGCGAGCAGGTCGGAATTCTTTTGGTCCCCCCCCCCCCATGAGAGGGGTCAACATTTTTTCAGTCCCCCCCCCTCCAGGCAGGTTGAAATTGAGCGCGGCCGACCCCTTTGAGCTATAGTAACGCACAGGCTTTTCTGCTGAAAAGTGGTATCTTTTGTCCCCCCCCCCTCAAGAGGGGCCCAAATTATTTTGGTCCCCCCCCCCTTTCAAGGTGTCCAAATCCACCACCCCCCCCCCCCCGTTGTTAAAAAATGACCACTCCCTTATCTCTACTGGGACACCTTGTGGTCATAGGTCCATACACCCACCAGACACCATCCCTAACCATAACACATGTAGCTACTATTTCTTAGTTTTTTTTTATAAATTGTGGGACAGGCTGTTAACAGCCCAACAATTGTCTATCTCGAAACTAACTTTCAAAAAGTCACTATCACTCAATGATCTGAGGCCCCTAGAGCCACTATTGGTATGATTATAAGTAGTATATAATGTATCGGAACGGGACTATGCTTAAGTACTGTTTATTACTCAATCGACATGCAGCCAATCAGAGGCCTCCATTTGGTCACGTGACCGGAAGTGACCTACTTAGGGGATTAGTGGTGACGTCACGTGACCTAGTTAGCCAATCAGAGGCCGCCATTTGGTCACGTGACCGGAAGTGACGTCATATGACCTACTTATGGACCGGAAGTGACGTCATATGACCTACTTAGGGGACCGGAAGTGACGTCATATGACCTAATTTAGGATCACGTGACCGGAAGTGACCTGATGAGTCACGTGACCGGAAGTGACGTCACATGACCTAATGGACAACCGGAAGTGACGTCATGTGACCTCATTGAGGATCACGTGACCGGAAGTGACCTGATTGATCACGTGACCGGAAGAAGTGACGTCACGATGAGCGTCTTTAAGGGGTCACGCGCTTTAAAATGTGATATATATTTTTTTTGGAGGAGGAGGCGAGTCTCTTAATTTTTTTTGGTTAACCAATAAAAAACACAACAAAATAAGTTTGTTTTTTCATTTTATTTTTTTATGAGAGACTGGAAGTGACTTATTGAACTAGGTAGAAGTGTTCTTTAGAGTGTATAAGGGGGGAGGGGAGGGGAGGGGGGGAGGGGGGGAGGGGGGCCCCTTTAAGATGCATGGGGAGGGGGGCGCTTTTAGGATGCATGGGGTGAGTGGAGAGGGGGGGAGGGGAGGGGGGAGGGGGGCACTCTAGGGGGTGGGGGGGGCACTCTAAGGGGCGTTTGTCTCTTTTAAGAAAAAAAGAAAGAAAAGAATTTAATCGAGAGACACACTTCTTCCTCTCGAGAGGAAGAAGTGTGTCTCTTAATTTTTTTGTTTAGGAAGTGATGGTCTTTAGGATCACGTGACCGGAAGGAAGTGACCTGATGAGGCACGTGACTAGAAGTGACGACGTCACATGCCCTAATGAGGCGATCAGCCGCGACCGGAGGAAGTGACACTTTAAGAGGACACGCGACTTAATTGTTATAATATTTTTTTTACTTACTAATAAAGAAGACGTATGAAAATAAAACACAACAATTCACATGTCCGTTGTTCTCGTTGTTTCTTGCTTGATAAAGTCAAGTAATATCGCGATGCTGAGGTCAAACTTTCCCATGTCCTCAGTCAACACTCGAAGGAGTTCAAAAGGTGTACTGCCGGCACCGTCAGCTTCAGCTTGCCACATTTTCAACACTTGGAAGGCCCACTCAGCGGGACTTCCTCCGCATTCGCATTCTTCAGCGATCTTATCTAACCTCTCATGCGACAATTTTAAATGTCCCCCCACCTCTTTCCACCTGCTACCTAGGCGTCTGCCGAGGGCGCCCAAGTGCTTATGCATCGCGTGCGAGTCGGGGTTCTCGAAATCCAACCCCTGCCTGTGGAGAAGGGTCATCCACTGAGCCAACAGTTCCACTCGTCTAATGCGGGTGAAGACGCGGCCGAGCTCTCCCCATCTATGACGATGCGGGGTTTCACCCCACCAGACTCGGAACATCGCCGTACACAGCTCCTCCGGTGTTTTGACACTGCGCTCTACTAGAGCATCCATACGGGCGGCGGTAACTTTTAAGCTACTGCCCAACACTCTCCAAGATCCGCTCAACTCTTTACCTAGTTGACGAAGCAAGGCGTCGCTATATGCTAAGCGCCGCTGTCCTACCTCTCTATTCTCCCCATCGGTCTGCACCGCGCGTCTCACGTCGTGAAGCCGCATTAACTTTTCAGGTGGACAAGGGGGTGAAGGCGAGCTTGAAAGTGGAATAGCTTGAGCCATCTCGTCTCGTCTTGGCGGCGGCGGCGGCGGTGGTGGCGGTGGTGGTGGTAGTAGACGTTACTGTGGTCAGAGGCGATATGGTTTTTTTCCAACAGAAATCAGAGCTTTTATACAGAGGGAGTTTAATCCTATTTCCAACAGCACCCCAGCTGTCTAGCAACCTGTCCGCATGACGCTTTTCAGCCGCTCCGCTCCATAAGAGCTTCTTAAGAGCTTAGATGACGAGGAGTATGTCATCGCTATCGGTGGAGGCCAGCTGAAAATGGTGTTTTTTCCTCATCCATAGCCTTACCTCCTACCCCCTACCTGAGGACGACTCTCTCTCCCTCTGACATTCATTGTAACAAACATCAGAGGTCAGGTGAAAATCGGATTTTTTCATGCACAGCCTTAGTCAGCTGTCACCCCTATTGAACTAGCCGGTCTACTCACCACGGCAGGAGGCGGTGATTTTTTTTTGTTTTACACTTAAGTCGCTCACCACATGCACACGACTCTACTCACAGACAGACACACTCGTCTTAGGGGGTCCTGCTTCACGCCACACGCCTCCTGTAGTTTTTTTGTATACACACTCTTAGCTCATGACCGTTAATCCTTTATACAGCTAATGCGCGTTGAATTAGCACAGTCGGTACACCGCCCGCTCATGTCAGTCGATCTCTCAAAAGAGAGGGGGGGGAGAAAGGGATCTAGCTGAAAACGTCACGCATTATGTCTTTTGTTTCTCTTTGTGAACAGCAACCGCTTAATCCTTTATACAGCTAATGCGCGTTGAATTGCTGAACAGGGTGGTAAGTAGCTTAGCTCATGTCAGTCGATCTCTCAAAAGGGGGGAAAGGGATCCAGCTGAAAACGTCATGCATTATGTCTTTTGTTTCTCTTTGTGAATGGCCGCCGGTCAGCCGGCGGCAGCTGAACAGGGCAGTAAGTAGCTTAGCTCTAGAAGCGAGAAGGCGTATATAAGGGGTCTGGAAACCCCCATTCACTCACTCAGTCTTTTGCCGCTCTCTACAGTCACCACCATGAGCAAAAGACAACACCTAGTGCCGTCCAAGGATCTTAGCAAGTTCAAGAACAAGAAGACTACGCGGAACAGCGCTCGTTTAGCGTCAGCGCCTCCTCTTGCTACTGAAGATGAGACTACCGCCGCAACCGCTTGGTCTTATCACCCTCCCGCTGTAGCGAGCGCTCGCAGCAGTAGTAGTAGAAGTAGTAGCGGTAGTAGTAGTAGTAGTAGTAGTAGTGGTAGTAGTAGCAGTACTACTGGTAGTAGTCGTCGTGCTAGCGACGTTGTTACACTCGCGACGGTTGTTGCTGCTAAGCGCGCTGCCGCTGCTACTGCTGCCCCGCCTGCTGCTGCTGCTGCTGCACCTCGTGCTGCTGCTGCTGGTGCTGGTGATCCTCCCGCTGCTGGTGCTCTTCGTGCTGCTGCTGCTGCTGCGCCTGCTACTGCTGCGCCTGCTACTGCTGCGCCTGCTGAGGCTGCTGCGCCTGCTACTGTTGCGCCTGCTGCTGCTGCTGCTGCTGCTGCACCTGCTGCTACCGCTACTACTACTGACGACAACACTCCTGGCACATACTGGCAACCGGGTTTTTACCTCCCCACTACTGTTGCTGATTTTGATGACCTGCCGCACGTTGCACAGCCCCTCTCCACCACTACATCAACCGACGCCATCGACGCCGCTCGCGCTGAGACTTACAGCTATTCGGACACTCAGCCCCTAAACCAAGAAGAAGAGGAGGAGGAGGAGCAGCAGAAACAGGGTGAGACAGAGAACGACGCTGACGACGAGGCGTACAACGAACCCGAAGGGCAACGGGTGGACGGTACGTTTTTTCGGCTCCCCTCTTCCACTACTTTCGACCTCACTTCCACTGGTAGCGCGTCCGGTCCGTGGCGACTGCCCTCACCGCCACCTTACGAGGGCGGCGGCGCTTCATCTTCTACCGCTACACTCAGCACTGACGGCGTGTGGCTGCTCTGTTCCAACAACGAGTCGTCGGATACCAGCGCTGACGCTGCTCCTGTTATTGGTTCTGCTGCTGATTCAGCTCACGCTGATGGTGTTACTCTTCTTGCGGGTCTGAAACGTTCTAAGGTGGGTTCCAGAACAACAAGGCCTACTAAGAAGAGAAAAATACAAGAAAAAGAAGAAGATGGACAAGAAGAAGCAGAGAAAACCCCCCGTCCTCTCGGGTTAGAGTTCTGTTTAGATGGGACTTTGACGCTGGAGATCTGGGAGGACGAGGCTAGACTGTCTAGGAGGCCGCGCTACACAAAAGATGGCCAGGTGAAAGAGGCGTCTCTGACCAGAAGCAAGCGAATGCACTTCACCGCCGACGCGCTGCGCGAGCTAATAGCGCGCATCGCCGAGATCCGCGCAGTGGTGCGCATACGCGACACAGCGTCCGCGCAAGGAAGACCTAATCACACCCCCTGGTTCACAGTGCTGGATGAGGAGGGCGAAGTGTACGCAGCTGTGAGCTACTACAGCGGTAAGAACCTCATCCACGTGCACAAGTACGAAGGTCCTGACAAAAAAAACCCACAGCAGGGGGTGACGCTGTCCGCCAGAGCGCTCAAAGAGTTGGATGACAAAACAGAGATTATTCTCAAATTTCTCGGTATAGATTTGGAATGAGAGACGCTCAACGCTCACGCGCGCACACACACAGTGTTTGACGTACGCTGTATGAGACAGACAGACGGATACACAGACAGCAGACAGATAGATAGATAGATAGATAGATAGATAGATAGATAGATAGATAGATAGATAGATAGATAGATAGATAGATAGACAGAGAGATAGATTGATAGATAGATAGATAGACGGCTAAGTAGTTGGGAAAAAACTTTTTTTAATTGGTAACTAACTGAAAAAAAAAACAAGAAAAAAAAAAAACATGACGCAGTACGTCTGCGAAAAGTGTTTCAAAATTTTTAAAAGACCGTACAATCACGAGAGACACGTAGAAAAATGTAGAGTAATACCTTAGTTTTGCCCTCTATGCGGCGAAGGCGATTGCCGAAAGATCACCTGTCGACGCGAATCTCTGGACGGGGTGACTATCCCTCCGCGCATATGTGCTGTACCGAACGGTGAGGAAACGTTCACGGCGAATTGGCCTGCAATACAAACAGGCGTCAGGATGCACGGGACTCGCGTGAGTGTAACAAACTTTAGGCTACCAACCGGCGAGTTGAGTGACGCTGTAGATACTATGCGGCGCATTCACTTCACGCAAAGATTCAGATACAAAGTGGGTTTCTCGGTAGGCTTACTCTTACAACACAGAGAAGACAAGAGCAAACTGCGCTACTTTCACGCCTCCCAGAACAACGCAACTCTCATACAACCGCTCCCTACTATAACTAATTCAGAAACTTTGGAAGAGCTCCTCTCAAAGATGGAAAACACCGTCGCTTGCAAGGAAGTACGGAAACTTTGCGACGCTGACACCAAGTGGTACGTTCTTTTTCCTACCAATTTGAACATTTGCATTTACATGGGACCGGGGGGAATTTCCCATAGGCGGTAGGATCACTCAGGCCGGTCGAGTTGGAAAGAGAAGCGGCGTGTCAGATTTTCCCAACAAGGACAACCTCTGCGTCTTCCGCTGCATTTCCTTTCACTTATACAACACCAGCAAGCGCGCTTCAGATTTGTTACGTCAGTTCTGTCCCGCTGCCACACCTGAAACCTTTCCGGGTTTGAACATCCGCGACTTACCCGCGTTAGAGAACTTGTTTGACGTACAAATAGCGGTTTACACCGCGTCGCGTCAGGTGCCGGGGCGGAAGTTGAGAAAACGCGTTACTCTGATCAGACCGCCTTCCAGAACTCTGGCCGCCCGAGGTAAAGTCAACCTACACCTGACGGCGAAAGGCGGTTTGCACGTCTCTCTGGTCACGGACTTCAACGCGTACGCGGGCATATACGAATGTTGCAAGTGTAAGGCTGCGTTCACCACCGAGTTTTTGCTGAAGAGACACAGGAACCAGCTTTCCTCTTGCCGACAAGTCAAGTTGCGCTACGTAGGTGGCATCTACCAAAATTCAAGAACGATTTTCGAAGCGCTAGCAGACTTCTCCATTTTTCCTCCCGACGGACATTCCGGAATCTACCCTTACAAGATCACCTTCGATTTCGAGGCTTTCTTCAGACCGTGCAGAGAACCGTCGACGGAACACGTGTCCCTGCTGTGGGATCACGTCCCTTTGTCGGCTAGCGTCGCATCCGACTTTCCGGGGTGGGAGGGGCCAGTCTGCTTCGTCAGAGAATCCGACGCAGATTCCGACCCCTTGTTGGACCGAGTTTTAAATCACATAAATGAGAACGCCAAAGTCATCGGGGAAGCTGTGCTAGAACTTTACCGACCGACGTTAGCGAAGTTAGATGCGGCGATAGGTGAAGCTCTCCTGCTGGAGGAGGCGACATTCACCCCTTCTCCAGGTGGCTTCGCTGCGGCTCAGACCAGACACCCGTTAGTTCAACTGAAGAAGCGGCTTCTGAGATACATTCGTCAAGCTCCAGTCGTGGGCTTCAACTCGGGGCGTTACGACTTGAACCTGATCAAAATACGCCTTCACTCGTTCTTTGCCTCCGGAGACCGAAGAAACCAAGAATTCAGCGTCATAAAGAGAAGCAATCAATACTTGGCGGTTTACACACAGCACACGGTTTTCTTGGACGTAGTCAACTATTTGGCACCCGGTTACAACTACGCGAACTATTTGCGAGCTTTCACCAGAAACGAAGAGAAAGGTCACTTTCCTTACGAATGGATGACGTCTACCAGGAAACTGGGAAACAGAACACTGCCACCGAGATCGGCTTTTGACAGCGAACTGACGGGCGTCAAAATGTCCGAATCCGACTACGCCGCATGTCAGAAAGTTTGGTCCGACGAGAAGATGCAAACTATGGGAGATTACTTGATCCACTACAACAACAAAGACGTCAAACCTTTCATAGAAGCTCTGAAAAATCACGCTAAATTTTTCCAAGATCGCGGCATTGACATGTTGAAAGACGGGATTTCTCTCGCCGGTTTGACTTTACGGTTCCTCTTCCAAAACCTAGAAGACACGTTCACAACGTTCCCCCAGTTCGACGCCGTCCTCCACGCTCTGATCAAAGAAAATCTAGTCGGCGGTCCTTCCATCATCTTCCATAGATTTCACGAGAAGGGCACCACGCGGATAAGGGAGCACAAGTACGGCGAAGAAGCGAGACCGTGCCAGCACATCCTAGGCCTAGACGCTAACTCTCTGTACTTGCGCTGCATGAGCGAAGCGCACTGCACGGGCTATTACGCGGTGAGACGACCTGAGACCGAGTTCAAGCCCGAAATTAGGCAAAGAAACTCTCACAGCGCTTTGGAGTGGTTACGCTTCGTAGAGCACGACCACGACGTGAAACTGCGCCACGCTTTCAACGGCGGCGAGATGGTTCTAGGCTGTCGAAGAATTCGCGTCGACGGGTTTCACGCGGCCTCTAATACGGTTTTCCAGTTTCACGGGTGTTGGTTCCACGCTCACGAGTGCATACCGTCGCACCGATATCAGTGCGCTTCACTGAGGGAGGAGAGACGCGACAGAACGGCTAGAGTAAGCGCTTACTTGAAAGCGCTAGGTCACAAGCTGGTCGTCGTGTGGGAGTGCGAATGGAGAGAGATGAAGCGTCGAGATGAGCGGGTTAAGGCCTCCCAACAACACTGGAAGGTTGACGCTTTGAAAGTGTCTCGAAACGCAATGAGCGGGAGCGACATCCTTTCCGCTGTCAAAGACGGGAAAATGTTCGGTTTGGTTCAAGTGGACATCACTACGCCGCCTCACCTACGAGACTACTTCGAAGAAATGACCCCCGTTTTCAAGAATGTGTCCGTTTCAAAATCAGACATAGGACCTCACATGTCAGACTTTGCGCAGGAAGAAAAGCTGTTGAACACGCCTCAGAGATGTCTGATAGGGAGTTACCACAGAAAAAATATTCTCTTGGGAACGCCACTTCTCAAGTGGTATTTAGAGCACGGTTTGATAGTCACCAAAGTGCAGCTGGTCGTAGAATACTTACCTAAACGCTCCTTTGCCGGTTTCGAGGACGAAGTAACGGCGGCGCGAAGACATGGCGACGTGAACGAGAACGAGAAAATTCTGTCAGACTGTTACAAGTTAATGGGAAACGCCACGTACGGTAAAACAATCTGCAACAAAGAAAAACACACGGCGGTGAGATACACTGACAGTCGGAAGTTCGAACTATTGGCCAATTCGTGGCGCTTCAAAAAGGCGTCCGAGTTGAGTTCTGATCTGTTTGAAGTCGAACTACAACCGAAAACAGTCAAGAACAACCTCCCTATTCAAATAGGGTTCATGGTATACCAGTACGCGAAGTTGAAAATGTTAGAGTTCACATACGACTTCTTGGATAGATTCGTCGATCGGCGCGATTATGCTCTTTGTCAAATGGACACCGACAGTCTTTACATGGCTCTCAGTGGTGACACGTTGGATGACCTAGTCAAACCTCGCCTGAGAGAGACGTACTTCAAAGAGAAACGAAAGTGGATTCCGACAGCGGTGTGCAACGATCACTTAGAGCTTTTCGTGAAGACAAAAACGGAAAGAGTGCGAGAATGGTGTCCGCCGCCCGGCGGATGTTGTGAGAGACGTTACCTTCACGATCTGAGAACTTAGGGGCTTATGAAAGCGGAGTGGGAAGGTGACGGGATCCTAAGTCTCAACCCTAAGACTTACATTTGCTACGATTGAGTCAGCGGCACCGGTGAAAGAAAATCCAAAAAATGGAGTGCAAAAGGTGTACAGAAGAAACAAAACCCTAAAGAACCAGACGACTTCTTGGATGTTCTTCGCCAACGAAAAACTCTCCTTGCGGTAAATAGAAATTTCAAAGTGGTGCGAAACAAAATGGTCACCTACACCATAGAGAAAGACGGCGTGCGCTACTTGTATTATAAGCGTCGCGTGCATTCTGACGGTGTGACAACGAGTCCTTTAGAGATATGAAAAAAAATAATAAGTGTGTTATTGATTGATTGAGCGCATCTTTTCAAAAATAGAGTGTTTATCAAGATTGAAAAAAAAATAAATAAAAAAATAAAATAAAATTATTGTTGTGTTTTTATTTTCATACATCTTCTTTTATTAGTAAGTCGCGTGACCTCTTAAAGTGTCACTCATGTGACGTCGTCACTTCTAGTCACGTGCCTCATCAGGTCACTTCCCAAATCAAAAAATTAAGAGGCACACTTCTTCCTCTCGAGAGGAAGAAGTGTGTCTCTCGATTAAATTCTTTTTTTCTTAAAAGAGACAAATGCCCCTTAGAGTGCCCCCCCACCCCCCTAGAGTGCCCCCCTCCCCCCTCCCCTCCCCTCCCCTCCCCCCCTCCCCACTCACCCCATGCATCCTAAAAGCGCCCCCCTCCCCATGCATCTTAAAGGGGCACCCCTCCCCCCCTCCCCCCCTCCCCTCCCCTCCCCCCTTATACACTCTAAAGAACACTTCTACCTAGTTCAATAAGTCACTTCCAGTCGCTCATAAAAAAATAAAATGAAAAAACAAACTTATATTGTTGTGTTTTTTATTGGTTTACCAAAAAAAATAAGAGACTCGCCTCCTCCTCCAAAAAAAATATATATCACATTTTAAAGCGCGTGACCCCTTAAAGACGCTCATCTCTTCATTAAGTCGCGTGACGTCACTTCTTCCGGTCACGTGATCAATCAGGTCACTTCCGGTCACATGATCCTCAATGAGGTCACATGACGTCACTTCCGGTTGTCCATTAGGTCATGTGATGTCACTTCCGGTCACGTGATCCTAAATTAGGTCATATGACGTCACTTCCGGTCCCCTAAGTAGGTCATATGACGTCGCTTCCGGTCCATAAGTAGGTCATATGACGTCACTTCCGGTCACGTGACCAAATGGCGGCCTCTGATTGGCTAACTAGGTCACGTGACGTCACCACTAATCCCCTAAGTAGGTCACTTCCGGTCACGTGACCAAATGGAGGCCTCTGATTGGCTGCATGTCGATTGAGTAATAAACAGTACTTAAGCATAGTCCCGTTCCGATACATATTATACTACTATTATACCACTGTGCACCAGTAGGTCAGCGCAGGACTAAGTCCGGTACATTCCGGGATCATGGACTATGGTATCATGGACTATAAGGTCAAATCCCACAACGCGGAAAAGGGGCCAGAAAGTGTTGATTATTGACATAAAAACGAGGGGCAACTGTTGCCAATATTGTAAATCGCAACACTTGTCCAATGATCTTATGCCTCTCCAAATCCCACAGTGGTCAATAATAGGCAAGCAAAGGGTTGCGTGCAGGACTGGTTAATGTATCTGTTTGAGGGGAGTTACTTCACAGTATGATTTGTCCTCACTATTCCCTCTCAATTAGCCTAAAGATATTTGGAGTGCCCCCCCCCTATATAAGCCGAATCATTGACATATTCCAATAAGCAACATTTTCTACGCCTTCCAGGGGCAAATATCTAACTCATTTGATCCTTGTGATTTCCCAAATCACAAGACAAAGGCAACCCTTTTTCACAGATTTGGGCCTGTCTTAGCCAAAATAGGGCCCAAAATCGGCAATGAGACCAATTCACAACATTTTTTGACCCTCTCTCGCGTTGTGGGATTTGACCTATAGACTGTAGACTGTGGAGAAGGCAGTAACATAAGTTGATGACATCTGATTTGTTCATGTATTCCAATAATCGTGACTAGAAATAGTTATCATTGGCATCCATTGAAAAACGCCCGTATTGTATGTGATATACTTGCCAAATAAAAATCAAATCAAATCAAATCATCAATTACCTTAAAGAATATGAGAGAGTGCCTGCCAAAACATGGCCCTTCATCGCGCTGTAAAATGTGGACACACAATATATCTCCAAACAGGACTTAGGAAGTGAACGTTCGCGACTGGGGAGAATCTGGGTGCGTCTTAACATGAGAAAAACACAATTTTGCAAGACATTAGATATTCTCAAGAATTGTGAACATGTCCTATCCACAAAAAGAACTCGGGACTACACATGGTGCTGCAACTGGGGGGAATGACACAAGTTAGTTCCCTGAAAAAAAACAAGCTGTATACACAAAATAGACAAGGGAGATTCTGGAGAATAGTGAAAGTTCCCCGTGGTATGACTTTCCCGAGTTTCACTCGTCAAGAAAGTGTCTAGAAAACGTTCCCAAAACGATCTGAATTTCTCCAGTTTCACACCTTTAAAAAACAAGAAATTCCAAGGGAAATGACAAAAGAAAATGTCCGAGAAACATTCACAAAACGTTTGCAAATTCTCCTAGAATGACTTGACTTCCACTTGAGATCTTCGTTTGCAGGCTATATATCACCACCCCCTCACCAAATGAGGAAAGATAATACTTCCAATTCACAAAACATATTTAAATAAACAACATAAATGGTTGGTGGGGTCATACATACACACAATTACCGTAATAAAACAGGCTTGACAAAAAACGCATCGGACCATTTCTACAGACATAATTATTGTTGTTATTATCACTTGGCCAGCTTGATACAGTAAACAAGATTTTGATCTTGACTTGGGAGGAGTACTAGTTTTGCTCTTGGCTTTAGGGAGTGGTCATTTTTTAACAACAGGGGGGTCGTGGATTTTTGCGCGAGCGGGTCGGAATTTTTCTGGTCCGCTAAATAGGGGTGTAATTTTTTTGGTCCCCCCCTCAAGAGGGGTCCAAATTTTTTTGGTTCCCCCCCCCCAAATCCACCAACCCCCCCCCCCCCCCCCTGTTGTTAAAAATTACCACTCTAATAGACAATTTCCCTAAGCAGTTACCCTTGGTGAGAAGGATTTTGGTCAATAGTGGGCCTCACCGCAAAGTATTTTGGTGAGAACTCCTAAAAACGACGCTGGTTTTGAGGGATTTAGTTGATATTGCTGAAAATGACCCTTTTTGGGGTGATTTGGTAGGGGGGGGTCGCCATACAAGTACATAACTTTAGTTACTTTTGTGAATTAAATCGTTATATCTCAGGAAATATAGACTTTGTGTTCACACACATTGACATGCATCTAGATAAATATATGGACTTTCACTATTTTCCAAAATAGATCGTGTAGCTAGCGGAAAGTTCCCTTTACAAACCTCTAGTTTGTGACAGTTTTGAGTTTCATTGACGTGAAATGATTACGGATTTTAGATAAATGCCATACACATTAACTAATCCACCGGTGGTTTGATGGCGATGAAGAAGAATATTTATGTAAGGGGAATAAAGCTATGACAATGTTGCAATTGCTGGTTGGTATTTTTTTAAATCCCAAGCCCTGGACAGTAACTCGCCAGGGCTGCATTCAATGTATTAGTGTGTTTATACTCAAATATTTCGTCCTGTTTCACTGTGTTTCGCCCTTTATCGCCCTGTTCCTGGGGACATTCAGGGCGATATTCAGAGCAAAACACAGCAAAACAGGGCGAAATATTCGAGAACAAAAGAACTAAAAGAACACCCTATTTCGCAGGTAGCTGTGTTGCCTTGGTGGAGTGAAGGCTTTTAAGCGTTCTTCTTACCGACATAATGTTCAGCGAACATGTATTATCTATGTCCGATAACGTCCCAAAGTAGGCCTGTTTCCTACTGCGGAGCTGATACAGATTTTACATGTAGTTGTACAGTGTACCTCTAGTGTAGCCTGCTACACCCACGACCGCTTCAAGGGGGCTTCCTAAAACTCTCCTCTAGATTGTTACGTTTTGAGAATTTGGAGTTTGTTACTCGCTTATGCACATTAGAGCACTTTCTAGAGGGCAGTCTCTGCAGGCATGAGCTCTTCACAGCAGTAATGCCACCCTCAATAGGGAATGTTACATATACGGGTCTGCTACGTCACAGTGTGGGCAAACAAACTTTACACATGGTCAGGTAACATCACCATGATAGCCACGCACCAGGGTCGTTATTCAAGATTTCATTTTTAAAGCCCATGGGATATAGTAATTTAAAGCTTTCACCAAGCAAGATTATACAATATATGTATATGATTGTATTTGCCTCGTAAAATACATGTCTGGATATTTATAAATGCCACAACAGACTGATTCATGGGTCAATTACCAAGGAGTCACAGTCCAGTTGTTTGTTTGACCACCCCAGCAAACACGCCTTTAGTGGGCCGGTGCTGGCCCACTGCCGGCAGTGGCACTGGGCCAGTGCCGGCAATACGGTTCTGGCCCAGTACGGAAATGCAATAAGGGGCGACACCGGGCCAGTACAGTATGCCGTAACTGGCCCAGTACTGGTCCCATACTGGGCCAGTACTGAAAGAATGCTGGCATGCCAATACTGGCCCTGTACAGTGTGCCGTAACCTGCCCAGTACTGGGCCTTTATTGGGCCAGTAACAGGCCAACACTGGCTCAGAACTATACCAAAAATCTGGCCAATATTAGTCATGCCATGTATTATGAATTATACAATTAAGACAAAATACATCATATATTGCCACCCAGTGCACATCCTGCACACATCAATAGTGTGTAAATAAGTGGTCTGTCAAACATCTTTACTCTACTAGTTTTAACAACCAGGAGTGAAGGAGACCGATCTTATTCACATATGCCACAACCTGCCAGTATAAGAAATATCTTTCAAATGCAAACATGAGGTGTTTATAATGAAAACCTCTTTGTTCTTCAATAATTTCATCTCATTCAGTTTATAATGTTGTATCAAATAGATTTCCTATCATATCTCTTTCCTCATAAACTAATTTTCACCTTTTTGAGGCTATTCAAACTAGAATTATTAAGTCATTGTTTTACATATGGGCCATGGATCTATAAGACATGCATAAGTGACATCTAGTGGCATTATTGGGAAATAATCTAGCCAGCTTGCCAGTACCGGGCCAGTACAGGCATACCGGTAATGGCAAACAGTACATTGCCAGTACTGAACCGATACATGGAGGCGGTAAAGGCAAAGAAGTGGCACGGTATTGGCAGTGCTGGGCCGTTACTACCAGTACTTGCCAGTACAATGTCAATACCGGCCCTATTGCTCTAGACATGCCTATAATTACTATTGTGTAGATTTCATCTCGCCCAATTTAGGCCCTTAGTAGCATGAATGGCTAATCGTGGCCTGTCTTGATTGAGTGTAGAAATGTACATGATTGGTGGACATAAGGACAACAATCAGCAAAACCAGTAGAAAAGTGACCCTTCTCTCCGTATCTCGCTGACAGCCCCCGGCGCCCTACTGTGAGTTACAACCTGTAACTATGTACCTCATGTTGGACAGGGTGGCTTTATGCTAAGTCCTACTGTGCTATCTACACTCAAGCAACGTATCAGGGCCTAGACAATAAATGCTTATTTTTAAATGGTTTGAGTAAATATCAAGTCGGGTAGGCTTCAGCACTGAGCCTCGTATTTCGCAAAAGCTGAATAACCAGCCCCCGTATTTCCTCAAACCTCCGTATTTCGCGAAAACTTCACTTCCGGTTGCGCGTAAGGATACCTAAGGTCAGTGGTTCAAAATCCCCAACAGAGTCTTCCAAGGCTAGCCTGGCCGAGATGGCCGAGTGGTTAGCGCTCTCGTCCCGCACCGCGGCGGCCCGGGTTCGATTCCCGATCACAATTCGTCGCCAGAAATTGTTTTTTAGCTAGGAGAGTTCAACGCCGAACAGCTGATCATTGGCCTATATCCAGATGAGACGATATCCTTTTTTTTTCATTGGCTTCGTTTTGGAGTTAAAATACCATATTTTGGATTGAAACCAAGCCTAAGCTGTACAAAACATCCTATATTTACACGTACAATAGCTGAATTAGGCCCTAGCCCCCCAAGAAATTTGGTTGAGGCTTTCTAACATGATGGATCGGCGAAAAATTGAGACGATAAAAATGTGGCCGCCCGGCTTGCACTTGACCGGGGCAGGGCGCGAGGGGTTTCTTTACATTCCCCGAAAAATAAAATGGTCGTTTTTAGCTTTAAAATCGAGTTATATTGAAAGAAACATAGCGCATGGAAGAGAAAACATCCTACATTTGGACGGACAATAGATGAATTAGGCCCTAGCCCCCCAGAAAATTTGGTTGAGGCTTCTTAACTTGATGGATCGGCGAAAAAATGTAGAGTAAAATTGCCGATCAGCTGATCGTTGACCCACATTCAGATTGAGACGATATCTTTTTTTTTCCATTGACTACCTTAATGTTAATGGAAACAAAGCCTAAGCGCTACAAAACATCCCATATTTACACGTAGAATAGCTGAATTAGGCCTTAACCCCCTAGAAAATTTGGTTGAGGCTTTCTAACATGATCGATCGGGGAAAAATTGAGACGATAAAAATGTGGCCGCCCGGCTTGCGCTTGATCAACTTGCCAGCGGTTCAGGCCGCTGGTCTTGAACTTAAACTTGACCTAGATTTTTCGGGCGACGATATATTTTTCGGCGATAAAGGACGATTCATACTTTTATTGTGTTGTTTTTTAAATAAATTAATACAATAAAATGCAAAATAAGGCCTAATTTGTACAAATAAAGACGATATAGGCGATCGAAGGAGGGGGGGCTATTTTTTGGCGGAGGCGCACAGACCGGAAGTGTGTATCGAGCAAGGTGTCATGGCGGCGTCGAGACGTGTTTGGAGACGATTCAGGTTAATAAAATGTCTTTTTCTCCTTATAAAGGGTTTCAACGAAATACGGGGCCTTTCGATTTCAATCTGTCGGGGAAATACAAAACTTAAACAAATCCTGTATACGTATTACAAAATAGAATATATTTATAAAAACTAACAATTTCCAGTAAAACAGATTTAGAGACCTTTCAAATATGGAATATAATCACACCATAACCCTGAGACAGCAGTATGCACGGTTTCGTTACCTCTGCCTCAGATATAGAGGCAACAGATGTTTCACTCGTCCAGTATTTCTTCTCAAATCCATGTGACTCAAAGCACATTGTCAAATTACATTGGCTACGATATATCAGTCTATCCCACTATAAAGGGTGACTGAATAGATCTTTTTAAATGGGGGAGGTTAAAACATATTTCGCATCTTGGAATTCTTCATCCTCCACCTTGGCGTCCTTTGGATGTTGGCACTTGGGACAAGCCCTAGAGCGGCCATCTAACCGAAATTTGCACTTAGCACAATGCATGCCAAAAAATTATGATCAGGAGATGTTGACCGGCGAAGGAGTAGAGAAGAAGTAACACAATACTTGACCGTTTAGGCTGAGGTCAACTCCAGCCCCTAGTGAGCAGTAGGGGAACTAGACTATAGTCTATACACTGTTAGGTGTGGATGATATATCCCAGTAGTCCAAATGACCCGGGACTACTGTCGTCATATATATATACGGCTCAAACTCCTGACTTATATTGTTTTAGGATAAAGGAAGGCCAAATCTGAAAGTTCTTAATATGTTTCAACAAGTCTAGTATATTGAAAGGTATATATCTTGGCTCCTTGGAACACTTTTTGATACATTTCTAACCCTAGCGGTTCAGTTTTTATCGCCTCGTGAAGTTTATTGTCCTTTTTTTAGGTGACTCCGTGACGAAAAATCCATGATCATGAACATTTATCAGAAATATGAACATTTCAACTACATATACATATATATATATATATATATATATATATATATATATATATATATATATATATATATATATATATATATATATATATATGTTTAATACCTTTAGTACTATCCACACACGAAATAATATATGTTCTGCCTACCATACTAGTAAGACAAATCAGTAAATATTACTAGGAAAAAACAAAAGAAATCTAAAGTGTCCGACATGAGGTGAAATTGAGATATCTAATTTCTCAACTTTAATGTAAGATATTTCCCATAAAAACACATATAATGCAACAATTATTGACTGGCTTATAATCTCTCAATATCCCTCTGCATTATGTATCCTAATTATAGTTATGCAGAGAATATAAAAAGAGGGTTAGCTCACAGAAAGGAGGTCACGTTTGCATTGCTAACGAGCGTCTGAAGTGGTGAATCTACCCGATGACCACGCACCACATTTTGACAGCACACCGCGTTATGACCGCCGCCAACTGCCAACAACTCCTGTAAGGCAGTGAAAGTGTAAAGAAATGTACATGTAGCAGTTAAGGACCCAAAATATGAATGCATCATGGTATAGACCAATGCGCCAAGAAAGGGTTACTTTTTCAAAATAAAGTTGTGTTTACATTAGTTTCAGCAAAATGCATGCAATATTGTCTATAATGGCTATATTTGCAAACGTCTCATATCAGGAGATTCACAGGACAATTATCTTTCACATAGTATACATTAAAATGCAGGATTTTGAGGTTATATCCCTGGATTTGTTGGTCACGATTCAGGAATGTTTGAAAACTATATCAACAACTTTTCTGAAATGTCACCCTTCTTGTTACATTGGTCTATAGTTTGGCAGGTATATCCTAGTTTAACTCTGGCATATAGAGGCCTGGTATCACAATTAACTCCCTCACTAATAGCCTTCTGTATATGGCTCACTCTCACCAAATCTCACCAAATTAATGCAACAAAAATGTGGCCTTACATGATCGATGGCTGTACCCGATCGGAAAATAACAAAAGACCCCATGTATTCCGCTATTTAACTTATCAAACCATACCTGGCTGTAATGTATTTTTGGGGAGTTTATTAGGACAAGAAAAGTCCCAAAATATTTATAGGGGCCAAAAAGGAGAGTGGCTCAATGTACAACCGATCATGTACGTCACATGACATACATGATCGGTATTGAAATGCCATGTAAAATTATCTTAATAGTCGCATCTACACATTTTTAACATATTACATGTCAAGACATACATCATATGTACACCTTGGTAAGGTTTATTTATGTTTTATCATGGTCAGAAAGGGTAAGGCAGTCAATAAATCTCCGATCATGTACGTCACCGATCCTGTACGTCACCGATCATGTACGGCCACCAATCATGTACGGCCACCGATCATGTACGGTCACTTTTTAGTTGCACTGTAACTGCCCATGGGTACCATTTTAATTTGCCCCAGCCCATAGATAATACATTTTTACAGTATTTGGAACATATTTATGTAGGATTTAAAATGTTAAAAATTGGATATAAGTAAAGTTTGGTAAGCATGTCCTATTTCGAGACTGTCATGTAGAGGCCTGTTATGACGGTTAGCTCCCTCACTAATATGCTTCTGTATAGTAGAAAAGGGGGCTCAATCACACTGAATCGATGCACCCTATTAGCACAATATCTTACGCTAGAAGAAGAAGATTTCAGGGGATATCTTATTCTTCATCCAAAAAAAGGGAGGAACATGACCTAAGGCCGGTTGAAAGTTAAAGTAGCCCAACTGTAAGTGCAGCTCTTAGACTTAGAACACTATGTCTAAGCGCGTTCTCTTACAAAACATCTGTGTCTTAGCTAATAAAACTGTATGTATAATACATTTGATGTAAATATAAACAAAGTCCATCACCCTATTTCTGATCATATAGTCTCCCTAAATTATGGGATAGCTAGGGGGTACAAGTGTATGATTGGATCGTGAGAATTACCATTCATTCAATCATTTCCCTTACCTATCTTCAAAATGTTCTCCCGAAGAAAACGATTTAAACACTAGATTATGAGGAAACGAACTCTCATCTCCACTCCACCCTGCTTTCTCACCTGTTGGACGCCAATGCATATGAAGACAAAGGTGCACGAGTTTTTGGTCTGTTAGAGGGTTATTTCACGAGTTGGCCCTCGGGCTGTATTTCACGAGGTCGTAACCGCCTGAGGGTCAACAAGTGAAATAATCCTTCAGCAGACCAAAAACGAGTGTGCCTTTGTATTTACTTTTTGTATTTTTCGATTCAAATTTCCTAAATTGTGGTAGGGGGAGCCTAAAATAGCATATTTCTATGTGATTTAATTGTAAACAAACCGTCTTTAATGACGTCATTGATGATGTCACAGGGTCATGCAATACATACATGGGTTATTTAACAGGGGCTGTGTAATAAGTTGATAGTTAAGTCAAGGGCACTGCAGTATTCCATAAAAAATAAACCGCTATCTTGGATCATTCTCTAATGAGGAGTGTAGGTTCGAACCCTGCCATGGCACAATAGGTAGTATGTTTTATAAAATCTGTATTGAACCCATTTGAGGCATAAATATCACCAATACTGACATATCTATATTACATAGTAATTATGTTACCAGATAATTCAGTTCAATGCAGGTGTTTGTGCAGATATCAACAATAATACTAATTAAGCAAGAGTGGGGTTCGAACCCATGTTCTCCTGGGTGTTGATAAACAGTAGCAGATGTATAAGGGCCAGTGTAGGCATAGACCTATAAGCATTGGCACCTACTTAGCTAAACCTCGGGGTGGATGTCACATGTTTCTGTTTACAGAAAATAGGGTAGTTAACTCAAAGTCCCCCCTCTGCTTTGAGCATCGTATTCTGGTAAAAACGCATGCATTTGGACGCATTAAAAGGCCACTATCTCATGATTATGCATAATAAGTAATATTGCTGGGATCCAGAATACACAATTATGCATTAAACTGGAAATGGACCCACTTTTAGCAAAGCCCCCCTCTGCTTTGTGTCAACATTGCTGCGGTCCTTAAAGCACATGGCTTGCATACCTACAACACTGTGGGGAGCAAGGAAAGTACAGGGGTCCATGCACAGGAGGCACAGGTATTCAGTGTAGTGACCGCAGTGAACTACCCTGTTCCAATGAATTGGAACACTTGATCTCCCCCCCTGGTGTTTAGACCACTGCTTGTATTCAGTGGTCGCCCATGCCTATAAGTAAACCCCCTAGCCTGTAAACATGCAGGCAGGGCCCCAGACTCGCATGGCACCGTGTTTGGATCCTCCCCTTCGCTCCTTCACGGTGAACAACTCTAAGACGTGTGACAAGTCGTACCGGCTATTTCACCATGAGATGTTCATAATAAACAAACACATACCTTTGTGGCCAAGGGACTCCAAGGGGTATTTCGGTATCAAACAGCGATGTAATCAGGGGTCCGATGTTGATTCGAAGCGAAAGTTAGATTTACTACATGACAGATGAGGATGCGACACCACTTTAAGGAATCGAGAGGAATGCGATATAATAAGGGGGGCGGGTGGTGGTCTACCCATGTGTAACGAGATATGACGGACGCAGGGCCAGTAATCTCTCCTCAGCCATGTGTGACCTTCTCCAGCAGCAATCATTGTAGTCTCACAGCCAAAAATAATTTTCTCATTGAAAAAAAAAACTATGATGAATTAACTCGCCTGGCGGACGAATGACTAGTTTTAAGAACATGTTTTTCTTAGAACTAGGATTTTGTCCGCTAGTCGGGTTAATTTATCTTAGTTTTTTTGAAATAAGAAAATTATTTTTTGCAGTGTACGGTGTGCGGTACGACAGCTCGTTTCCGTCTAAATATGAAACTGGAACTTTTTCTGGGACAGGCACGGATCCAGGGGGATCCTTGGGGTCCAAAACGCCCCCCCCCCCACCTTTGGAAAAAAATAGATTTTTCTCATGACATTCTAATCCGCTGGGGGTCGCAGTGCGACACCTGTCAGAACCCCCCCCCCCCTTTGAAATTCCTGGGTCTGTCCCTATAGGAGTAATTAGCAGAAAAGTAGACACTTTCCGATATAAGGGGATATTTTTTTGGGAAAAATAAATAATTGCAGTCATAAAATGTGCATGTAACACTGACATAAGAAAAGTGGGGGGGGGGGGGTACTGTGCCCCCCCCCCTTTCCTCCAATGATCAGATATACATATTATAGGGCGAACCCCGCAGGGATTTGAAAATTGAGCAAGGGGCCACATGTTACCAAAGGACCTGGGAGGTGCTCCGACCCGCAGTGGATGAAAATATCATTAGAAATATGTTTTAAAAAATGGAGGATGGGTCTGCACCCCTTGACCCCATCCCTGCTGGATCTGCCCCTTCCCTTATCAAGGACCCATCAGCCCCAACGGTAAATTTTCTTCCTTGTATAAAGTTTACAGATATAAGTACCCCCCTCCCCCCCCCCTCAATCAGCCATGTGTGACGCGGGTGGGTGCGGAAACTGGTGGTAAATAAATTCTTGTGTTGATTAGATTCTTGACGTGCCGTCTCTACTCCAGATAACTCCACGGGAAGGCTCTGGTAACTACCACCATGACCTTGAACTTGGGTTTTGCTGGGTTTAGGTAATCCCTGCTGGTAGTCTTGAACCATTTCAAGTTCAGGTTCAGGGTCATAGTCATGTTTACAGCTGAGATAACAACCTGTATGCCTGCTGCTACTGGTGGTGTGGGCCCGTGCAGAAAGGTGTGGGTAACGGAGCGAGAAGGAGGTTGGCAGGGGAGGTACTACATGGGATGACCCCCCCCCCCCCCCCCCCCCACACACACACCCAGTAGCGGCGTGGGGGGGGGGGGGGTACATAGGCAAAAGCCCACTACCGTAAAACCTCGCGTATAAGCCACGGCTTGTACGCGAATTAGATCGCCAGTGCGGCTTATAGGATCGGCACAGAGTCAGGGTGCGGCTTATACGCGAGTTTTTGCTCCTATAGTACAGTATAAAAGTCACCAGAATCAGATCGCTGGTGCGGCTTATAGGGTCGGCCCAAAGTCGGGGTGCGGCTTATACGCGAGTAAGGCTTATACGCGAGGTTTTACGGTAATTGACATATGTGTACATCTCAGCCAACGGCATCGTGTGATACGCCCCAGCTTAGACGAGTGGAGTGTGATGTTCATGTATGTTAATAAGTGGGGTTTTGTGTTTATTACATGTTCTTACTGTCTTAAAATGAAGAAAATCAACAAACTTGTTGGCCATGGAGTATGGCTACACCGTACTCCATCGGGCATTGAGTACGGAGCTCCCATAGCTTTAACATTGAGAGGGCCATATCCACAATGTAATAAATAGACTAGCCCTTCAAAGACTACATAGTGATTTAACCCTTTAAGGATGGCATGTAGTAATTAAAAGATGACATTGGTCGTCATGATGCACCAATGCAGCTCCAGCGAGTAACTCACCAGTGCTGCATCATGTCATCATGCAGACCCTTCGGTAGTGAACTATCAGCCCCGTAGGGTCCGCATGATTCTTCAATGCAGCCCTGGTGAGTCACTTACCTGGGCTGCATTCATGCATCATGACGACCAAGGATATGCCATTATGCCATCCTTAAAGGGTAATTGTGGTTTGCGTATACTATGTTATTATGAAACATGAAGGCGGGTTAGGAAAGCCCTTGACCCTCTCTCCCCTCTCTTCCACTTCCCTCCCTTCCTCCCCCCTCCCCTCACTGCCCCTTCCTTGTGTTTATGTCATGGGGTTCATAATGCTTGAAGATTTTACTATTCAAGGCACGCAAATACTATTAGATTTGTTTTGCCTTCATGATGTAAATAAGTAAGGCAAAAAAGCCTGTCACCTTTGGCAGTTGGAGGATGTTTACAGCGGTAAACTGTGTGCATCTCTTAGACATGAGCGGAGGCGGCTTTTGAAACATGTGTGACCAACCACTTGGGCGTTTCCCAAAGTAATTACAGAGGCATGGTAATTATTAAACAAACAAAATTCCCCACGACCAGTCAATAAGTGAAGAAGCCAATACAAGTATGAAAATAGAAAAGATGTGTCCGGGTGTGTAAAATAAACCTTTTTTGGGGGGGGGGGGCAGGGGTAGAAAATCTTTCTGTCATTCATAGGCATAGGAAAAGGGGGGAACAGGGGAGAGGCGCAATCATAGGGGAGGGGGATCATATTCGTTTACACACAATTCACAAATCCTACTTCCCTATACATAGGGAGACGTGGTGCCGATGGTCCCAATCGGGACTAAATTGGGCTAAACAATTCCAATAGAAGCATAGATATGGCCCTCCAATCCGACTGTTGCTGAAGGGGTACTAAGACCTGGGCCTTTAAAGCTGGCTGAAGTGATTCCAGCCCTTTTGCTGGACACCCCCACATCTTAACACTTTGAGGACGACATATCATATTAATGCAGCTTGCCCTTGGTCGTCATGAGGAACTCACCAATACTCCATTCAAGCATCATGCCAACCCTACAGGGTTAAGACACTCCCTACGGATCAACATGATGCACCAATGCAGCCCAGGCGAGTGACTCGCCGGGTCTGCATTGGTGCATCATGACAACAAATGTCATCTTTCAGAGGTGTAGGAAGCAAATCTTCATTTGGGGGGGGGGGGGGTCCATGGGGGCCACCTCTAACCAGTTTTAAGTGTCGGCTTAAGTATGATGGCGCATATACACTCTTATTTTGGAATTGTATAGAAAAGTAGTATTTGAGCCCCCTTTAATTCTGATTAGGGGCCCAGACCCCTGTACCCCACTTTTTTTTGTATGTGGGAGAGGACAATTTTGTGGCGGCCCAAACATATTCAGGCCCCTGTCTTTTGTGATTTGGGGGGGGGGGGGGGGGCGGGCCCCCCTGATCTCCCTTTTCCTACGCCACTGTCTTTTACAGACATGCGTCCTTAAAGGGTTAATTTAATTACCTCGATGTCTCTGCATGGCTGCCCAACAATAAAGTGAGCGTCTGACTGGGTGCGGGGATGTCTACGGTGTACTGAATCTGGGACCTGCTGGCGAGGCCGACAAAAGGCTTCTTTAATGAGCTCACAGCTGGACTGGATACCCAATGTCTCAGGCAAATTAGCAGGACAATAAGATGTGTGGAGGGGTTGGTGCTATCTTCAAAGAATCCCACTGCCGGTTGTAAAACTAGTGGTAAATGTGGCAACCAGGAGGATGGAAAGTTTATTGATAGTGTCTGTCTGTTTATTGATAGGTGTTGTCTATATTTTGATTGATATTATCAAGGTGAGCCATAATGGCTGCACATTTTGAGTCCTCGCCAGCAGGTTCCAGATTCAGTATAGGACATGATGTCTGAGAACTGGGACAGGGCTAACATGGACCGGCTGTAGTACATGCTTGCGGTAGGAAAGGGTGTGGTTAATCTACCCGATGCAAGATATATATACATTTATACCACAGGTGGGTGGAAAGACAAAAGAAACTGCCTGCATGTATAATAGTGCCTCTACATGGGTACCCAACTTTTTGGCTGTGTCACCGTGTCGATTTTTATCAAAAGGCCAGTGTTTGTCGTGTCGATTTTTATCCCATACTTAGCTATACAGTCTACTAGGTTTTTGTATGTCCGTCGATTTTTAAAATGGCCGTGTCACCCATGTTGATTTTTAAAAGGGCCGTGTTGCCGTGTCACTGTGTCGCCCGGTGTCGAATTTTACCCATATAGAGGGACATAATACATACAAAAGGTGAGAAAAACACTCAATATATTCGCTTAGTCGCGACTGAGTACACTCATCTGCGACTCGTGATCAGCCTTGACTGCCTCCAATATACTGAGTAAAGGGTTCTGGCTGTAGTTTACCTTGTACATGCATAGCTGTATGTTGATGTGGTCCAATGAGCACACTCTCCTACTGTGAGTGTAAGTCAGATATGATATGTGTGACTTGCTACATTCTATTTATAATGTAAGCCCTTGGACAATGGTAATTATCCACGGCTGGCGCCTTGGACAATTACCCTGTCCTTGGCTTATAACACTTTTACAGCAAGTCACTTGTATCATATCTACCATTCTTTAAGTCATTTGTCCGCCAGGCAAGTTTATTTATCTTATTTTCATAAAATGAGAAAATTTGATTTTGCTGTGCTACGTAGGGCAGATACTTACGATGGATAGGTCTATATAAATGTATACCCCCTCCCTCCCCATCTCACCACCTTCTGTGTCTGACCCATAAAGAATCCACATCCAAAACATGAATCATGCCTGATGCCAAGACAGGGGTGATAACCTACCACAGGAGACCCCCTTATGGGACACACTGTTTGATGCTTTTTTTTTTTTTTTTTTTTTTTTTTTTTTAATATTATTATTATTATTATTATTATTATTATTATTATTATTATTATTATTTTTTTTTTTTTTTTGGGGGGGGGGGGGGGGGTTACAGTGGCCGTCCCCTCGCGAAAAAACTCACTAAAACACATACTTTTAGAAATGCTCTCCTATCCATACCATTTGGAATACTGCAAATCTAAAATATGCTATTTAAAGCCCTAATATATATATGGATTACTCTGATACTCAGGTAAATTGTAATTTTTCAAGGTAAATTATAATTTTACGTAAGCTGTAATCCTCTTAATACTGTTAAGTTACCTAAAAGTCGCACAGAACCTTCTGTCAGTGAGTTGCCATGAATACTCTTGTCTGAATACCCTTTTCGCTTCCATGCCATTATGGATCTAAACAATTTTAAAGTATAGTTGCGAGATTCTCTTCCCCAAAGAAAAACACGCTGCTATTGTATTTTTGTAAGACATCTATGATCAATTAGATCAACTAGAAGATATAAATGTATCAACTATTATTTCAAAAGCTGGCCGCATTAGAGAGAGATGTTGGTACACTGTAAAATGAGTGTTAAGAATTTAAACACTTATTGTGTCCATTATTTTAAACACGTATCAAAAGTGTTTAGATTCTTAACACTTTTCACCCTATTCTTAAATAGGTGTTTAGGTATTAAAGTGTTTAGGTTCTAAACACCGACCTAAACACAATTTTGAAAAGTGTTTAGGATTTAAACACTTCATACCTAAACACTACAAAAGTGTCCAGATTAAAAGTGTTTAGATCGAAAGTGTTTAGATAAGTGTTTAAATTCTAGACACTTATTCAAAAGTGTTTAAATTGTATTACTTATTAGTTAAACACTTTCAATAAGTGTTTGTGTGTTATGATTATTAGATAAGTGTTTAGAACACCTATCTAAACACTTTTGAAAAAAAATACTTAGTTTTATGCTACGCCTCTCCAAAAGAGCCAATGTTGGTACAAGTACATAGACATGAGTAGAAAAAAAGAATGAATATACCATTAAATACTGATCATTCGCTGATACGGTACATTAAAATAAAGGGGAAAACTGTTGGGACTTTCCAAATGTGGCCAGGAGGGATATGTATGCACGATGTGGGCAAACAAAGCCTACACGTGGTTAGGTAACCTCACCACGATAGCCGCACACTAGGGGCCTTACCCTGAACTATATTTCTAATGTCCCTGGTTGTGTTGAATCTTCAGCCTACACCATACACGGTAATATTACATGTATTTGATCATATTTATCCCATATATAGACAAAGGTTCACAAGTTTTAGTCTGTTGATTGGGTTATTTCACGAGTTGCATGTCAGGCCGTATTTCATGAGGCCATAGGCCGAGTGAAATGCGGCCTGACTTGCAACAAGTGAAATAACCCAATCATGCAGGTAGCCGAGTGAGCTGCGGCTGTGGTTATTGTGGGTTATAACATGACCTTCTATGATCTATCCAAGAAACCAAATACAGAGCTACTTCATGATTGGATAAGTCTGTGATGGGCAGCTTTGACCAACCAGAGACGCCCTTAGCTACTATGGAGTGAGTGGCTAGATACTGTGGCTTATTACACAATTGGGCCACTCATCGTGCTTTTTCGGGGATATCCCTGTGCTGATATCTAGTGATATCGGCACTCTTCCGGTGGATATTGGCACTCTTCCGGTAATTCTGAGCAATTCCGAAATTTCGTCACCCATAAAATCCCTTGTGAGGTGTATGGTATGAATATAGGTCACTCGGCACTACGCGCCTCGTGCCCCATATCCTACAATACACCTCACGCGCGCCTTCATAGCCATTCTCTATTGGTTAAATATCTAGATGGATATACTACGGCCAGCAGATTGTATTTTTTCAGTCAATAAATTGCCAAGATTGAGGCGACTTTTTAGTGTGTTTACCTTTACCGCCGAGAGCCAAGGAAACGGCCGTTTCTCTGCCATTCTTCAATATTCTTACATTTTCATTAAGAATGAAAAGGTATATCAGATAACTTTTGACATCTCCTGAAAGCCAAGGGTTTGGACTTTCTAATGATGTAGGGATTTTCTAATCACTTGATTTAAAACTGTGAAACTGTGGCATCTCCATGGAGAAACTCTCAGACTCGCAGTTACTGCACTCAAAAAGTAAACTCGTCTGTAGACTCTTCTAAGTGACAAGAGAGTGGGTCCTCTAGCTGTAGTTGTCAGATAGAAGATACACTTGGTGTGTGCCAGCCCAAAACCTGACTCATGTCAGCCCTAGACTCGTCAACCAGGGTCTGATTCAGGATTTTCCCTGTAGGTGGCATCAGTATAACATGCATTCTGTATAAAGTTGGGGAATGAATTGCATAATTTCTATGTTGATTTTAATCATATTTATGGGAATACACATTCATATTATGGAGAATCCTGAGATTTATCTATTGGGGATGCTAGAAAAGGTAAAGGAATCAATGTTTTGATATAACTGAGACAAAACAAATATGTGTAGGGCACAGACACCTCTTTTGTGGTTATTTCTATGGTACAATAGCTGCAAAGAAACTCCCATTGGTATGACATCCACATATATGTGTTAGCAGTCTGTAACTAAAGGGTAGAAATACTCTCAATATAGACTTGGGGATATGGCAGGAATTCCCCTAACCTACATACCTCTATTTGTATGAATTAGCTATTATAAACCTCAGAAATATAGACAGACATGGACAACAATTATGCCTAGGCAGAACCCAGTTAGCTCCACCTGCAGTGAAGTAGAGGTTATAGTGCACCAGTTAACCCTCTAAGGGGTGCATAGTGCTTTAAGGTGCTATGCTCTATGTGATCATAATACATGAACTCAGCCTTGGCAAGTATACTCGCCCAACTGTTGATTCATTTCCAAAGGTGCATGAATGCAGACTTGGCGAATAAACTCACCAGGGCTACATTCATGCATCATGCTGACAAAGGGATTCAAGCACATTTAAAGCAGTTTGCAGCCAATAAAGGGTTAACTTTTCTGGGTTGTCAATTTGACGACTTTAGACTTGTCACTTGGAGTGGGCCACTGCCTGGGCTAACATTGTCAGTTAGATGACCCCAGTCTTGTCTTGTGGGATGGTAACCGGACAGTTCATCAAATAGACAACCTTTAACTCGTTTATTTTATGACCGTCACTTTGAAGACCCTAAACTCTTCTTATAAGACAACCTTTTGACAAGTTTGGATCCCTTCATTTTATCAGTGTGCACTGGGTGTGTCTTTTCTGGAATCTCTGGATTAGACACACCTTCTAGGTTCCCATTTCCGTTCTAAGTTCTATTAAAAGTTGGAACGGTTTCTACAAGGCAGGCACTGGAGCTAGCTTAACAGAAAAATGGGAATGTTATTATGATAGATGATATCTCTAACACACTGCTTCCATTGACTAGAGAAATTGTATGTTATTTAATCAATTTCATAAAATGTACTATTTAAATCATGCTATACAGTAATACATCGATTTCTTGAAGCGGTTTATGCATAGAAATATCATCTAAAACCCCATATGAACCCCCACCCCTAGGTAGAATGGAGGTATCTGAGTAACATCATATTGGTTCGGTTTAGGAATATGCTTGCTAATAATTAGCTATAGGCCCCCACCTGAAACATAGATATAACCCAAACAACAAGGCAGTGGCTTGCATATTCGTAAACTATTGGAATACTCTAATGTATACCCAGTCTATACGAAAACTTTTTCACCATGCAGGACATTCGGTCCTGCAGATTTTTTTCTTTGCAGGCTTGGCTCAATTTTTGCAGGCCCGGATATTGGAGTACAATCTTGCTATTCAAAAATCAAATACAAAGCAAGTGTTTGTACTGGCAATGATAATCAATATAGTTTCCCCTACATGTTACAATCATATTAATCACTTTAATGTGTGAATTATTGAAAACAATACAGAAAATATTCATATTTCTGTTTTATGCTGTAGAAACCTTGATAATGGTCCGATTTACAAGCCGTAAAAAATGGCATGTAGACAAGAATCTCTGGAATACAGCTAGCCAATCAGGCCTGCAGTTCTCCTTTTTCTGTCGGTCGTGTAGACTGTATACCTTTTGTGCAGTAAAATACAGTCTTTATTAAATGAGAAATCTGATTTCCATCACTTTTCCTATCCTTTTGGATACCCTCTCTTCTTGTCATACCTTTGTCATCATAATGTTTGAAGGCAGCCCTGGCGAGTAGACTTGTCAGTCACGATACTATATTTGACACAATAAGCGCCCCCCCCCCCTCCATTTTTCAGATTTCTTGCCAGACTTTTTATATTATCTTCTTGATGTTTTTTTTTTCGGATTTTTTTTCTGTTTTCACCCTTTTGTTTAATACGGACCACTTCACACCTATGCAGGTGTTAACGCATGCCAAGGCATTGGGTTGATTAACGCCAATAAGGCCAAAAAAAAAGAAGGGGTGTTTCAGGTTACATTGTCTGAAAATCTAAGGTAGGGAGGTCGGATTTTTTTTTTTTTTTTTTTTTCTTAAGCCTGAAAAGTACCCAGAAATTGACTCACAAACTACAATGCCGACTTGCCAATGACCGCCTCGACTCGTGAACTATCAGATCGACCCTTAAATAGCCCGAAAATGACCCAAAATATAAATATTTGAAACACACCTTTTTTTTAAATTTGGCCTAATGTTTTAAAGTACCCAGGCCACTTTTTACGTCATTTAGACAGCCTCCCTATTGTCGGTGTCAAATGGCATAGACTCGAGTCTGCTGATCAGGTCAAACCCGTCTGCTGTAGCCTTTAGGTGAGGCTCCACTAGCCAATTTTCTTCTCACGATTAACACGATTAAGGGCCCGATTGAAGTCCTGACTTTGTATCCCAGGCCGATAAAGGAAAAAAGCCTTTGTTTTTAATTGATCAAACTAAACAGACCTGTATGATCGGATCATGAGAATTGACCAAAAAACCGGGTAGTGGAGCCCCAGCTTTTAGATCGTCCCGACCCGATCCGGAGAACGTCACCACATACATTGTATGTCCCTATACCGATCACGTCTGTGGGTTTTATACAACATTTCAATATAACGTTTCTCTTATGCTCCTTACCAGCTAACAAAAACCTTTATTTTATGTAAAAATAACGTTGTAAAAATATATATAACGTTATGCCATAGTGAGGAATTTTAGAGAAACGCTATATAACGTTATGAAATGTTGTGTAATGATTTTTTGTTTGATGGCATAACATTATATAAAGTTTTCAAACGTTATTTTGACGTAAAGAAATGCTGGGAAGCCCTTCTGGGGAATCTACAAGAGGGTGCCCCATGTCCCATATAAAAGTTTGTAAATACCCTCTGCTATGTAATTTATTTTTGCCATACTGTTACTAAGCTCCATGTCGAATCTCGATTCGGAGAAATCGTCGCCATGTCAAAATTAGCCATCCACCCGATCTATTGCGATCCAACAATGATGGGGGGGGGGGGGGGGCTGTGTTCCGGTCCGTTTACCGTAAGCTTCTTGGCGTAGTAATAAGAGACATTTAAGACGTCACAGACATAACACATTTCCCAGTTATCCACGGTTGTCAACATGATAATGGTTCTGCACTGGTTCCAATCTGGCTGAAGGTCATAGCTACCGGTTATATCATCTGGTTCTTTCCCCTTTGGAATCTGTCTTTTACCCTTTAAGGACGGCATGATGCCTTAATACATCATGCCCTTGGTCATGAAAGTAACTCGCAAGGGCTGCATTCAAGTATCATGCAGATCCTATGGGATTGAGACACTCCCTAAGTGTCGGCATGATGCACCAATGCAGCACTGGCAAATTACTCGCCGGGGATGCATGGGTGCATCATGAAGATGACATTTGTCGTCATAATGCACCAGAGCAGCCGCGGTGCTGCATTAGTGCATCATGTCAACCCTTTGGGGTTGTCTCAACCCTGTAGGATTAGCATGATGCTTAAATGCAGCCATAGCAAGTTACTCACCAGGGTTGCATTTCTGCATATTGACATCCAAAAGCATGATGCATTAAGGCATCATGCCTTCCTTACAAGGTAAACCAAATACCATCCCTTCTTGTTCCATGAACGCCCTGGGTGACCCGGTGCCTCCTGGTACCAGGTGGTATCAGACCAGCACTGACACACACACCCTCATGAAAGACACACTTAGACTGACGGACCACGCGGAACGACACCTGCCTAACCGGTGATGACAATTATGTTGATGACATTTAAAGTTACAGCCCACCACACAGCAAACAGGACGTCAGACAGGACCTGTATTTAATGGTAAATACAGCAGTCCCATTGATTTAACCAAGGAGGGGCATATTTCACACTCTCTGTTAGATAACTCTCTCAAGTATTTCGCAGCGTTTTAAAAGCTGGTAAAAACTCTTTTTTTATATAGTTGATGAAAAATATGTTAAAACTGGACGAAATTGACATATTTGCTATCAAATTCAGGCATAAACTGTGCGTAATACAGTGGGCTAGGAATCGTTTTCCGACTTTTGTCGATCAACAAACTCTGATCTACTAAAATGTGATATTCGCCACAAAAAAAAGAAAATTTCCCATAATTTTTTGAACCACGGTAAAAATAAATAAATAAAAAAACGCCGTCTCCATATCTTGAGTAGATAACAATAAGTACCTTAAAACCTTGCGTATAAGCATAACTCACGTATAAGCCGCACCCCAAGTTTGGGCCGATCCTATAAGCCGCACCAGAGATCTAATTATGGTGATTTTACTACTGTACCATGGCAGCAAAAACGTATACGATACATCCTGGACGACGATGCTATGAGCCGCACCGCCGATCTGACTCGCGTACTAGCCACGGCTTATATGTGACGTTTTATGGTACTAGTACTTCTATGCCTTTTTATGGGTTTATTGACCAAAACCCATCAGATAATTACTGGTAGAAAACTTTTATATAGATTAACACAAGTTGTAAACCTTATACCCATCAAACAAAAAACGTTATACAACATTTTATAACGTTATATAACGTTTTTTTAAGGATTCTTATCATGGCATAACATTAGATAAAGTTTTAAAACGTTATTTTGACGTAGAATAACTTTTTCTTTTTGTTAGCTGGGTATCGATTTGGTAGATGGTAAATAATTGTTAGTACGGTACATTTAGATTAGCTTTACAGAGCCGTAGGGGCTATAACTACAGTTTAAACGCCTGCCCACACTCCCCTACTACAGTGACAAACATTTGAAATTGAAACTGAAAGCACAAGGTTACTTTGACGTTCTTTGAAGTGCGGCTGAAAACGTCAGTAAGCGAGACTATCAAGGGAAGATTGAAATTAAAGTACAAAAAAAACATACGGCAGTGTCAAAAACTGGACATTTGTGGGAAAATTTAATTTAGCGTGATCTTTTTGACACTTTTCTCACCAAATTGGGAAAGCTTGATTAGCTTCTTTTAAAAATCTATCTTTTTTGCCCTTTTTGGCTACTGTAGGTAAGGTAGCGGGGCAAGTATGGGGGGGACTGTGGAAGTAGTTGTTGCTAGTGTTTTTTCAGTTGTTTTTTTTATTTCATTTTTTTTTAAATTTATACCGCAGAACAGTGAGACCAGGTACTGTTAGCAACTTGCAGTTTTGTTTTTTTGTAGCAATTTGACTTTATTTGGCATTTTTCATTTTTTTCGTTTTTAAAACAATTACAATGTGTGTGTGTGTGTGTGTGTGTGTAGAACATACTTTGCCAAAAAGGTCAGGAGGCTTTATCAGCCCGGCTGATCTCCTAATACCCCCTTAGCTGTTCAGTTCAACCGCAACATATTTGATGGTATTTAAATATGTTACATATGAGCTATTTGATTTAATGGCTAATTAAAAGGTAAACATACATGTAGTTCTGCTCACTAGGTTATGCACCTGTGGCTGGCACTACTACGCAAATATGTCACTAGGCACGCGTACATTGACATAAGCTATTAAAAAGGTCAGGATGTCCATCATGTCAAGGACTATGTAGGGAGCATTTATTTTGTCCTATATACTTTAACTCTTTAAGGATGCATGTCGCTAAATGATGACATTTGTCATCATGATGCACCAATGCGGGGAGACAAGGTCTATCACTGGGCGTCCTTCCAAACTAAGGCAACATGAACAGAGAGAAGAAACAGCGTCAAAAGGGACTCTAGGTTACCTCTAGAATGACTCCCCTGATATGGGGAGTCCAGGTCGCATTTATAAGGGAGCCTAGATGACTCTCTGGCTGACCCAAGGGAGTCATCTGGGGGAGTCATACAGCTCCCCCAGGTGACTCCCTTTGGCCAGCATGAGAGTCACCTAGGCTCCTTTATGCGGACTGGACTCCCTTAAACAAGGGAGGCATTCTGGAGGTAACCTGGACTCCCTTTTGACGATGTTTCTTCTCTGTGTGTGGGGGAAAGGGGCGGCAGAATTTGGGGCTATATCCTTTACTCTGCTATCATAATCCATTATTTAAGAGGCCCAATTTGGCAAGAAACTGAAAAAAGTGAAATTTCCCTAAAAAGGCCCAATTTGGCAAGAAAAACGGTCAAAACAGAAAAAAAATGAAATTCCTCCTAAGAGACCCAATTTGGCGAGAAAGAAGGTCAAAAACGGAAAAAAGTGAAACTTCCCCAAAAGCCCAATTTGGCGGGAAAAAAAGTCAAAAACTAGAAAAAAGTGAAATTTCCCTTAGAAAGGCCCAATTTGGCGAGAAGAAGGTCAAAAACAGAAAAAAAATCGACCATAAGTTCTTTTTAGACAAATATTATCCCATTCCCCTATATTCCCCCATTGCCCCCACACTATACCCTTTGTAAGACTTCATGTCAATGCTAAAGCTAACCTGTCACAAGCTGTTCTTGACAGCTGACAGATTCCCACACCCATTTCTGAAATGAACATTTACTGTAACTCTACAATTGACTATTGTGTTTTTGAGTGTTGACAGTTGACAACTTGACAGTAGTGATTTTTCACTTGCAAATGTGATGGTAAAATTGAAGTTGAGATGTGAAAGTGAATTTCCATTTCAATTTTCACTTTGAAAAGTGAAATTTCATTTCAATTTTCGTTTCGAAAAATGTTGAACATAGTTAATTATATGAACTATGTATATATACATAGTATATATATATACTTTAACTCTTTAAGGATGCATGTCGCTAAATGATGACATTTGTCATCATGATGCACCAATGCGGGGAGACAAGGTCTATCACTTGGCGTCCTTCCAAACTAAGGCAACATAAACAGAGAGAAGAAACAGCGTCAAAAGGGACTCTAGGTTACCTCTAGAATGACTCCCCTGATATGGGGAGTCCAGGTCGCATTTATAAGGGAGCCTAGATGACTCTCTGGCTGACCTAAGGGAGTCATCTGGGGGAGTCATACAGCTCCCCCAGGTGACTCCCTTTGGCCAGCATGAGAGTCACCTAGGCTCCTTTATGCGGACTGGACTCCCTTAAACAAGGGAGGCATTCTGGAGGTAACCTGGACTCCCTTTTGACGATGTTTCTTCTCTGTGTGTGGGGGAAAGGGGCGGTAGAATTTGGGGATATCCTTTACTCTGCTATCATAATCCATTATTTAAGAGGCCCAATTTGGCAAGAAACTGAAAAAAGTGAAATTTCCCTAAAAAGGCCCAATTTGGCAAGAAAAACGGTCAAAACAGAAAAAAATGAAATTCCTCCTAAGAGACCCAATTTGGCGAGAAAGAAGGTCAAAAACGGAAAAAAGTGAAACTTCCCCAAAAGCCCAATTTGCCAAAAAAAAAAGTCAAAAACTAGAAAAAAGTGAAATTTCCCTTAGAAAGGACCAATTTGGCGAGAAGAAGGTCAAATACAGAAAAAAAATCGACCATAAGTTCTTTTTAGACAAATATTATCCCATTCCCCTATATTCCCCCATTGCCCCCACACTACACCCTTTGAAGGGCTTCATGTCAATGCTAAAGCAAACCTGTCACAAGCTGTTCTTGACAGCTGACAGATTCCCACACCCATTTCTGAAATGAACATTTACTGTAACTCTACAATTGACTATTGTGTTTCTGAGTGTTGACAGTTGACAACTTGACAGTAGTGATTTTTCACTTGCAAATGTGACGGTAAAATTGAAGTAGAGATGTGAAAGTGAATTTCCATTTCAATTTTCACTTTGAAAAGTGAAATTTCATTTCAATTTTCGTTTTGAAAAATGTGTAACATAGTTAATTATATGAACTATGTATATAAACATAGTATATATATATATTATAAGCCTCATGGGAAACTAATGTTAATTCTCCGTTCACTCACCAGGGGTCACTCTTTACCTGGGTGAGTGCCGACCTCCCTTGACAGCCATTCAAATTCCCAAAGGAGGACCACGGTTGTTGTTTTTTACAAAAAAAGAGTTTTCAATTAGATTTTCATTTCTGAAATGGAATTTCACTTTTTGACCCTCCTGGGCCACTGTAATTGCTACTATATCATTAGATGTCACCTGTCACAACTAGTGACATGCCATAATGATCCAATATTTTAGGTTTGGAAGTACACATATCTCGCACATATTACTAATACTAGGCCATGAAGAAGACAAAAGGTCTCGAAACATCTATCTAATGTTACAAGTATTTAGCCATTTTTCATGAGATGCTCAATCGACTATGACATCATAGTCGGACTGGTATTATAACAAAAAATACATATATATGTATATAATCTACAACTACTGTAAAACCCCGCCTATAAGACAGGTTTATTTTGGGATTTATTTTTCCTACAAGACAGATTTTCATCTCAAAATAGGGGGTGGTCTTAAAGGTGGGGTTTTATTATATAGGATCAAAGAAAGAACTATTTTAAAGTCTTTTTCCTACAAGTCAGATTTTTATCTCAAAGTAGGGGGTGGTCTTAAAGGCGAGGTCGTCTTAAAGGAGGGGTTTTATGTTAGGTCTTCTTTTCACAGTTTTATGTTAACAGTATGTATACACTGAAAATCCGTAAGTCGAAAGGGTTAGTCAGCACAGACTATCCTAGGTACGTCATATGTGTGTTAGTCATAGTGACAAAGTTATATTCAAAAATGACTGAGGGGTCAGTCAGTTGTGGCTAACCTAGGTTCATCATCGGTGTGTTGTATTTGTATACCACTAGTTGGGGTCGCCTGTAAGATACCTTGATCACTACTCGGTGGCTCCCCCTGGAAAATAAGAGATTAAAGTGGGTTGGTCAGTACTGACCAACCTGACATTATTGACTCACCTAGGTTAGTCGTATAGGGAGCCAGTATAGGGAGTGTAGTATATATAATCGAGGTGTGTAGTTTTGATGCCATGGATGCTTACACTTTTTTATGTGTATAACCTGGCAAGGCTGACAAATAGTCCCCATAAGTCAGACAACCTTGGTAATAAACCCTTTAGGCACCCAAATATGCTTTAAGGCATGATGCCAATTTGTTGTCTTGATGCATGAATTCAGTCCTCGCCATCGCTGTAATGATGCATGAATGCAGTTCTGGTGAGTAACTCGCCAGTGCTGCTTTCATGCATTATGATAACAAAGGGGCGTATCAAATTAAAACGCTCTGAGGCCCTTAAAGGGTTAATCGGTCATATATACCTTGATACTTGTACCGGAATAATTGGTTGGAATAGCACAGGGGTACTGAAGGTTGGTGATTAAAGTCGCACTACATGTCACACAGGTCTGTCAGGGTACATGAATTCCATGCTACAACGCCCCCTGTTAACCCGTTAACTCCTTAAAGCGGCATTCTCACCACTCACACTTACCATATAGCAGACTAGAACAGTACTAGAATTGTGAGTGGGAAACGCTCAGTGAGAATGCCACTTTAAGGATGGCATGTCGTTAAAAGATGACATATGTCGTCATGATGCACCAATGCAGCCCCTGTAACTCCTAGGGCTGCTTTGGTGCATCATGACGACCCTTTGAGAGTATCTAAACCCCCTGGGGTCAGCATTATGCTTGTATACAGCACTGGCGAGTTACACAGAGGCAAATATGAGAGTAACCCAATGTCGCCAATACTACCCTCATACAAGGGTCAGGCACTGCTGGACTATAACAGATGGGGAGAGTCTCTTTCAGCCTGCAAGAGTCCAGCATTGTCACACTGTGGCATGAGGATCCAGCATGGCCAGACTTTCAAGCATGTTTGCCAAAGTCCAGCCTGTTATTGAATGTCCAGCCTAGCCTGACCCTCACTAGAATGGCCCTTGACCCATCTTTTATAGTCCAGCAGTGCCTGACCCTTGTCTGAGAGTGGTTTAGGCGACATTGGGTGACGCTGATATTTGCCTCTGTGTACTCAGAATCCTACATTTATGCATCATGACAACAAAGCACATGATGTATCAAGACATCATGCTGTCTATAAAGTATTAACCCTATAAGGAACACAAAATGCCTGAATGTATTATGCCCTTGGTCGTCATGGTGCATGAATGCAGCCCTAGCGAGTCACTAACCAGGGCTGCATTTGTGCATGGTGGCGACCCTTTGGGAGTGTCTGAACCACTGGGGTCAGCATAATGCTTGAATACAGCACTGGTGAGTTACTTGACAGGCCTGCATTCATGCAATATGAAAACCAAGCGTATGGTGTATCATGGCATCATGCCATCCTTAAAGAGTTATGGGCCACAGAGTGGTATGCCATTTGCTGTCATGCCACATAGATACAGTGTATCAATATGGGTCGGGAGTGGGACCAGTACTCAAACAGGGTCTATAGACAAATGTACCAAGAAAAGGTGACTTTTTCAGAAAAGTTGTTGATAACGTTTTTGAATATTTCTTAAGCATGACCAACAAATTCATAGATATAACCTCAAAATCCTGCATTCTTGTATACCATATTTGAAAGATAATTTTCCTGTGAACCTCCGGCTATGAAATGTTCGCTAACATAGCCATTATACAGACAATTTAGGAGGATTCTGCTAAAGCAACGTAAACGCAACTTTATCATGAAAAAGGCACCTTTTCTTCTCTATATGGATTAAGTTAACCCTTTAAGGGCGGCTCATGCATTAATGCATCATGTCCTTGGTCATCATGATGCATGAATGCAGCCCTGGCAAGTAACTCACCGGTGCTGCATTCAAGCATCATGCTGACTCTTTGGGGTTGACACATTCCTGAAGGGGCGGCATGATGCACCAATGCAGCTCTGGCGATTTGCTTGCCTGGGCTGCATTGGTACATCATGACGATAAATGTCATCTTTTAGTGACATGCGTGGTTAATAATGACCTAAGTACCCCTACCACGCAGTGTCACTTTAAGGTGGGTGTGGGAGCTAGGGTTATCAGCGCAGACTTGTGTCCCAGGAACATAGCCCCAAAAAAAATAGGGTAAGTGGTTGATGTTTCTCTCTTTTTTTCAGTTTTTTTATCCAGATGAGTAACTTGCCAGTACTGCATTCAAGCATCATGCCAACCTCATGAGTTTGAGACATTCCCGAAGGGTCAGCATGATGCACTGTTGTAGGCCTGGGAGCTATTCACCAGGGTGCATCATGGCGACAAATGTAATCTTTTAACAACATCAATCCTTAAAGGGTTAAGGACAGCATATAGCTTTAAAGTGGTGTCCTCTTCACCAAGGCTGCATGCATGCATCATGCTGACCATTCAGGAGTGCATCAACCCAGTTGTCCTAGTGTTGCTATCATGTGTCCTGTGTGGTCCCCGGTTCAGCTCTGTATAGGGCTCCTAGGGGTTAAGCCATGGGGCATCCATCATCAGGGGTTAGAAGTTCAAGCAGGTAACACTAGGTGGACACCTATAGAGTCAGTACTGCCCTGTGATGCCATAACCCCTGGTTAGCTGCTCTACCTGCTGGTCAAGGGTCCGTACTGCAGGTTCTCAGTTTACCACAAGCGGCGCTGCTATTGATGGCCAGGTGCCCTATAGCACACGCCTCCTGTCCTGTTATAAGTCCTTCACGGGTCAGGGCGTTAAAAGTTCATCAGGCCTAAAAAAAATAAGTAGATGTGCTCTGGTAACATGACAGACCCTCCTTTATTGGGCCGACCTTAATATGTTTTACTTTTTTTTTTTACTCTTAAACTCTTTTCTCAAAGTCACACTAGGAATGTGGTATGGTGTAGCGTGTCGACAAAGGGGATAGACTGCTTAATGACCATTCAACCCATCATATCTATCACTATCTGAGGGATAAGAATGGAAAAAAGGGTTAACTAATTCATTACTGTACAAAAACCCAATCCAAATTTAGCTGTAATATATTTGACTTTTGTGAGGTTAAGTGTTTTTGTTTCTTTTAAATAGTAAATTGTCTTCCACTATTTAACAAAGTCATTATAGACCATCCTCCAGATGCCATGCCCTTTGATCATCATTAACCAATGATATGTAATATTTCTTGTGTCTCGATGAGTTACGACTATCCGGAAAATCATTATCTAATTAGTTGCATGATAAATTACGCAGAACAAATTAAATAAAAATAATAAAGATAATAAGATAACAAGATCAAGGATAGGTCTTACCTTCCGCTTTCCATTTAAGGAAACCACACTTTTAATGATCTCTTATTTGATGAGTTTTTGCATAATGTATATATATATTCTGACCATGTGTTATGCCCCTTTCAAATTAATTGGATTTGAAGAGCCGTTGCTAGAGATAGAATGATAATGGAATAAAAACGTGTTTTTTTTTAAAATAGGTTATATTTATTTGAACAGCCCAATGGGATAGAATATCATCAGAATTAACATTTATGATGGTTTGGCTGTCATCTAGATATGAATTACCATTTCACATCATAGCTTCCAAAACCTTCCAAGATGAAACTAATCTGATAGAAACATTGGGGGACCATGCATGCATGGTTTGTCATTCATGCCATGCACTGAAAAGTCATAGGTTGAAAGGGTTAGTCAGTACAGACTATCCTAGGTTTGTCATATGTGTGTTAGTCACAATGGAGAAGTTATATTCAAACATGATTGAGGGGGAAGGCAGTAGAAGCTAACCGAGTTTCATCACTGGTTTGTTGTATTTGTATACCACTAGTTGGTGCCACCTGTAAGATACTATGATGACCACTCAGTGGCTTCCCCTGGAAATTAAAAGACTGTACTGACCAACCTTACAATAATAACTTTGTTTGATCATATAGGGAGCCAACAAGGTTAGGTACTAGTGACTGAGATATTGGTTGTATAGGGAGCCTAGGAATATCAGTGTGGGCAGCCCTCGTATTCCCCTCAACCAATTATGCAGTTCTAGTCCACATACCCCTTACCTCACCCGTGTTATTATGTTACTATACCTATAGTAAAACCTTGCGTATAAGCCTAACTCGCATATAAGCTGCACCCTGAGTTTGGGCCAATCATATAAGCTGCACCAGAGATCTGATTATGGTCAGTTTTAGTAGCAAAAATAAGGGAGTATTCTATTGACGGAATTGGCCGTCATTTTTGTCCATCGGACGAGATACTCCTTTAAGTTTAACATCATAGACTTTTATCGTATGACGACATTTCGGCCAAACGACGTTGGCCTTGACCCTGGGCTGATCATATAGGCCACACCACCGATCTGACTCATGTACTAGCGACGGCTTATACACACGGTTTTACGGTACCAGGTGTATAAGGTTATCAACTACCAACAGTCATACCCTCTACCATGTACTTATAAATCATACAGGTCTATAATCTTTCATTCGGCCTACATATATTTAACAGGTATCAAGTATGATCATGAGGTTTAATGGTCACATAATTCCTACAATTAAAACATAGTTCTAAAATGGTGTATACTATTCATGTATAGTCTCAACATATCTGTGTCAAATAATGCATGCATATATATGTGTTAATTTGAACCAACCTCTCTAGAGTCTTTAGAGGGCTAGCTGTCATCCTATGTCAAGTGGGGTGCCAAGGTCAGACCACACGGTCTATCACCTGACGTCCTTCCAAACCAAGGCAACATGGGGGAAAGGGGCCGGAGAATTTGGGGATATCTTTTAAGGGAGTGATCATTTTTTAACAACAGGGGGGTGGGTTTAGGGGGGGGACAACAAATTTTGGACCCCTTGACCGGGGGGGCAAAAACATTTGGACCCCTTTTGGGGGGGGTCAAAATAATTTAACCTGTTTTGAGCCAAAAAGCCCCCGCGTTATGCTTCAAAGGGCCCACGAGCGAGCCGATTTTCGGCCGTAAAGGGGGGGGGGGAAATTTGACCCCTCGACCGGGGGGTGTAAGAAATTTCACAGGCTACGCGCGGAAACCCCCCACCCCCCCTGTTGTAAAAAAATGATCACTCCCTAATTTGCTGTCGTTATCCATGGCAGCAGCTACAGCAAGTCTACTCAACAGGCTGCATTCATGCATCATGCCGACCCTTTAGGAGTGTATCAACACTGTAGGGATAGTATGATGCATGAATGGTACGAGGTACTCACCAGGGCTTCAATCATGCATCATAATAATACAGGGTATATCACATTAAAGCACTATGCTGCCCTTGGGTTAACCTTATTACAAGGCCAGAACAAATTGTGTTCAGGGATCCCGACCAACCCTTGTTTTTTGGTTCTACTCTAATACATATATGTATTTTTTTTAGGCATTTTTAGGAATTTACTACTAAAATAATATTTACGTTACGTTTCATTAGAAATGGCAGACATTTCCTCACCTATTCTTTAAAAGAATTGGTTTGAAAAAATCCACCAACCAACCCTATTGTTTTGGGGTCATGTTACCTTCATACAACTGGGAAGTTCCGTAAATAAACAAACTCAAACTGAAACACAACTTGATTTTTGGCCTGACGTCTATACTCCATGCACTAATTGTGACAGGTGACATCTGATGATATAGTACGATATGATGCCATCCACACGCCACATATTTCAGGGCCTGATTATCTATGCTACATACCATGGCCTTACACCCAATCTCTCAGTCACTAGTACCTAACCTAGTTAGTCATTTTTTGCCTCCCTATACGACCAATCTAGGTACGTTATTACTCTCAGGTTAGTACTGACCAACCTGCCTGAGTCTATCAATTTCTAGGTGAAGCCACTGAGTGGTCATCATAATATTTTACAGGTGGCACCAATTAGTGGTATACAAATACAACAACTAAGGTACACACCAATGATGAACCTAGGTTAGCCACTAATGTCCTCAGTCATTTACGAATATAACTTTGTCATTGTGACTAACACACACATGACAAACCTAGGATAGTCTGCACTGACTAACCCTTTTAACTCAGTCTCAGTGCTCTGTGTTCTGTCCATGATTCATCCTGAGTGTATTAGACAGGCAGGTAAGTGTGGTCCCACATTATTAACCAATGTAGCAAGAAAGGGTGACTTTGCAGAAAAGTTGTTGATAAAGTTTTTGATCATTTTAGAAGCATGCCCAACAAGTACACAGATAAAACCTGAGGATCCTGCATTTTAATATACATTATTTGAGAGACAATTGTCCTGTGAATCTCATGGTATGATATGTTTGCAAACATAGCCATTATAGACAATGCAATGAGGGTTCTGCTAAAACCAACGTAAACACAACTTTATTATGAACAAGTCACCCTTTCTTGTTGCATTGGTCTATAGATGTCATAACGGCAACCTTGACATGTCCAAATATGCCCTGTGCACTGAGTCTTAATAAGCACCATCTACCAATGTAAACGTATTTTATTTCAGGCTATGTATATATTTTAAAACCTGCAGAAATATGTACAGAGTGAATATTAATCTAATATAGTCGAGTCATGTTTCAAAATCTGCGGCTTTAAATCCATGCAAAATTGTACTTTTTAGCAAATCTGCGGAAATGTGTACCAGCAAAACATCTACATTTACAGTACCGTAAAACCTCGCTTATAAGCCTTACTCGCGTATAAGCAGCACCCCGAGTTTGGGCTTTTCCTATAAGCCGCACTGGCGATCTGAATGTGTCGATTTTAGTACTGCACCATAGTGTCAAAAACTCGCGTAAAAGCCGCATCCCGCCCCTGGGCCGATCCTATAAGCCGCACTGCAGATCTGCTTCACGGACTAGCCGCGGCTTATATGCGAGGTTTTACGGTATTTGACTTTTTAACCCTCTGAAGGCTGCATCATGATTTCATGTGATGTTTACTTTGATATCATGGTTGGTGAATGCAGTACTGGCCAGTCTACTACTGTAAAACCTCCCTCATAAGTCGACGTCTCTAAAAAGCCGACTACCCCCCGTCTTCTCGGAGAGAATATCATAAGCCGCATTTGGATCCATTTAAACATGGTTAAACTTTTATTTTCTTGATAAAAAACCTCCCTCATAGGTCGACTCCCCTCTCTTAGACAATGCTATAACCCGAATTAGGCCGCAAATCCCCCCCCCCCTAAAAAAAGGCCGGCTTTTCAGAGGTTTTATGGTATAGTACATTTACATGTAGTGAACAACTGCCGCATTGCTGCATCATGACAACCATTTCTGAGTGTATCAACCCAATAGCAAGTAACTCGCCAGGGATACATTCATACATCAGGAAAAATTACCCAAGAACTGGGGATCTGAAATAACTGAGGACTTCAAACTCTTGTATGAGACTTCAGTCAGTTGAAGGCTGTTTTAATACTTTTTGATACCTAACTTTTTTTTTCAGAAAATAAATGTCCCCCATTCCAATCAAATACCCAATACCTATCACGGTCTCTGCTTACGGGCAATACCGTCAGTGTATGCACGAGTGTATACATGACTTGGAGTTTGTACTACCGTAAAACCTCTCTCATGAGCAGACCAAATTTTAAGATTTGAAGCCTAATTCGGCTTTCTCTCAAAGTGGAGGGGGAGGGCTTATAAAGGAGGTTTTTTACCCAAGGGAAATATGCTTTAACCATGTTTGAATGGGCCCGAATTCGGTTTATAAATTGTCCTTAAACTATGGGGTTGGCTTATCCGGAGGTAGGCTTATTAGGGAGGTTCTACTGTGATAAAGAGGAAGGCGTAATGTCCGCAAAAAGCCATCCATAAATGTCAAGAATCGACAGTTTGACAGTTTGTTTTCATCAAGTTAAAAGATTCACCTATTTCATAGCACACTTTTTCTGGGAGAGACAATGTCGTATACCATGCACCTGGATCCCTCCTGTATGTGTAACATCATGCTATGGTCTGAAACACACAGGTCATGCGTATCCAAGCATATCCCTCCTCTGTTAAGGGTGACGCCCATAGTAAAAGCCTTCAATGTTCGTACAGAGCTTTGTTATGTCCTTTGTTTCCTTATAGACCAATGCAGACTTGGCGAGTAACTCGCCAGTGCTGAATATAAGCATCATACCGGCCCTTTAGGGTTGCTAAGGGCAAAGGGTATAGAATATGATAAACGACAGAGCAAATCAAATATTGTGGGGGTCTTAAAGGGTGAAGGCAACAAGCAAGCACCAGCGAGCCTTAACGGGTTAATTGTCGCCCAATTGTGTAGCCGGATATTTAGAGCATTATCTGGCATACTCCCCAACCATCCCTTTCTTCTCCACCACCCTCACCATCCCCTCCCCCCACCTCCCCCACCACCCCCTCCCCCACCGCCCCTCCCCCACCACTCCCTCCCCCACCACCACCTCCCTCACCACCCCTCCCCCACCACCCCCTCCCTCACCACCCCCTCCCCCACCACCCCCCTCCCCCACCACCCCCTCCCCCACCAACCCCTCCCTCACCAACCCCTCCCTCACCACCCCTCCCCCACCACCCCCTCCCTCACCACCCCCTCCCCCACCACCCCCTCCCCCACCACCCCCTCCCCCACCACCCCCTCCCTCACCATCCCCTCCCCCACCACCCCCTCCCTCACCTACCCCTCCCTCACCACCCCCTCCCTCACCACCCCCTCCCCCACCACCCCCTCCCTCACCACCCCCTCCCTCACCACCCCCTCCCTCACCACCCCCTCCCCCACCACCCCCTCCCTCACCACCCCCTCCCTCACCACCCCCTCCCTCACCACCCCCTCCCCCACCACCCCCTCCCTCACCAACCCCTCCTTCACCACCCCCTCCCCCACCACCCCCTCCCCCACCACCCCCTCCCTCACCACCCCCTCCCTCACCACCAAATCCCCCACCACCCCCCTCCCTCACCACCCCCTCCCTCACCACCCCCTCCCTCACCACCCCCTCCCCCACCACCCCCTCCCTCACCAACCCCTCCTTCACCACCCCCTCCCCCACCACCCCCCTCCCCAACCACCCCCTCCCTCACCACCCCCTCCCTCACCACCCCCTCCCTCACCACCCCCTCCCCCACCACCCCCTCCACCACCGACCCCTCCCCAACCACCCCCTCCCTCACCACCCCATTCCCCACCACCCCCTCCCCCACCACCCCCTCCCCAACCACCCCCTCCCCCACCACCCCCTCCCCCACCACCCCCTCCCCCACCACCCCCTCCCCCACCACCCCCTCCCTCACCACTTCCTCCACCACCACCCCCTCCCCCACCACCCCCTCCCCTACCACCCCCTCCCCCACCACCCCCTCCCCCACCACCCCCTCCCTCACCACTTCCTCCCCCACCACCCCCTCCCCCACCACCCCCTCCCCCACCACCCCCTCCCCCACCACCCCTCCCTCACCGCACCCTCCCTCACCACCCCCTCCCCCACCACCCCCTCCCCAACCAGCCCCTCCCCCACCACCCCCTCCCCCACCACCCCCTCCCCCACCACCCCCTCCCCCACCACCCCCTCCCCCACCACCCCCTCCCCCACCATCCCCTCCCTCACCACTTCCTCCCCCACCACCCCCTCCCCCACCACCCCCTCCCCAACCACCCCCTCCCCCACCACCCCCTCCCCCACCACCCCCTCCCCCACCACCCCCTCCCCCACCACCCCCTCCCTCACCACTTCCTCCCCCACCACCCCCTCCCCCACCACCCCTCCCTCACCGCACCCTCCCTCACCACCCCCTCCCCAACCACCCCCTCCCTCACCGCACCCTCCCCCACCACCCCCTCCCTCACCGCCCCCCCCCACCACCCCCTCCCCCACCACCCTCTCCCCCACCACTCCCTCCCTCACCACCCCCTTCCCCACCACCCCCTCCCCCACCACTGCCTGCCCCTCCACCACCTCCCTCACCACCACCTCCCTCACCACCCCTCCCCCACCACCCCCTCCCTCACCACCTGCTTTTCATCAACCACTCCCCTTACCACCCTCTGGGTAACGAAGCATCTCTGCGGTATAACAGTGACGCATGCCCTTGTATACCATATGGCAAAGCGCCATCCTTGAATTGACGACACGGTTACATAGCCTGACACCGTGACGACTTTGCCACCAGTGGGGTCCGTGTTCATACAGTGTAACGGGCATTACCTCCCTGGGCTTAGCATGATGCACGAAGTGCTTTATATGTGTCAGGGACGGCATCCTCTAACTGGGGCGCCAAAAGTAGTCTATATATAAGGCCACTTAAAAAAAGGTGTTTCTCATCACAGCGCGCATCATAAAAATCAGCTTTTGAGGGAAATTTCTCTTTTTTCTTTGCTCATTTTTGATGAAAAACAGGATAGAAATGGACAAATATTGCCATACTTGGTATCAATGCTAATACTGCCAGTAATGCAAAATGCAAATACAATTAAATTAGAGCATTAGATCAGAGGGAATTTGGGCGAATGAACAGATAGGAAGTCAAATAATATATTGTTGTATTTTTAAACAGAGCAATGCTCACTTTATTTCTTTAGTACAGTTCATATAATTCATCCACATTGCTGAATATGTTTTTTGTAGGTCATATTGAGTGGTTTATCACTACAGATATAAGCATGCAAATCAAGATTAAACATAGATCTGGATTATATGAATCAGTATACATGTGGTTATAAAGAACAGTTGTATAAGCAATATTTCTATCTCTACCAATAACATACATGCTAAGACTAGACAAAGATATCTGTTGTATATATGAGTATGTGATATATCTATGATATATTGGTTGATCAGATCTTTTGGTATATAAACTACAAAGACACCACAGGACATCACTCAAATAATATATTGTTTGTCAACATTCTGACTCATTTTTAGGGAAAACTATTTGTTGTCCCACACATCGGATGTATTAACTTTAATAGTAGTAGTAAAGCCTCATGCTAGATGCCTCATGTACCTTCTGATGGTATTATACCCTAAGTCACCCTCTAATAGAACCGGCTGCTGTTTTTACAGCCAAATTGTTTGCGTTGTGTGCCATCCTTCTTAGGCAGGACCACCAAAACAAAACAAGACTATATTAGGGCCTCATTTGCAAATCAGTTGATGACGTATCACAGGCCCCTTAAGCTCTGTGCCCTTTGAAAAAATTAAGTCAATGAAAGGCACATGACCAAACGAGAGAGATGCAAGAAGTCTCCATCTTTGATTTTACCATAAACTGAAAACGTAAACTGCTGTCAAGACTCTTCTAAGTGACTGTAATAAGAGAAAAAAGAGTTAAAGGTTGTGTAACCAATCAGGTTACCATCCCACAAACCTGTCTCAAGACTCCTCTAAGTGACAAGGACGCAGGTCTCCTAGATGAAGTTGTCAGATAAAAGATCCATTTGGCATGTACCAGCACAAAACCCGACATTTGCCAGCTTCAGATTCTATTTATGGGATGGTAACCTGATAGGTATGATAACCTCTGACTCGTTTGTTTTATGACAGTCACTTCGACAAGTCAGGAGACAGGCTTACTATTTCAGGGTAGGTAGATGGATTAATTAAGACATACCTTGTCAAAGGACTCCCGGACGGGCTTTTAGTAGCAAATCGCCTAATAATTACTGTGCCCCATGCTAATTGTTAATGGTGTTGACTCCTGTAGAACGTGACACTTAATTGGGGTTCGGTCTCCATATGGAGTGTGACTCTATGTAAGGGGCAAAGGAGGCATACCTCCTCAGCCATGTATAACACTGAAGGGGAAGGTGAGGGGGGGGGGGCACCCAATTATTTTCAGACATGACTATGTGGTTAAACTTATCTTGCTAGGAAATAATTCTGAAAAATATTTCACTATTGTTTGTGAGATTACATCCACAGAATCTTTGTCTTGGGGAGAAAAGCTGTAAAAAATCAACACTTTGTCTGGGGAAACATACTGAAATATATCAACCATCTGTATGTTGGTAAGAATGGGGACATTAAGGTGAATACTATCAATATGGGAATTTCTTTGTGAAATTAGTGAATATATATATATATATATATATATATATATATATGTATATATATATATATATATATATATATATGTATATATATATATATATATATATATATATACATACATATATATATATGAATATATATATATATATATATATATATATATATATATATATATGATGTGCACTAACTAGTTAGTACTAGTATTGATCACCAGGGGGTTGTACCAGCCTTCCCGCCTTGACGCCGCAACGTCACTCCTGGCTGCTATTATTCAAACATGAACCGATAAAACATTATGTTTTAAATTTTTTGTAAGTATGAACCAACAGTGGATTCTCCTGCATATGCACAGTAACATAGTATATACTGTAAACTACAGTAGATTCTACTGCTCGGCTCCATTTTACTTCTATTAGTATAGTACATTTATAATAAAGACGGAGCTCCATGATCTGTCTGAATGAGTGGCACCTTGGATCATATCACAACAGGCGGAGCTGGGTATGATATGATCCACAAGTGGAGAAACCAGACCAGGACTTCAGACTGATAAGAATGGACCTCTGTGTTTGTTTCATGTAGTTATTGATCAATTATATCTAAAAATGTCATTTAAAGATTGGTTTCATAGCTATCTTAGTGAGATCATCATGGAGAAACAGCCCATGGAGAATGAGCATCAGGGGATGGAGAACTGTTCTTCCAGTACTTAAGCATAGTAAGTTTGTTTCTCCACATGAAATAAATAGACAAAGGTGCACAAGGTTTAGTCTGTTGGCTGGATTATTTCACGATTTGACCGTGGGTTTTATTTCACTCGGTCTACGGCCTCCTGAAATACAGCCCAATGGTCAACAAGTGAAATAACCCAGTCAACGGACTTAAATAAGTGTACCTTTGCGTTTATTTTTTATGATTTTCTATTGCATTTACCAAAATTATTATAGGGGGAGGGCCTAAATAGCCTATTTCCGTCCCGTTTCTGTCCCATTCAAATTTAGACAAAGCGCCATTTTGATGACCTCACATGCCCTGAAATACGGGTCAGGGTTATTTTATAGGGGTATGTAATACGGCCTTAAGGCATTATTTAAATTAAGGCATTATTAAGTTGATAAAGGAAAGATGGTGGTACAGGGGAGAGACCTTAGGGGAACATACATATCAATTTGAGGATGACCCCTTGAAAGCAGATGGCTACAGCTACAGCCCACTGGTGCATGCTATTACACGTGGACGTAGACCTATTGTGAGTATTTTTTTTTATTAAAGAATGATATTTTTTTTTGCAATTTTCGGTATTTTTTGGCACTTTTTCAAAATGTTAGATACACCCTTTTGGGGTCATTTGAAGGGAGTTTCCTTCCTCTGATTCTTTACAATGTATCATAAGGCTGGAAACGCCTTTTGTTCTGAGGGCTATATATGTTCGAGCCAAGCGGAAGCAAGTATTTAGATCTGACTCCCCCCCCCCCCCCCAGCATGGAAGCTTTTTCCAGTTTTGTCCTCCCCCCTTACCGAGGGTCCGTTTTTCAAAATGACCCCCACTCCCTTTATCCACCAAGCCCCCCCCCCCACCACCTTTCAGCTAGCAATAAACGACTCGGCCCTAAGTCCTCCTAATAACAAGAGTTTAATGGACTACATGCTGACCATCCGACTCAGGGTTTTTGGATCTAAAAAGTGAATCAGGGTTTCTTGCATTAAAAACAACAGATCCTCTTGGTTTTCAAAGCTGAAAAAGCTTTTCAAATGTTATGCTTCTAACTATAAGTAGGAAAAATGTATGAAATGATTCCGAAAGTTTACCCAAATACCCCTTTTGGCATCAATATTTTCAGAGCTTTCATCTCTCTTGTGAAATACTATGTGTTTGTTGACAGCATAGTTAAACAAGTAGAAAAAACCTATGAAAAAAAATTCTAGATAGTTTAAAATAGAATGAGAAATTAATGTCAGAACAAACCAAAATGGTTTAAATTGTGTTTAATTTAGACAACAAAACCTTGGCAGAAATCTCCAGGTTTTTATCTCTCAGGTTGACAGCACTATTGGATGTAGGCTAACCTAAGTGCAGGTGGTTTGTGGGGTGAGTAGCCAACTGGTATATTCCAGGACTCCACGATCTGGTTATCCGGTAAGTGGACCGAGACTGCAGAGCACGGGCCACCACTGAGCTAAACCTCGGGGGGGAGGTCAGGTGTTTCTGTTCACAGAAACAGGGTAGTCAACTCTATGTTCCCCCTCTGCTTTGAGCATAGCATTCTTGTGAAAATGCATGCATTTTAATGCATTAAACTGCCATAATCTAATGGATTTGCATAATAGATAATATTACTGGGATTTAGAACACACAATTTTGCATTAAACTGGAGATATACCCACATTTAGCAAAGTCCCCCCTCTGCTTTGTGTCAACATTGCTGCGGTCCTCAAAGCACATGGCCTGCATACCTACAACACTGTGGGGAACAAGGAAGGGACAGGGGTCTGTACACAGGTAGCACAGGTAGCCAAGTATAGCAGTCAGAGTGGCCCACACTGTCCTACCTGGCGGTAGGACTAGGACTCTGCTTGGAGACAAAGGTCAGTTGGTGCGCGTGCTGCAGAGTGTGTGTCAGGAAGACATCATCTACACTGATATTTCTAGGCTCCCTATACAACTTATCCCTTAGTCACTAGTACCTAACCTAGTTAGTCATTTTTTGGCTCCCTATATGACAAACCTAGGTAAGTTATTACTGTCAGGTTGGTCAGTACTGACCAACCCACCTTAGTCTTTTAATTTCTAGGGGGAGCCATTGCGTGGTCATCATAGTATTTTACAGGTGGCACTAACTATGGTATAGAAATACAACAACTAAGGTACACACCAATGGTTAACTTAGGTTAGCCACTACTGAATGACCCCTAAGTCATTTTTGAATATAATTTTGTCATTGTGACTAACACACATATGGCGAACCTAGTGTAATAAACGATACTTTGTCTCTTTAGGATATTGGTAGAGTATCAATTAAAGAACAAAGTCGACACAGTTCGGATCAAGTGTTACAGGTTGCAATATCAGGTTTATTCAGAGAACCTAGACAAGCAGTCACTAAGTGTGCGAACTCCCTATAGAGTTCGGAACGGGTCAGTAGGCTGAGCAGCCGATATGATCACAGGGTCTCCTCTGCCAGCGTGGCTCAGAGTAACCGACGAGTACCGTCAGATGCCGGGTATATATAGGCAGCCAGCCTGCGTGCGCACACGCAGACCGGAAGCCTATAGCGACCTCTGTCCATACCCCAAGCCCGGAGTAGGTGTCGCCACCTACCGTCGGACTGAAGGGTTCGGACTGAGCTCGCAACACAGCATCCAACAGCACTCGTCATATAATAACCCCGTATAACCCTAGCCCCTACACTACCCCCTACCAGATAATAACCGGGAGGTAAATAATTAAGGTTATAGTCCGAAAACACTTCGGACTGGCATTATCTTATGAATACCACCTTAGGGGTTTATTAAAGTTATACCTTACAAACAATATGACGTTACTGTTGAACACAAAAAGGTATTAATTACACACATATCTACACATATAGATCGTAATTAAAATTACGCCCCATTCCCTAGGATAGATGGAGTAAATCTATACATATAGTATACACAACACTTGAAAAAGTACAATATCACAGTAAAAAAATTTCGTCCCTTCAAGACCCCGAGCTAATTACACTCGTAATGAATAATACGTTATAAGTGATAAACACTATCACTTCTCTTAAGGTTTTTAGAAACATATTAAAGTATTATTACAAAAGATATCATACGTGATTTTATAGCGAAGATCCGGATCCTCTCTTGATGATGTTGCATTCCGCCCGGCTTTCAGAACCTACTTCATTCAGCTCCTACTCACCGGAACGAGAAAGTTCATAGCTCATGCTCGGGAGCTTATAGTAGTATATATAAAAAAATTCCAAGTCCTGCCTCCAGGCGATCTTCGGACTTATAAATAGGAGCACTCGGTCCTGATATATATAGTTTATATATAAAAAAAACATCTCGTATCGGATCCATGGTGGTAGCGTACTCCTGTCCCGAGCTTTGATCTTTCTCCGGATCTCCTCGTCCTCCTCCGTCCGTTCTGCCTGGCAGACTGCCTCCTTGCGTAGCCAGCCTGCCGCTTCTTTTCGTCCGGATACTTGTACACCCTATAGCAGAGTGTTTTTAACCTGTAGGGGTGGTATCCTTAAAATACCCCCCCTTTCTCCTTGATCGGATCCTAAGATAGGATACTCCTATCCGGATTCCGAGTCGTCTTTAGTGCTCGGCTTGGCCGCAGCCTCCTCATCATCAGAATCGGACTCAGCTTCCGCCAGAGTCAGCTCCTGGAGCCAGAGCTCGATTTGAGCCCGAGTCCCATCCCATTCGTGCATCTCGTGCGCGAAACAGTCTCTGAACCTCCGACGTTCGTGGTCCAGTTTTTCCTCGGCGTTCTTGACTGCCAGCTTCTGCTTTTTCCTTTCGGATTTAGCAGCAACTCGCTCAGTCCGAGCATTTTCACGCTCCTCCTGAACCGACTCCTGGGCCGCTGCTTTTTGAGTAGCGACTTCACTCCGGTGGAGATGATGCACCGTGTCCAGGGACAACATCGCCACCTCCTGACTTAAGCCAGTAAGCAATCGGTGGAAGTTATCCTGCCACCGGTCAAAGGCCTCCTGTCCGGCTTCGTAGGACTTGAAGTCAGCGGGAGGAAACGTGGGAGGGCCCCTTAGTCGTAAGACATGGTGCCCCTCCGGAGCCTCCTGTGGGGGATCCGGAGTCTGTTTTGGCTTTGGCTTTTGCTTCACCGAAGCCTTGTCCTTCCCGGTCTGGGTGAGAGTTTGTGACTCCCCACCCGGAACCAAATCCAGATTGGGGAATTCGTCAGCGAACGCCCCTCCCGTACTGGAGTTCGGATCCTCCGGACTTGGCCGAGGTGGCTTGCCCTGGGGGCCCGACTTCCAGTCAGTCGTGCGAGAGGTAAATGCCGGTCCTTTGTACCCCGGATCTGCCTTCTCCATAACGGACTGCCTTTCGTCCGTTTTCTGTTTCTTCGGATCGGTGGGCTCCGAGGATCCGTCGGATTTTCTCGGAGCTCGCCGCTTCCGTGTACTGGTACGCTGCTGGTACTCTTCGAACTCGTCGTAGAGTTCGCCCTCCGGGATATGGAGATACGTGCGATCCGGGTTCACTTTGTAGAATACCCGCACCTTCCCTTTCTCGTTGGTGCCAAAATCCACCTCGAGGTTGTCATTCTTGTCTACCGTGGTCCCGAAATGGGAGTAGACTTCTGCGTGAGCGGCCTGAATGCGTTCCGCTGCGGTCTCCAGAGCCAAGCCATGGAACTTGGCAAGGTGTCGAATGATATCTGCTCTGGTGAAGAACAGACCCCCATTCGGACAACCCTTGCTGCCCTTCGAACCCACACTCAGGCAGTCATATCGCATGAAATGACGTACATGAAAGCGGGTAAGATGTCTTGCATACCGAACCTTGGTAGGCCAAGTTCGGGGTTTCTCCAGGGTCTCGTCGATGTCCCGACAAGCTTTGAATGGGCACTTACTAAATGAATGCCATCTAGACATTGCCCATGCCAACTTTGCCTTCTGAAGGAGCGAATGGTATTTGGTGCTACCAGTCCGGACCTTCTCCAGCAATTCGAAGTGGTACAGCTGTACCGACTTGTCTAAAGGATCAGGTTTGATCCATTCTTCGTCGTCGGAGAGACCGTCGGGCCCCACCTCCTCCGGAAGCTTTGATGACCGCTTATCTTTAACACAGTCATTTATACACATGGGTTTAAAGAAATGAAACCCACTAGCTGCGTTGGCTCGGAGGGCATTCCGGACCAACAGCTGTAGTTCGTTGTCCGGGATTGTGTTCTTGTCCAATCCCTTCAGAACTACATCCACCTCTTCAGGGGACTGACCCGCATTCAGAGATGTTAACCGAATGGTCTCTCGTAGGTATTGATGCCTACGACTGGCCTTCTCCATCTTACTAGTGTCAGCAGTTCTAGTAGCAGCTGTGCTCTGTTGGACAATCTCGTCCTCCAGAGTATCATTAAGAATAGACTCGTTAGTCTTTTTCTCCATATTCCGGGCCAGCCTCATGGCTGGCGTCAGATGTCGCCTTTTCTCTTTCCGATTATGCACGACCTTGAATTCTTCTGCGGTTTGCAGGTCGTATTCAAGGGCCGCGAGTAGTTCGGGGCGCCCTTCAGTCTCAGCAACCAAGCGAGCGTTAGCAGCTTGGTCTTTGAAGCCTTCCATTGCAGCCGTCACGTGGGCCGGGAACCAGGTCGGGAACCGGTCGGACAGAATGTCCAGCCCCCGGAAGGTTCTCATCTGGATCAAGTCAAATGACCTGATCTCATCCTTGCTCATCTGTGCGATGATGGCTCCTCGTAGCAGGGATGGGACGTCGGCGTCCTCCTTATCCCATACTTCATGTTGGACTGGGGGGATTACTGGTACCCCCGATCCACCCGGACCACCGCCTGCGGCTTGGTCCAGCTTGCCGGCCTCATCAGAAGTATCCATAGTGGATGGCTCCAGACGGGGCTCGGTTTGCTGTTGAGGAGTCTCCACTCGGACGGGGGCTGCTCCTTGAGGAGGCGTCTCCACCCGAACGGGGACTTCTTTTCTTTGCCCCACTGGAGCAGGTAGCTGGAAGGTGATGCCGGACAGCACCTCCTGCACAACTCGGACCGTTTCAGCTGCGGATGATGCATCCATAGCCTCCTCAGTCCTAGTGTCGGATGGGTGAGTTGTCGTTTTCGGACGAGCTCCCCCGTGCCCGGACGTACCAGCCATGGCTGCGGCCGTAGCGGCCACGGCAGAGCTGTTGTCCAACCCTCGCGAAAAGGACAACACATCCACGGCTGAAGTCGGGGCAGCTGACGTTCCAACTGCTTTTCCAGCATCCTTCTCCTTGCTAGGGATCGGGATGTTTGACTTAGGAGGGCCCGGAGTCTTGACAGCCTGACTGCTGCCGGACGTCTGTCCCTTCTTCTTCAGATCCTTAGCCGCTGGCTTCAGATCAGCTTTCCTTTGTTCCTTTGGCACCTTTGGAGTCGGAGCCTTGGGAGTGACCGTCTTCGAATCTTTGGTTACCGTGGCAGTGGCAACCTTCGGATCCGCTTTCTTAGTACCCTGGGTACTAGGCTTCTTCGGATCGGGCTTTTTAGGCTCGTCCTTCCCCAGAGGCTTCTTTCCAACACCCGCGTGTTTGAGAGCCTTGGTACTAACCTTGCCATCGGTCGACCGGGACCGATCTCGGGTAGCACCCTTGCCACCGCGCGTCCTCGGACGTGCAGTGTCGGAGTCGCTGTCGCCTCCCATAGACAGTTTCCTGGTAACTGTCTTCTTGAGGCTCGGCGAAATACTTAGACTGCACATCCGAGAGAGATGTCCAGTCGACTTGGAGGGGTTCGATTCTACTGCACTGTAGGCGATCCCTCGCAACATTCCGGAGTCCTCGCTACCCTCGGGTGACGGAGACTTCCGAATCGGTGACACGGCCGGATCCACTCGTAGTTCCGACAGAGTCTGACTGAGCTCATCACCACTGGGGCTCTGAGCGTCCATGTGCTCCTCGGTGGCGGATGCCACCTCGGAGTGACCGGAGAGTTCGGACTGGCGGAGCTGCTGCTCGGCCATCCTCACTTCTTTCAAGTGTCTTACGACGGGAGTTTGACGGGGAAACACTTAGTTCCCCGTCTCCCTCTTTGTCTTAGACGGACCAGGAAAGAGTACTCACAGTTCCTACTCTTTTTATCACTCTTCTACTCTTCTAGTTGCCCAAAAACGCCGACTTCTCCGCTGCTGCCGCACGCACGATTGATCCGGGTGAGCCCCAAAATCAATATGGCGTTCCCTCGCTTTTGTTTTTAAAACAAAGCGCATGCGCAGCGTCTCGCGTGATTGGACGCGATCCCGTTACCCGGTGTGACCCAATTATAGATTAATCAGGTCACGACCTTTCCCGCCCGCAACTCGGGCTCGGGGGATCACACTGCCACGTAGGCGGCTCGCAAAAGTCAAAATATACTTCGAATAAAGAGTTCATCAGGAGTATTAGTGGATTAATATGGGAAATCGAAGATTACCCCACCGGATTATCCGTCCACCACCCTCGGGGAGCACTCCAATATTCTTTTCTATTCAACTCTGAGCGCCCCTGTTGGTAGCACACATACAACATATAAAACAACACAGGACACCACACTCGTTGTGTAAACAAGCTAGGTTACTGCCCCTCTGGCCACCAGCCTTGGGCTTCGCCGAACGGGTTTCCCGTTCACCTCTCGTAACCTGGCCGAAGGACTCTCGTTCTTAACTAAAATTCCAGCCTTGATTTTAGTTTTCCGAGCCCTTCTTCCTTCGCCTGCCGAGACTTTCTTTTTCACGGTCTTCTGAGGTTTCTTTCGTACCACTCTCTTAGGGGTATCCGCTGACACCCCTTCCAAAGGTACAAATTTCGCCTCCGAAGTTCCCTCTTCCACCTCCGTTTCCGGGGTGAGCTCCCTTCCAGCCCAAGCACGCAACCGAGCCACATGGCTCGTCCGGATGCGCCCTGCTTTGGACTGAATCAACACAGTCGTCTGACTGATACATTTAACCACGGTGTGTGGTCCATCCCAGTTATTCGCCAGCTTGACGTTGCAGAGCGGTTCGTGTAGGCGGATTACTCTATCCCCCACCACGAAACGTCGCAACTTCAATCCGGTGTCATAACCTACCTTCTGCCAATTCGCAGCTTTGAGCAAATGAGCCCTAACTGTTTCGTAGGCAAATTTGAACCTCTCTCGTAGAGATTCTACAAATAGCACCGTACATGGTGCTTCTGGACTGATCCCTACCACCCCGAATACCAAATCCGCCGGCATGATCAAGTCCTCTCCGAACACCAAGAGGTTTGGTGTGCAATTAGTCGAAGTGTGGACCGTATTGTTATACGCATGTACCACAAATTCGCACTGATCATCCCAATCATCCATATGGGAGTTCACTAATGGCTTCAAAACCTGGATCAAGGTCCGATTGAACCGCTCCACCTGCCCGTCGGACTGTGGTCGGTACGGATTGGTCCGAGTTTTGCATATAGCCAACTGATGACACATAGCTGCCCAAAGTTTGGACTCAAATTCTCTCCCTTGATCGCTATGTAACATCAAGGGAGCCCCCAGATGGAGGATCCACCCCTTCACTAGTGCTTCCGCACAAGTAGCAGCAGTATGATCCTCTAGTGGGTACACTCGGGTGTATTTGGTATAGTAGTCCGAGACTACCATCATACACGTATTACCCTTTGGAGTGGGTTTCACTCCACTGATAATATCCACGGCTATTCGAGCAAATCTCACCCCGAATAGTTCCTGCTGCAGTGGCAATTTCCCTAGTCCAGGACCAGGCTTGCCTAAACAACATGCCGGACATGTCTCTATCCACCTCAAAAGGTCACCAGACATTCCGGGCCAGTAATATCTCCGACTCAGCCGTTCCAAAGAGCGTTTCTTTCCGAAATGCCCACTAGTGGAATGGCCGTGGCAGTAGTACAGGATGTCTTTCCTCATGGCAGCAGGGATTACCATTTGTAATACCCTCCGCTTTCCGGGACAAGTCTTCCACCTGCACAACAACGAGTCTCGGACCTCCAGTTCATGGAACTGTGCCAAGAAACGTCGCATTTCACGGTTTTCCAGCGATATTTCGGGTCTCACTGGACAGACCCCAGTAGGGACAAGCTCCCTCAGTCGTGCTATGGTAGGATCGGCCATCTGGTACGTCCTTATAGTGTCGGTGGACCAATCCAACAGGTTTTGCAACAACCCATCATAAGGCAAACGCACACTCGCTACCACAGCATTGTGAGCACCACAATCCCCACATTCCGGACGCACACAACGGCGTACCGGACGTCTACTTAGGCAGTCAGCATTAATATGCTTTGTGCCCGCTCGGTGCTGGATATGAGAGTTCTCCAGTCCGAACTCGCTGAGGTGATTCAACCATCGACCAATCATTCCCTCCGCATCCTTAAAATTAAGGAGCCACCTGAGGGCCGAATGATCGGTACGAAGTGTGAAATTCCCTCCATATAAGAAGTGCCGAAACTTCTTAGTGTATACCACCACTGCGAGCAACTCTCGCTTGGTAGTACAGTAATTTCTCTGTGCCTTGTTCATACTGTTACTAGCGAACGCCAACGGGACCTCTACTCCGTCCTGGATTTGGGACAATGCGGCCCCGATGCTCTCATTGCTCGCATCAGTGTCAAGGATGAAATGCCCCTTCTCCGTAGGGTATCTCAGCACTGGGGTGGTCCGGAACAACGCCTTAATCTCTTTGAAGGCTTCATTCTGTTCCATCCCCCAGGGGAAGGGTTCCTTTTTCCTCCCCGGAGTCCAATGGCTCAACCGTTGAAGCGGCTGAGACACCCTAGAGAATCCGGGGATGAAGTCCCTGTAATAGGAACAGAACCCTAGGAAGGATCTGATATCCTTCGGTCCTTTTGGAACTTCCCAAGTCTCCACAGTCTCCAGTTTAGTCGGATCAGCCTGCACACCCTCGGTGGAGATGATCCGGCCCAAATAGACCATGGACTTCCGAAAAAGTTCACACTTCTTTGGCTTTAATGTCAAGCCATTGGACCGAATTCGTTCCAACACCTCTCCGAGGTTCAACGCACACTCTTCAAACGTCTTGCCGAAAACAATGACATCATCCAAGTATACCAAGCACTTGCGCCACAGTAGATCACTCAACAGAGTTTCCATCATAGCTTCAAATGTGGCCGGGGCGTTGCATAGCCCGAAAGGCATCAGTTCAAACTGATACAGTCCAATGTGACTCGTAAAAGCCGTTTTCTCTTTATCCTCCTCCTTCATCCCGATCTGCCAATACCCGGACTGCAAATCAAGAGTGCAGAACCATTGGTTCCCACCCAGCGAGTCCAGAGTCTCATCAATTCGGGGGAGAGGATATGCATTTTTCTTGGTTACCCCATTCAGGCGTCTATAATCAATACAAAATCGGATAGACCCATCCTTTTTAGTAACCATCTGAACCGGACTGGACCAGGGACTAGTGCTAGGCACTATAACCTTCTGTTCCAGCATGGTTTTCACTTGCTCTTCAACAACAGCTTTCTTACCCAACGGCAAACGTCGGTAAGGCATTTTGAAAGGCTGTGCATCTCCAGTATTGATAGAATGCAACACTTTGTCGGTTCGGCCTAACGGCTCCCCCTCCACCTGCCATGCATCCTGATACTTCACTACCAGCCTTCTCAGAGAGTCGAGATCCATCCGATCCGTCAGATCCGTTTCGGATATCATTTTCTCGAGTCCCTCACTCAACGGGGTCGGAGAAGGGTCACCCTTCATGCTCACCTGTCCAGCGGACACTACGGCCTCACTGGTGAACACCTTCCCCAACACTGTATCTTTCCTAAGATACTGTGGTTCCAACCCGGGGTTAGAAACCGGCACCACGGTCCAAGCACCATCCCCCACTAGGGTATCCATGCCTGTCAAACCGATGCTTCCCAACATGGCTACATCCGGTTCCACAACTGCTTCTTCCTCTCTCCTAAGCCCCTTGCTTCGGACCAGCACGTCACACGTCTGTCCGGGAGGAATCTTAACAGTTTGGACCACCGTTGCCACTGTCGATACTTGTCGGAGCACACATTGCTCCACCGCACGGTACGGGTGCTCTATTCGGAGTACCCCTGTACCAGGATTCAGGACCGCGTCATACAACGCCGAAAAATCCAACCCCAGTATACCGTCGTCTGCAATATCCGCAATGGTGGGAGAAGCCACATACTCCTTCCCTCCAATTCGGACAGGTATGAACGCGCGCCCATACGTCTGCATACTCGACCCATCGGCCGAACAGGCGTTTACCCTCGTTTTGAAGTTATCACGACTGTCCGGCATAAGAGCATAGAATCTGGAGGAGATAAAGGAGTGGCTAGCTCCCGTATCTACTAAAAATTCGCCCGCCCTACCGGCCACAGTAACAGACACATACCACCGCCTCCCCCCCAGCGGAGACGGGTTTACAGTGAAGCGTTTAAAATCCTTCGGAGCAGCCAGATCGAGGCCATGTTTCTTCAAATGGTCGAAACATGGATGATCCGGGGAAAGCTGGGTACTCCCTACCCACACGGTGTCTGTGACAGCCGCAACTTCCTCGTTCCTATCCGTAATGGGCCTCCCTGCCTCATTGCCGGGCAACTGATGGACTGGAATGTTAATCAGGCCGGCATCCGAGCTCCTAAAGCTCGAAGCCACCCCTGATTCCCTTCCTGTCTTCTGAATTTCACTAGGCTCTACCTCTCTGGTATGTTGGCGTACTTCATCTGCAGGGGTTGTCCGCTCGCCTTTTCGGACTACCCCCTCTAGTTTCCCTCCTTTCCGGGAACTTTCGGACTCGGAGCTGTACACTCCGCAGCAAAGTGACCGATCTCTAAGCACCTATAGCACTTAGCGGTCCTCCGATTGATCTTCCTTCTGTTAGGCTGGGTAGCCCCCTGAATGGAAGTCGTCATCTTTTCAAACAGCGCTGTGAAAAACGCTGCGTCCATCACCGGAGCCTTCGGCTCTGATGACTCCCTTTTCGGAGGGGGTTTTCCACCCCCTTCCGGCTTCTTATTCTTCCACGGCGGTTTAGAGGAATTTCCATTCCTCTTGAACTGAGCCGCTGAAGCTATCGCCCCCTCCTCATCACTGCCCGAACCATCAGACTGTTCCGGAGAACATTCTATAATGGCCGAGGCCCGGGTAGGCATCCGGTCCCCTAACAGTGACTTTTTGAGAGCATGTATGTCGATGGCCTTAAAAAGGTCATCTAGTGACGTATCTGCTCTCCACGTGTCATACACCGTTTGTTGTATGTCTGGGTCTCTCAGTCCGGCAACGAACTGAGAGAACAATTCCTTAGAGAATAAGGCATCATGGATTCCTGAAGCAGGGTGTACCTTCTTCAGGAGTCTCATCAATGCAAGTCCGAAAACCCTTGGAGCCTCGTTCTTGCCTTGCACACGCTTCTTAAAAGCGACCATCGGATCGATCCGTGCGGAATCTCCGTACAGGATGGTTCCGATTTCAACGAGCTGTTTGAAAGTTCCGCGGGGTCCGCATTCCTCTTTCCACTGCTCCACTGCCATGAGACCATCTCCCATGCGTAATCCCTTACACACGTACGGGATTGCATCCTGTTGGTCCCACCCACTGAGGTTTATATCCTCAACGGTGGCTCCCAACCAATCTTCCCACGAATTCTTCTGCCAGTAGGGAAATGGCTCGCTAGCTATGCGTCTAGCAGCGTTGGACGAACCTCTAATTTTAGAGGTTATCGCCAGACATTTAGAAATGGATGCTGTCGCGTCCTTTTCCGCACCGACATTGTGCAATCCGATCCCCGCTATGGCGGGATTCGTATCGTACAATTCTTGCAATTCTGTACTCAGCATTGTTCGTCTCGGAGCCTTCTTCGGGCTCTTCGTACCAGGAGTCGCCCCTGGAGTAGCGCCCATAGCTGGTATGCTACTCTGTCTGTCCAGAAAAGCCTGGTAGGTCCCATACGACACTAAGTCCGTAGTGGGGTCCACGCCTTGTCCGAACCACCAGTTCTTCTCCTGATCAGTCATGTACTGACACTGCTGGGCCAGAGCAAGCGATCGTTGATGCTCTGACTTCTCCTTTTCCAATTCCTTGGCCTGCTTCTCAACCTCCCCCTCTTGCTGAGCTTTCTCCAATTTAGCTTTAGCAGCTTCTCCGGCGGCTCGGAGCCCTTCCTTTCGAGCCCTCAGAACCGCCGCCTCCTGCTCCGCTAACTCCTCTGCGAGGGCCGCGTTCTCCTTCATTCGTTTCTGCTGCTGCTCCAAGGCAGCCTGCTGTTTGCGATACACGTCTCGCCTTTCTATTTCCAAGTTTTTCTGTTCCTGGAACAATATGGTTGCTTGGCACTCTCGCCATTGCAACAAACTTGAAGGAGTCAGATCGGTTTTCGCCGCCTTATCCTGTTCGGCCGCTTTCTTCAAGCGTTCCGCGTCGAGTTCTTGCTCGTCCACTTTCAACTGTGATCGTGGACTCCGAACCAACTCGGACAATCGTCTTCCCCTACCGACTGAGGCTAGACCGGTCGGGGCTGCGAATGCCTGTTTTGGTATCGGACGGATACCACTGATCCCCACCCTCGGTGAGCAATCACTCGCCCTGCCTCGGCCCCTGGATCGTCCCACTCCGAGGGGTCGTCCTGGTGTTGAGGTTGACAAGGCAGGTTCCATGGTTACCCCACGTCCCATAGGCTGATTGGGAGTGTCGGTAAAACTCATGTAATGGAGGCCTTCCGGACTACCATTGTTCGCAGATGCGAAAGAGGTACTGTTGTCCTTTATACTCTCTCGCGTTTCTGATAAAAACTGTTGTAAAGCAGCTCTTTTTGCTTTCAGAATGTCGCACTCCGTCACTAGACTTCGGCGGACCTCCTGTAAGTCCTCTGTGTCCTGAACAATGGCTGTTTGGGCCCCTTCTGCCTCATGCATTACCGCGTCTCGAGCTGCGCAAATATGGTTCAGCTCCGTGTTTGCCTTGACAAACTCAGACCGGATGCCTCGGAGGTCCGCTTCTTTCTGATCGTATTCCGCTCGGACTCTGCTGAGGGATTGTACCAGCTTTTCATTCTCCTCCAACAAGGTAGACAGCCTTGCGTCCTTTTCCTTAATCTTGGACGCTCTGTGTGTGACTGCACCTTCCAATGCAATCAAACTGCTTTTCCATTCATTGGATTGCTTCTGAATGGTCAACAATTCCATTTGAGCCATCTGTACACGTTCCTGCACTCGGGCTTCTCTCATGTCGTCAAACCGACGCTCCTCCAACAGGGCAAACCTCCTCGGAGTCGGCGCGGCTGACCTTGACCCACCAACGTTGAACAAGGACAAGTTCATCTCTTCCAATGAGCGGCTCATTATGGTAGGACCCCTGGGTCCTCGTGCTGCGTCTGTTCCGGATGGAACATTCGCCCTACTGTGGGTATCTGCCTCATAACTGGCATCTAGCCCCTCCGGTGACAAGGCTGCTGCCTCATCAGGAGACCTCGCTGCTCCGTCCAGAGCCCGAGGTCTGTGCTACTGCACAGGCTAACCTGCGTTTCACTCAGAACTGGTCACGGCACCAGTGTAATAAACGATACTTTGTCTCTTTAGGATATTGGTAGAGTATCAATTAAAGAACAAAGTCGACACAGTTCGGATCAAGTGTTACAGGTTGCAATATCAGGTTTATTCAGAGAACCTAGACAAGCAGTCACTAAGTGTGCGAACTCCCTATAGAGTTCGGAACGGGTCAGTAGGCTGAGCAGCCGATATGATCACAGGGTCTCCTCTGCCAGCGTGGCTCAGAGTAACCGACGAGTACCGTCAGATGCCGGGTATATATAGGCAGCCAGCCTGCGTGCGCACACGCAGACCGGAAGCCTATAGCGACCTCTGTCCATACCCCAAGCCCGGAGTAGGTGTCGCCACCTACCGTCGGACTGAAGGGTTCGGACTGAGCTCGCAACACAGCATCCAACAGCACTCGTCATATAATAACCCCGTATAACCCTAGCCCCTACACTAGGATAGTCTGTACTGACTAACCCTTTCAACCTACAGATTTTCAGTCGTTCTCTCTCAGGGCTGCAATGAGACTCTGATCATGAGTCTAATGATGAGTTATCGACCTGCTCTGCCCCCTGGTGTGTTTTCTTGGTACTACATCATACATGTAGTTTGGCTACAGTAGTAGTTTTCCCCTTAGCCGCCAGGTGGCAGCTGTGGAGTACTGAGAGTATTCACAGACCTTTAAGCCTTTTTGTGCCTCTACATGGGTAAAAATCGACACGTGCGACACGGCGACACGGCCCTTTTAAAAATCGACACACGCGACACGGGGGTTTTAAAAATCGACGGACACAGCAATCTTTGAAATAAAAATCGACAGACACATAAAATCTATGCATTAAAATCGACGGACATAGTGTAGGCAATGCACAACAGTGGGTAAGGTATGAAATGCTGTATGCTGGTAGGCTCTCACACCTAGTCCGGGCAGGATTCTCACACCTGCAGTGGGTGTGAGAATGCTTTGCCCGGGGGGGGGGGGGCACTTGGTGTATCTTGTATACACAGGTGTAACATAGGGTTTTTGTCTCTATATAGCCCATGAATAAAAATCGACACAGGTGACACAGCCCTTTTGAAAATCGACGGACATGGACAGTGTATTGGATAAAAATCGACACGGCGACACGGCCCCTTTGTACTAAAAATCGACACGGCGACACGGCCAAAATTGTGGGGACCCATGTAGAGGCACCTTTTTGATACATAGACTCATGCATACTTTTAGGGCTTTGACCCTTTGAAGAAAATAATACAAAATAAGGCTGGATTTCATATGTGACATATTTCACGTTGTATTTTGGGTAAAGAGCCAACAATAGGTGTATAGAAGCAGTCTATACGAAATCCTGCCGGACAACTTGAGTCAACCACTTTTGACATTAGATAACCGTTTAAATATGAATCTGGTAATAATCTACTCCCACTGAATTAAAACCACAGCACTCAGTAGGTATATAGCATAAAAAATAACAATAGTCAATCATCTCATGAGAAAATACTTTTTAGACATTGAATTATTCATTACATAATAAATACATCGATACAGATGTAGTTTAGAGGGTTAAAAAACAGGAAAAAATGAAATAGATTGAATTAAACCAAACAATGCCAATTTAAATTTTCCTCAGGTGACTCACATCATAAGAAAGCATTCCATTGTGTATTTCTAAGGATCCCATGCTAGGTAAAAAATGTACGATAGTTGATTCAAACTATTTGTCCTTGTCGCTAGGTTCATTTTTGCAGGTTATGGAAAAAATTTTCAATCAGAGCAATCAGACATAAAATATAGCTCATGAAAAAAACATGGCCCAGACTGGTTGAAAGTGGTGAATCTACCTTACTGTTGTCACTTACCCACTGCTACTCCCCATCAACCTAATCGACCTATACATTGACTATTTTTTGTTTATTGTGCAGGGTCTATCAGGCAGGACCAAAATGTAACTGTTTTACTTGAAATAATGTACTACCTAATTGTCATATCTGTGTACATATCTCTACGCTTCTGTGTTCATGAAACTGTGATAATCATATTGTAATATACCACCTGTATGTATAAATGTATAAAGTTGTACTAAAGCATCATCTATGCCCAAGGTTACGCTCAGTGATTCTGAAGCTGAAATGATCATATGTACGCATTACGAAAGAATATTTGTAACTGAAAATCATTTATGATGTTATGAATAAACAATTTTTAAAAATGTGACTAACCGAAGAAAGACAAGTTCTATAGCAGGTGACAAACTTCTGCGGGCATATTGTCATCAGCCTTTATACATAATGGAAAACATTACATTGGACATACACAACCCAGCTAACAAAAAAGTCATTTTACGTCAAAATACTGTTTTAAAACATTATGTCATAGTAAGGCGCCTTAGAGAAACATTATATAACGTAATATAACGTTACAAAATGTTGGGTAACGTTTTTTTGTTTACTGGGAATGGTATTTCAAGCATGGGATGACTGTTTAATTCAGCTGATCTTCATGGAAAGTAATACAGGCATTAACTATCACACTGCCAGTGGATTGATGTTCAAGATGCATGCCATCCAACACAGTTAAGGCATATACCGTAAGCGCACATCCCCTAATAAGCACACACCCCTCTTTTTGCTTGGAATCTAGACAGTAAAACCCCTAAAATATGTCCAAAAAGGTAGCTCAAATATACCCTTAACAATTAGAAATGTGTAAAACAATGCTTTGTTCGGGGCATTGTGTGATTTTTACATCAAATATAGTACTGTAACATCAAGAAAAAACGAGAAAAATGGGTGGGGGTGTGCATTTATTAGATTTAAAGTTTGCTGTAGCTTTTTCGTTTTAAATATTGTTTTAAGTGCACTGTGCGCATATCACATTGAATACGGTATCTCTTACTCCAATCACAGGAAAGCTTTGTGAAACACTGGTTTACCAACGATTCCCCCCCCCCCCCCCATTTAGAGATCCAAATAGTCGCAGAAAACCAAACTAGGTGAACAAAAGATGCATTTACAATTCTCATAGCAGCGGAATTTCCGGACAACTTTTATAAATAAATTGAAAACGACAAGCTAGCCTAATTTCATATATCATTGATAGTCTCCCTTACTGTTGTTTGCACTACAGGTAGTCTGCATTTAGAATTAAATTTTAAATGTTGACGTGCACCATGAATGTAGCGTTCAGCGTTAGGAAAAAGAATATGTGAGTATTTCTGACAATGAAATTGTACAGATAATAAAAAAAACAATCAATAAAATTATGAAATGATTTACAAAGATTGATTTCTCTGCAATACACCTGATGAAGCTGTGAACAGCTGAAACTCTACAGAACTCATACTCAACTAATGTAGTGACAACTGATTGGCCCGTTTATTCAAATAAATTTTGAATAACCAAACTAAATTCAGAAGATCCACTAGTGGACTTTAGGATTTCAAATCCATAACTTAAAGTTTTCAATTTGGAAATTGTCAAAGTTATATTTCTGAAGTTGGGAAAAAGAAAATGCCAGGATGTGACCTGAATCCTGACATGAACCAATCAGAAGGTCCCTTACACCAAGTTGAGGTCAAGTGAGCGAATATAGGGCGGAAAAACCTTACCTGATTTAGTTCTGATAGAGTAGTGGCAGAGAGCACAACAACCTTCGTCAACCCGCATTCTAATTATATATATCAAATTTTCCAAAATGTTTGACTGAATAAACTTATCTATTCCATAAAGTTTAAGTAGCAAAATAAGGCTGAGTATGGTATAAGGTGTCACCCAAGGGATCATTTTGGGTCCAAAGCGTTTATCCCCAATCGTTAGTGACATCAATAATAATGTCTCCGTTAATACAACATATATAATACAATGATATTATCTTTATCCTAACTATAAGGCCAAATGTAGGTAGGGTCTGATTTTTTACTTTTAAAATCTTTCTCTTTTTTTGCCGGAAACCAGAAGCAGCTCTTTGTAGGGTCGAAGGTTCGCAAAATATGCAAAATTTGTAATAGTGGTGGTTATTCATAGAATACTGTCGTGCTGCCAGTAAAATCATTGATTTGATACCAAATATGCCAATATTTGTACTAATTTTTATCGTAATTTATATTCAAAGCTTTAAGAAAAAATCTTTTTGAGTCAGAAAAAAATTAAGGTCGGCCCTGTTAAGCTATAGACCAATGCAGCAAGAAGGGGTGACTTTTGAGAAAAGTTGTTGATAAAGTTTTTGAACATTTCTGAAGCGTGACCTACAAATACATAAATACAACCTCAAAATACTGCATTCCAATAGATACTATTAGAAAGATTATTGACCCGGGAATCTTCTGATCATGAGACGTTCACAAACATAGCCATTACAGACAATTTTATGAGCATTCTGCTAAAACCAAAGTTAACACATCTTTATTATGAAAAAGTCACCCTTTCTTGGTGCATTGGTCTATAGGTAGGGTCCGATGACCAAAAACGTTTTTTACATTAGCCTAACACTATGCCACATGCATAGACTGATAACACCACCCACTATACACACTCCACTGACATTTCCGAAGCATTTTCCCATGTTTCCATTGCTTATAATAAATCCTTACTAAGATAATACCCCCTCCTATATACAATCCATCGACCATTGACATTGATAATAAACAGTACACTATTACAATTTAAGCTCCTCCATGAAATCCAAACTTTACAGTTATAATATCCTTACATAGCGAACACACCAGCAAGTTCAGAATCCATTGATCATACACTATCCAGATAATACCTCCTTCTATGTACAATCCATTGATCTATATTGATAATAAATAGCAAACAGTAAAAAAAACACTCCAACATTGGATCTAACTTCTGCAGTTTTCACCTTTGTTATACAAGAAAGCAAATGTCTGAAACATACATACAGCATAGTGGTAGTAAAATCGACAGCTCTATAATTTAGAGGAGGATCTTCATAAAGTATTAGATTTTATCTTTTTGAAATACAAGAATCATTATGCTTTAGCATTAACATGCTGTATTCAATGCCCCCTACTGAATACAATGTCGCCGTATTTACAGGGCTAAAAAAAAGGCCTCTTTCCATTAAATGGCTTCAAATCAAAAAATAAATGCAAATGCCAACTACATTGATACCTCTCATATGTTTTCAGCTTTGTGAGCTACAGCCCCAGCCACCACTCATGAAATACAACAGAGACGGTATGGGCATTGGCATTTGTCTATTTAGATTAGAAAAACAACTCTCTGTCGCTCTATAATACACAATGGTGTCCAGCCTTCATAAGGGGCTTCTGCAGCATTCTTATATACACATTGAAGGCAACATTTGACACAAATGCTGAGGGACTACAGGGTTTGGTCCTGAGTGCCTGCTAAGGGAGTGGTCATTTTTTGACAATGGGGGGGGGTCAGTGGATTTTCGCGCGAGCGGGTCGAAAATATTTTGGTCCCCCTCGCAAGAGGGGCCGACATTTTTTTGGTCCCCCCCTCAGGCAAGTTGAAATTAAGTGCGGCCTACCCCTTTGGCTATAGTAATGCGCGGGCTTTTTCACTAAAAAGGGGTGCAATTTTTTTGGTCCCCCCCTCAAGAGGGGTCCAAATTTGTTTGGTCCCTCCCCTTCAAAGGGTCAAAATGTTTTTGGTCCCCCCCCCCAAATCCACCAACCCGCCCCCTGTTGTTGAAAAATGACCACTCCCTAAATTCACTTTGAGTGCCAGGCTGCTCGCTCCCCTTCCATTACGTCCAGGTGCCCTCAAGCTTCCCTCATCAGGGAAGGGGGGGCACCAAGAGCTGTAGCGCCATCCGTGTTGAGTGGCTAGAGTCGAAACAACATACAGTCCTTTTTAACCATATTTTAAGCAGTTATTGCACAAAAGCTATTCAAGCTTAATTTCTGTTGTATTTTTCCTGGGAAGATTTACACTTTTCCAAGTTATGTTTCCATGTAGCATTATAAAGCTGCTGTTGTTATCTCAATATGAGGGTTTCCTTCATGCTCTCTCAATGTACTCTGGGTAGGCTATATGACCGTGGCCCTCCTACAGCCCAGTGGTGCCACCTGACACCAATCATGTATACTAAAGACCTTGTCCCCACTCTAGATTGTACAGCGTGACCTCCTCCCTGCCCTGTTTGAGACTGGTACTTCCAGGCTGGTGCAGCTGCTTTTATATGTACTTTGCTGTATAGAGGGTGCAGTGTGTCTTGGCACCCCCCCGCCCCCCTGTCATCAGGGTATAGGTCAATCTGTGATATACGTAGAAATTATATCTTGTTCACCCGCTGCCAAGTGAGCGGGGCTTGGGCTGAAATGGGGAGTGACACCGTATTTGCTGGTCTCCAGAAGATCCTTCTCAGAGGTGACAAGGTACGTTGCTGCAAACCCGGTATCCTGAGGGACAAATGAAATAGGTGAAAGTCACATGATAACAGAAATACAGGTAGATATATAGACATATGCCAATGCCAATTGCCCATCTGACATATTTCACTTGTGATCATTGGGATCAGGGTGATAAGACATAAAATGTTGAATTTTAATAATAAGGACAACAATATTATAAATATTATAAATCATAGTTGAATTCTTGTCTCGGAGTTATGGAACCTCCTATAGGCAGTGTATGCATGGCAGCAGGGTTTTATGATGAATTGAACTTACGTTTTCCGTGGACGGAGAATCCTGTGTCGTCTGGCAGGAGGTTGACGGACCCTGTTTGGTCTGGAAGGAGGTCGACAAGCCGCTCGTACTTTAAATAATACCAGAGTGATCAGTGCTAATCCCAGGGCACCAGTTAGGGTGCTGACCAGGATGGTCACTAGCTGACGTGTGTTGGACCAGGTCTCTGGGAGCACAGGACTCGGTGGATCCTTTGTAAACCCTAAAATGATAATAGACAGTAATCAAGATGCCCTCAGGAATAAAAGGTCATGTTACTAGTTCACAATGTATACATTGGGGATCCAGGGTGGCCAACATTGGGAGAGCTACCATAAATTTACCTGTAGAAGCCACCACTAGAACATACATGCAGTCAGGGTGCAGCTTATACCTGATTTTCTAGATGTAAATTACACTATTAAAGTCACTATAATGAGACCCTCTGTGCGGCATGGAGGGTTTCAGTGTAGGTCCAGGTAATATTTGAGTTAGGCTTATAAATGCACAAGATTTTATGATAAATGATGACATTCAGCATTTAATGTGACTGAAACCAATATGTAGCTTTCTTAGTTGTATTGAGTTCAATATGTCTGAACGTTAGCATGAGCTTAAGCACAGACTTGTTCAAATATGAATGTGCACCATGTGCATGGTGTTGCAATACAAATGACTGCCCATTGCCTATTCAAAATGTACCTGTGTCACAAAGTCATTCTCTTGTTATTCATCCGTCTCACAACCACTACGTTGTTATGTGTAAAACACTTCAAATGATTCATTGTGTATCACACCTGTTTATTATGTCATGTCTCATGTCCTTATAATGGTACTCACTTCATACCTAGAAGCCGGCAGAATTATACCGCCATGCTTACTTACCAAGTTGACAAATACTGTATTTATGAACATCACATAGTGACAATAAATGCAATATAAACTCAAAATGTGCACACTGTGTATGGTGCTCTGATTTGAATGTGCACCCCATGCATGGTGTTCCAATATGAATGTGTACCCTGTGCATGTGTTCTGATATGAATTTTTGGAACCTATTGTGCACTTGCTTGTGCTAACGTTTGGGCAAATTGAACCCCCATAACCTTGAAGCATTAAGTAGAAGGAATGATAAATAAAAGCCAGTCTTACTCGGATTTTCCTTCACAGATATCTGAGGGCGCTCCTGTGCGTAGGTCGTTGCAAGGAGTTGCTGGAGTTCTGTACTCGCCAATCTCTGAGCCGCCTTGCCAAACACCACATGGAAACTCACCACCAGGTTATCACCACAGCTGGAACAGTACGGTTAAAAGGTAATATTTAGAATGGCCGTTGCTAGGCAACCGCTCAACCTAGCAACAAACCAATAACATCAATGGATTCCCAGGCCTCAATTCAGGAGCGATAGGTAAGGTTTAAAACTTTCTAGAGGCAACATTGATGATATGGGGGATGGATTTTGGATTATTTGGTGGCCATCTTGGATTTTGGCCTGTTTCATCCCCTACGGGTGAATTAAAAATTTGGCAACATCAACATTTGGAATCGGCAGATTTTTTTTGTCAGATTTAATTATGTTGCCAAATTTCAACCCCAAAAAAGGGATACCCCTACACAAGCAGGTATACTATAAGGCCACTTATAAAATGATCATCCGCTTTGCGGATACCACCCACACCCTTTAAAAGGGTCGCATTGGTCATTTTCTTTCTTCTTTTTAGAAAAGAATGCAGCATGGAAGCAAAGTTCAATAACCAAATTTGTAAAATGTAATCCATAATGATAATGCATTTTTGCAATTCAATTACATGATAAGTTGATGTAGAAACGAAATTCCAAAGGCATTTTAGTCATTATATCCTCCCACAGCCCATTGGTAACCAGGAGAAAAGCAAAAAATGCCCTCCTGTGCCTCCAGAAAAAGTATAACAAATGAAGAAAAAAAAGCCTTATTATTTTATGCAAAAAGAGTTGAATAATTCCATCATATTTAGCACTCAGCAACTTGGTCCTTTTTTTCATCTTCTTGACCTACCTTAAAGGGAAACTAGCACTGCGAAGACTACCTGACTACTTAAGCGACTTTCTATTATTAAATGAAGCTAGAGCATTAGTTCCCCTTGTCCAAATGAGTTTATGAACGATCTTGGGGCAGGTGCCAGTCTTTGCTAGAGTCAGTGCTAGCCCCCCTTGAAGTGAAAGTGTCAAAAAGCACAACTTCATTGGAATTTATGAATGCAAAAGTCAAACATACCCAAAGCGAAAGTTTGTGGTTCCTATGATGGCCCCGGCAGTGACACTAACTAGTTTTTTGTTCTGTTCATAAAAGAAAAATGTGTACAATATGTTATATCATCAAATTAGTTATTCTCATCTCGTTATATTCTGACATAGGAGACTGTTGATATCAGTGTTAAATTGTTGAATGTTCTATTCAGTATAATGAACAATTAGATTGAAATTGAATTAAATTGACCATATATTCCCTCTTTATCAAAGCCTCACATAGAGGTAAAGATTTCTCATAACAAATAGCACCAGTAAAAAAGTAGACTAATGAATGAGGCGTCATTTATATTGATATTTTATGTCTTTTGTTAGCATAAATATCTAGCATACAGTTATCTGTTAGATCTGACTGCATCATACACAACGGATATGAGAGAATAATTGTAAAAGAAGATCACAAAGTGAGTTTCAATAAAAGGATTCTATGTCGATCTAACCAAACCTTTAAAAAAATAGAGGTTACCTTCATCTTCAAGTCTGCTACAGTATTGTTATACATGGCTGATGTGATATTGAGCAGATCAACGTGGAACTCGGCTGGGGCCGGGAGCACAAGGGTAACTGCCAGAATATAGTCTGCAGCTCTGTTGACAGGTACTGACGCTGCAACAGATGTTAATACAGGGTTTAGCAGGCTGAACATGGACATAGGCATATACTTAGAGAGAGCTACATGATCCCCTTTGCATGGGAATTAATGAGTTTTAGCAAAAGGTCACTGGCATGGGTGGTACTGGCATGGCAAAAATAGTACCATCTTTAATCATATTTCTTGATATGTTCTTACTTCAATCTTTACCAATTTCACTAAGCATAGCCATGGACACCTGAAGATAACTGCGCTTTAATTTCATTACGATCAGTTGGTTCGATCTTGTATAAAATAGACATGTAGCAAACGGCTTTGCCATGTCTATGACATAAGTTGCTGTCCTCAAACGTAGTGGAAAGCACACATTTTGATGAAGTCACAAATGATTGCTATGTTACAGGTTCTACATAGCTATGTCTATGTCTATGTTCAGCCTGCTAAAATTCTCTAATATCATTATTCTGCACTGTCAGAAGTTAGTGCAGCTGCACAGTGAGTTATACTGCATATTTACAGTATGAAAGGACATATTTGTGGTCCTTTTATACTGTAAGTCTACAGTATAATTCACTGTGTACCTTAACTTATTTCTGACAGTGTGACTTCTGGGATATGGGATTGGGTGTAGGTATTAATAGAGGGTATAAACATAAGCCTTTTACAACAGGGACAAATGATAAAGCATCTGGTTTTGGAAGAGCGCTGGTCTTGAATAACTGCTTTCTTAAGCACTAAAAACATGACCTTGAATAAGCGATTGTCTTGTATAATTAAGCGTGTGGGGTAAGAGTCTCATGAAATTGAAGAGTGCCTGTTCACTTTTTTGATGTATACATACATATAATATACACATAAATCAAGTCCTAACATGCTGATGAATCTTTAGATAGGTACTGCATTTAGCCTGAATCCACCAGAAAACCCTGTTAGTATACTTTGCTCTTTAGTTTTACTCACATATAGTGCAGGATGCAATGCTTGGGTCACACATGATGTTGGCGCATTTGGCTGCAGTAACAGACAGACATACGTTAATAGCATGCATATTATTTCTATTGACTGAATGTTTCATAGAATATATGTGGTTTATTTTTAAATGAATTAACGAAATATCAAGTCAGGTAGAGGCTGAGCCCTTATAAAGGGTCTCAACCTAAACAAATCCTGTATACTTATTGTTATCTTTATCTGGATAGACCTTAGCCTTTATAAATCCAGATGATGCATTTAGAATTCATTTTAATTTGTTATCATGATGCATCAAATAGGGAACCTGCACTGATTTATCCTTACCCTTCAGAAGTGTATTAACCCTGTATGATTTGAATCATGCAAGAATCCAGCACTTGGGGCTAAGTCATAAAGTTTGCAAACCAATAATGATTGATATTGTAAACAATTTTGTAGACCATCAAGAGGAGCATAATGACATCATATAGAAAGCTGGTGTGTCATACATTTGCCAATTGCTAATTGTCAAATGCTGCCCTTAAAGGGTTAAACAATATGAAAACTGTACTTACTCTGGCAGTTGTTGCCCTGGTAACCACGTCGACACTTACATACGTAAGTATCACTAGAGCTCTTGCAGAGCCCTTTGTTTCTGCATGGGTTGCTCTTGCAGGGATTCACCACTGAAATATGTAAATGTGAATACCATTTATCAACAACTTAAATATAATGCAAGCAGAAAGTGAAAATACATACCAAACTTTATGTATGCACTTGTGTGTAAGGGGTGGGTGGGGCAGGGTGCGGGTTGGGTAGTCCATTCATTAAATGTGCAGTGAAGCTGGTACATGATCCTTGCACTGGACTTCTAGGGGTATCAGACAAAAGCAAATGTGATGCTGGTCATGTATGGGTAGGCTTCTCAGAGACCAAGAGTAATGCTCCTTCCTGGTCTGTGAGTTCTGCACAATCCAGCAGTAAGAATAACTACCCCAGATATCTACCCATGACTAATGACTTCACATATATCTGTCACCCGTGAAATGGGTCGGGAGTCGCATTTTAAGGAGCCTAGATATGAGCTCTTAAAGTAGTGTAGGGCGGAAAAAATATAATTTTAGAAAAATGAGTTTTTGACATTTATCTAACATATAATTAGTTATCTAACGCAATTCAAAGTTAGAAACCAAATTTCAACTCCCATTTTTCCCAAAATGATGGGCTACAGGATTTATAAATATATTGTATAACATTGTTGATATCTAATTTAAATGTTAATTATCTCATTTTAATCAATTTTCTATTCAATTCAACAAAAAGGTACCAAAAATATTGCCAAAGGGTAACAATATATTCTACATGTTACATACCAAATGAAAGCTCTTGATGAGCTGTAAACGAATATGGCATGCGCACAACGTTCGCACAACCGATTTAATATGCGACTTTTGACCTATTTCATTAAAATGGGTCACATAAGGAAGCGAAAGCAAAATTGAATTGAACTTACCCTGGCAGCGTGAACCAGAGATGCCAGGAGGGCAGGAACAGAGGAAGGAGTCCTGGTGCTCCCTACAGGTGCCTCCGTTCTCACAAGGAGCCTCGGCACATGGGTCGCCTACTTAAACACAAGCAGTATTAAAAGTGTGGGTGGGTGTGCGCTGTAAGCCAGATCTGTCTAATACTTTTTTGAAATACAAGTTTTCCTATGATTTAGAACTGAAGAACAGTATTCAATGCCCCAAGCGGTTGTAATCAATGGGCTAAGAAAAAGTAGTTTTTCCTTCATTAAATGTCTTCAAATAAAAAAACTAATGCAAATGCCAACTACATTGATACCTCTCTGACATATTTCAGTTGTGGGGGCTGGGGCGCATCCCACTCAGCCAGCGGCTTCGTAGGATATTGCCCCTGCCCCCACTTGTAAAATATGACAGAGACAGTATCAAGGGGGGTTGGCATTTGTCTATGTATTTACAGAGGTCAAGGTCGTGGGTCAAAGATCAAGGCTACAGGGTTAACCTATGAAATAGGTTAGAACCAACATTGATCTATTATAACTACAATAAACAACAACAATGATACTGTCCCTAGCAGTATACCATGAAAGACTGTAAATCTGTGAATCTCTTTGGCATTATATGCTGCGACCTAACCACTGCATCGCACAGGGAGTCTGGCCAAATGACTCGAGGGAATTTTTTTTTTGTTTGTTGTCTTGTCATGCAAAATCTAGTCGCTATACCTCTATTTATCATGTTTTTCATCTGTCGGAGTACCCATAGCATCTTATGGTTAAGGGCTATTTCTTTTTGATAAGTTCAAAACTTTTCCATGACCCCCCTATTTTTCTGATTTAAAATATTTACATAGATCCCGTTTACACCTTCAGAAAATAGAAGGGAATTACCGATGAGATAGTATGTGTCAATCTGTGTTCCACGTTATATTTTATAGTTTAGACATTTTTAATAGGTGACCGTTTTTTATTAGGTGGCCATACCACTTTATTATTTTTTTCTATTTGGTAGTGGCCATAATATTTCTGTCCTCTGAATATCTCATGAGAGTTCTGCAGGCGCCAGGCACATACACAACGCTTTTCAATCAAAATTAGACAAAATGCTTACTTTGACCAACTGTAGTCATGAATTCAGTAGTTGTGACAGCACAGGTGTAGCCATCAACAGAATCAATACAAGTCGCTCCATTTTGGCAGGGCTCAGACGCGCATTCATCAATGTCGGCTGCAAGTAATGTATGTTGGTGTTGTACATTTTGTCTAAAAGTTAAGTTATACATTTTACCAAATTACAAACTCTGCCACAGATGCTCTCACAGTATCATAGTGAGCCCACCTACAGCCCAGACAGCATTGGTCCCTGGGGCCCTTGTATGTGTTTCACCTGGGCCAGCTGGGCATCCCCATATCTGGGTTATGGACCGACCCAGGAAAACCTTTCTTTTCGTAAATACATTGTAAATATTTCAAAACATGCTGACATCTGATTTTCCTCCAAAATCACCATTTGTTGTACATTCTTATAGGTAGTGCTAAAGTGGAATATATCTGGGCTCGATCTGGGCACTTGGAATCCAGGTAGACCCATTTGGGCTCCCACCTATAGCCCTGGACAAAAAGGACCATAACCCATATATGGGCAAATCAGCTTGCCCAAGTAACAAGAATTGCGGTTGTTGCCGCGTAAAAAATGCCTCAGGCATTTTTATACGCTACAACAACCGCAATTCTTGCATTCGAAGAAACATAATGTGTACATGGATGGTATGTTTGAAGGGAACCCATTCAAGACACCAAAAAAGCAGGGCCGGGAAGGGGTTATCAGGGGGAAGGATGATATTACTTATGGCAATATGGCATTTCCTATGAATTCCTTGGGTCCATGTTAGGGGGTAAGGAAATGTGTGTTGCTAGGCAGATTAACAATTAGAATAGCCGCTGCTAGGCAACCAGAATTATTAGCAACAAACCGATAGAACCATTGAATTCCTTGGGTCCATATGAAGGGGTAGGTATGATTATAATCAACTTCAGGACCATGGAAATGTGTGTTGCTTGGCAGATAAACAATAACAATAGCCGTTGCTAGGCAACCAGCTGTATTAGCAACAAACGGATAGAACCATTGAATTCCTTGGGTGCATATTAGGGGGGGTAGGTATGATTATAATCAACTTCAGGACCATGAAAATGTGTGTTGCTAGGCAGATAAACAATTAGAATAGCCGTTGCTAGGCAAAAAGCTGTATGAGCAACAAACCGATAGAACCATTGAATTCCTTGAGTCCATATTAGGGGGGGTAGGTATGATTATAATCAACCTCAGGACCATGGAAATTTGTGTTGCTAGGCAGATAAACAATAAGAATAGCCGTTGCTAGGCAACCAGCTGTATTAGCAACAAACCGATAGAACCATTGAATTCCTTGGGTCCATATTAAGGGGGGGGGGGTAGGATTGATTATGATCAACTTCAGGACCATGGAAATGTGTATTGCTAGGCAGATAAACAATTAGAATAGCAGTTGCTAGGCAACCAGCTGTATTAGCAACAAACCGATAGAACCATTGAATTCCTTGGGTCCATATTAGGGGGGGTAGGTATGATTATAATCAACTTCAGGACCATGAAAATGTGTGTTGCTAGGCAGATAAACAATAAGAATAGCTGTTGCTGGGCAACCAGCTGTATGAGCAACAAACCGATAGAACCATTGAATTCCTTGGGTCCATATTAGGGGGGGTAGGTATGATTATAATCAACCTCAGGACCATGGAAATTTGTGTTGCTAGGCAGATAAACTAATAGAATATCCGTTGCTAGGCAACCAGCTGTATTAGCAACAAACGGATAGAACCATTGAATTTTTTGGGTCCGTATTTGGGGGGTAGGTGTGATTATAATCAACTTCAGGACCATGGAAATGTGTGTTGCTAGGCAGATAAACAATTAGAATAGCCGTCGCTAGGCAACCAGCATTATTAGTAACAAACCAATAGAACCATTGAATTTCTTGGGTCCATATTAGGGGGGGTAGATATGATTATAATCAACCTTAGGACCATGGAAATGTGTGTTGCTAGGCAGATAAACAATTAGAATAGCCGTTGCTAGGCAACCAGCTGTATTAGCAACAAACAGATAGAACCATTGAATTCCTTGAGTCCATATTAGGGGGTGTAGGTATGATTATAATCAACCTCAGGAACTATCAAAGGTTGATTTATATTATTGTTATCACATAGCATAAATTTGTGTTGTGACACCTTAATCCAAGATGGCGGCACAAACCAAGATGGCGGCGCCCGTTCTGACTTCTGGCAAAGTGCAAACATCATATACCTTGTTCTGGTGGTGCCTGGCGGCACCACCAGGTGGCTACGCCACCACTTCGGCATAAAAAACACATATGGCCCCACTAAGTAATGTTGACTGGGAGGCTGACCTCAGTTTGATCCCTTAGTGTGGCATAACGTTATATATAGTAAGATACATTATTTTGACGTAACATAACGTAGTTTTGTTAGCTGGGTATATTCATTGAGAAAAAGGTTCACACATTATCAAACCATATGACACTAATTTGCTGCACTGTGAATTGAACACTCACTTTGACCGTGTGTACCCGTGTACCCGGGCGCGTTGGTGCAGTTGTAGCCATTCACCCCGTCATTACAGGTTCCGCCATGTTGGCAGGGGTTAGATGCACATTCATTGATGTCGGCTGGAAGTAATACACATAGATATCATGTTTTGTTTGGAAATGCAGTCATACTTTTCTATATTTCAGTGAATGTTAGTGTAAAGTACTGATAAGGCCACTCCAAAAAAAAGATCTGCGGATTTTTTTTTTTTTTTTTTTTACATTTTTGATGGAAAACATGTTAAAATTCGAAAAATATTGGCAAATTTGGTATCAAATTAAAGCTTATGCTGTCAGTAATGCAGACCACTGGGTATAACTTGCATTATAACAACTTCTGCTGATCAATAAACTCTGAATTACTAAAAAGTGAAAATTTATCGCAAAAAATCCTAATTTCCTATGTACTTCAGCTATGAATTTCAGCTATGTATTTCAGCTTTAATTTTTTTTTAAAGAAGAAAGTTAAAAATGAAAAACGCCCTCATCATACTTTTCAATGCTTGGTGATGAGAATTTTTTTTCTGAGTGGCCTAAGTGCAGGACTTGGCACTATGCTACTAGTCGACACATCACAGTAAACACTCTATGTAATCCCGCATAGCTCAGAGGTTTCTTTACATGATTTTTCAACCAAATGTTTGATATTGGTAATTTTAGAAGGTTTGTAGACGCCAAAATGTTAAGGTTTAGTTTTGCCATCAACATCGAAATTGGAGCTGTCAACTGTCAACTTAATCACAATTTTAAATTGATAAATAAATTTCTTTGAAAAGAGAAAAAAAAAGTTAATTCATGAAGTTGTTTTTTTTGGATGACTCTTGACGGCTTCTGTAAACAACGTTAGGTTGTGTATCAAAATAGTTTGACTGGGAAAAACGGGCAAAGACTTCTTATCCCTACTTAACACAACCACTGAATGCCTTGTTGACAAGGATTTCTATGCTTGTGTGTACCATGGTTACCCATCGGCTCTGACCAATCACAGCTCAGGGATTTAGTCTGTGACATCACTTCCTTTGTTTCGTGTGGCCCACTCTCCAATCAGAGTGTGGGTTGGATGCCTTATAAGGAAACTAGCTTAGAGCAGATGTTTAGAACTTGGAAAAAAATTATCCGTTAAATCTAAAATAGTTTGACTTCTCAGTAAGTACTTACTTTCACCATGCAAACCGGTGTATCCTGGTACGTTAGAACAGGTATAGCCACCCATGACATCTGTACATTTACCTCCATGCTGACACGGGTTGGAGTCACACTCATCTGATCGTAGAATATTGACAAAATATCTTAGATAATATCACCTATTTTGTGAATATCGAGTAGTAAAGTTGTTAAAATGACTGTTAAAATGTATAAATGTTATAGAAATCAATTGTGCTCTTGTGGGATTGTTCCCCTTATAAACCTTCTATATGATGAATGAAAGCAACAATACAACTGAATAAAACATGTACCGTATTCAACGGAATAAGCGCACATCCCCTAATAAGCGCACACCCCCCGTTTTTGGTCGATTCTTATACTATAGATAACCAAAAATATCTATATTTTTGACCCCATTAAACTCTTAAATACAAAAGGTGTCCATAATTATTTTATGAGCACACTGTGGGCTTATTACGTCGAATACGTTGATAGTATTTAAAGCAAACTGGAAGTGTGAACCAATGACCTGTACTTTTGGGTCTGGGCCCATCAGCCCATAGCTTTCTTCAGAATTACCTTCCCATGAGCCAGGGTGCCCCATAGCAAATTTTGCAAGATATTTGAAAGGAAAATACCTGAGGTATAGACATGTAGTGTGTCGTTGGAAAGAGACAGATGTGAGCAAATGAGACAATTTGGTCTCATTTAAACGTTGATATATCAGGAATGTGTATGATTTTCTCTTTGAAAAATGGTAAAATTGTTCCCTGGCCAACAGCTGAAAGTCTGGGTCCATAGATCTTTGCAGCTACTGCCCGGGTGGCCCACAGCTGAGAAAGTCAATGTCTAGTATTCATTCTGCTTTGACAAACGCTGGCTGAGAATATCTAGAGGTCTGCTAGCAACAGAAAGCTGGTTAGCTTACTACCTAGGGTTGTATTCATGCATAATGTCTACCCTCCCAGTGTGTATTAATCTGTAAATGCAGCAATGTGATAGAGCATGTCAGTTTACTGTTAGTTCATATATACAGGGGCACTGTGAATGGCATTTAAATTCTGAGAATCTGGTTGCCTATTCACACACAGAAGAATGTCCTGTTACTCGTAACGCGTCCCAAAAATATATAAATGTATCAAACTACTACTTACCCACAAGTCCTAGATCTGAAAGTTTGCAGTACATGATTAGTAGTTTACCTTCTCAGAATGGCATGTTGCTTTAAAATTTCATGTACACAATTATGTTGTTATTATGCCCCGACACAAATACATTACACTAAAGTACAATGCTTTCCGGGTAATAGTTTACCATTATAACCATCTCCGTAAGAATAATTGTAATTGCATAAGCAAAATATTAATTCTCTTGATCCTGATGAAGACTTATCAATAAGTCGAAACGTTGATGTCCACACCATTTCTACATATTTAAAAATCGATTGCTTGTAGCTTAACAGAAATAAAACGCCAACTGTGAAACTTACTTGAATGTATCTGGTTTTATGTGATCTACAAACCCCAAGTGATTAATTTTCTTGTCTGTATCAATGTCCATTTTGCATTAATCTCTAAAAACTATCAAAATGCTCATTATTCTTCCTCTCTTTTCCCATTTTGTTAATAAGAATCTAATTTTGAAGAAGGTAACACATTTTCCAAGTCATGCAACTACTCACCGACAACTGATGGATCTGAAAATGACCGTAATAAGAAGTGGATAAAAGTTGATAGGTTCAGTCACAGGCATAGGCTGTGACTGAGTCCTGCTGCTATTGTATTGTGTATGTATAGTGTATGTGAAGGTCTGACACTCCCAGTCTCCGGTCATCTATCCACTTAAGGTGGCACCACTGTACATAGGATTTTAGGTAGACAGTGGCACCATCTAGTAGAAATGTAGGAACTACAAATCTCTGTACTTCAGATGGTGCCACCGTCTACCTTTAATCCCATATACAGTGGTGCCACCTTAAGTGATTAGATGACCGGAGACTGGGAGTGTCAGACCTTTACATACACTATACATACCCTAAACATACACAATACACTGGCAGCAGTTACAGCCTGTGGTCACAGGACAGGGGTAGGAGGCCGTCAACAAGCTAGTGATATTCTATACAGTATTATCCCTAAAGAATGTCCAAAAATCAAAATCATCTCACTGCATTTATGGTAGGGGGATATTAAATCGCTAATTTTGTTGTACGGCTTCTCAGGGACAGGCTCAAATTATGCATTTGGGACCCAAAACTTGGGAAATCACAAAAAAAATAGAAATTTTCAAACCTCCATTCGGGGCTTCCGAAAATCTGCAAAAATGGTAAGAAAACAGCCAAATTCAGGCTTTCAGATTACTACTCAAACATTATCATGGCTGTTTTCTCACTATTTGGCCGATCTGCCGACCCCCCCCCCCCCATAAGGGGGTGGAGGGTCAAGGGGGTTTGAAAAAACTATTTTGGTTATTTCATGTTTGTTGGGATCCAGATGCATAGATTGAGCCTGCTCCTGAAGAAAAGTAGATTTATCACTCTATTTATGGGCAACTGGCATTAAAACGTAACTACCGGTATATAAGTTCAAATCAAGTCATATATTGTATTCAATTAGGTTCAAAATATTGTGAAATAGACTTCATGTATATGTTTCTAATATGATATTAATCAATCACTCACCGACAACTCCTGGATCTGAAATTTTCAACAACAAAAAAAATTAGCATAACATTGACATTGAACTACTGAAATCAACCTCGTAGGATCGACATGACTGGCGAGTTACACACCAGGCCAAAATCACTATGCCTCTATTGAAATTCATACTGAATGTCAAAGCTGTACTACTTTAGATATATGTGACCCATTTTAACGAAATGGGTCGGAAGTCGCAGATATAAAAATTTCTAATATTGCCAGATTCGTGTAGAGCTCATCAAGAGCTTTCTTTTGATATGTAACAAGTGATCTATTGCCCAGTGTTCACTTTTAGGCGATATTTTTGATACTTTTTCGTTGATTTAAATGGAAATTAATTAAAATGAGTTAATCGTCATTTAAATTAGATATTAACTATATCATACAATACAATTGTAGATCCCATGGCCATCATTTTGGGCAAATGGGGTTAGAAATTTGGTTTTTAACTTAGTTTGCCTGGAAGATAACTACATGTGTTGTATTCATATTTTAGAAAAATGGCAAAAACTCATTTCTACAAAAAAATCTTTTTTCCACACTATGCTACTTAATATGCCCATATCTTAAAAGTGTGACTTCCGGCCCATTTCGTTAAAATTGGTCACATATCTACGTAATTTGGCAATATGGCTGTGCAGGACATGTTTACTAACAAGGTCCTCTGTGGCGGACATGTATAGTATGGCCTCAATTTAATTACTCAGTGATGAACACAAAAGCCAGTGTACCTCATGTCAAATAAGTCATAAGCAGGTAGGGGACGGGAAGGGATAGTTAGTATGCCCTACTACTAGGGTACAGTCTAACACAAAATTCGGAAATGGATTATACTGGGTCCATATAAGATTATTTTATGCCTGTGTCATGTTTAATGGATGATATTTAGATAAATATAAATGGTTGTAGTTTGTAAATCGGCCAGTGTATAGATTGAGATGCCCTCTTTCCAATGGTACCAAACTTGATATATCGTACATTGTGACTTTGAGTGACATATTATGTAAATAACCAGTTGCACTGATGCTGGTGGGAAGGCCATTATACTGGTATGCCCTAGTTGATGAGTACAAGTGCAGCTCCTTTAGGGCGTTCTAGAATAGTGGGCATGTCCTCAACCTGATAAGGATAGCTTGACTACAAACTTCTACCTTTAAAGGAGCTGGAACCCTAAACTAAAGCATGTAGGTCACAGCTGTGACACTGGAATAAGCTGCTGGAATCCCCAGATTTTGCCCAAAATCCAAATGACCCTTCAGATCGGGTTGTAAACAAGGCCCTACGTCCACCAGAACCACGTAGTAGACATCAGGCAGTCATGAATGTGCTGACAGCCTTGAAACCTACACTGTTAAAAGGTGTTTCTAATTTAAACACATTAACTGCAACACATTCAATTCTAACACTTTCACAGAATATTTTATGTGGAATACAGATCCACTGGGCTAGCATATACCTGCAGTTATGGGATTCTAAATATAGCAGGTGTTAGATAAACTTAACAAGGATGGCATAGTGGTTTGGATCTGGCCAGATAATCCGCCCTTTTAAAGATGCATGAGTGAAGCCCCGGTGAGTTTCTCCTCAGGGCTGCATTTATGCACCATGACAACCAAAGACATTAAAAGCTCTATTCTGTCCAACATTATTTGATTCATTTCGTGTCTAAGTGCAGTATATTAAACAGTTCATTATAAAGCCCATGGCTTACCTGCATAAACAAGAGCTCCACCCTGTCCGCCTGCATGAAGTGATACAAAATGAAGAGTATTTAGATAACAATGGGATAATAATAACAGGGAACTCCCTCTCTTTTAACGCTAAATGCAGATATCATGTCAAATTAGATCAATAATAGGTTCTTCCTTATCACTGGCAAACAAAATTGTACCAAAAAAGCTATTTAATTCCTTATTACCATTACCAGGCCTGGACAATCTGGGATATTTTCCATTATAGGTATATTAGCCTACAGTGGGGTTTCTTCCAGCAAGGGGAAATCTCCCTTTACTTAGTGCAGCCCTCAGGTCGGCCTCCTGCCCTTATCTCTGTAGAGATAAGGGCCGCCGGTAGAGATAAGGGCCGCCGCCGGTTTGCACCTCCAAGGGGAGTTCTCCCAGTGCAGTATCTTATACAGGTGGGCTAGGGAGGGATGGGGGGAGGTGGGTAGGAGTCCACATTAAAAGGTACCTTATTTAGGCTTTATTTTGTCATTAAAATCATTATATCTCAAGAAATACAAGACTTTCATACAAGCCCATTCACACATACCTAGCCAATTAAATTGTCTACTTGTATGTAGGTGAATGTTTTACAGCAAATAACGGTAAGGTATTAGCAAATAGGATTTTCTTGTTGAACCTAAAATTACATGTATATCCACCCAAAACCAAGGGGAGAAACCCCCTCACTCGCTTTTCTCCCGGCATGGGGTTAAAGGTAGGATTTCCCCAACCTGATTACCATAGCACTTCTCTGATAAGCTGATCCTCCACTTGAGATAATTTCATAAGCCGAATTCTGGAGCACTTAAACACATTTATACTACAATTACTGGATAAAAAACATCTTTATAAGCCAACCCTCCCCATGCCTCACTTTGAGAAAAAAATCTAAAATCTCCCAAAAAAGGCTGGTTTATCAGAAATGCTACTCCAAAGATTTTTTCATTAAGACCCTTTCCGTACTCTCACTAATATATCTTGAGATCGATATGCATCAATCAATAAGGGTGTTACTAATGCCTAAACTCACCTTTCTGGTTGTTCTTTGTTTCTGTATTACTTGCATCAGATGTACTTTTATCAGCACCACCGCCTCCGCCGTCCATGCCGCCTCCGTCGTCCATGCCGCCTCCGCCGCCCATGCCGCCTCCGCTGCCTCTATCAGAGGCGCTTTCAAAGTCATCACTGCCTCTATCGGCAGTGCCATCAGAGTCACTGTCTCTGCCAGAAAAGTCATCAGAGTCATCCGAGTCATTGCCTCTGCTTGAAGTGCCATTGCTTCCACCACCACCGCCACCAGCACCACCACTACTGGTGGCATCAGAGTTGTCAGAGTCACTGCCTCCTCCAGAAGTGGCATTAGAGTCACTGCTTCCACCAGAAGTGGCATCAGAGTCACTGCTTCCACCAGAAGTGGCATTAGAGTTATTGCTACTGCCTGAGGTCGCATCAGAGTCACTGCTTCCACCAGAAGTGGCATCAGAGTCACTGCTTCCACCAGAAGTGGCATCAGAGTCACTGCTTCCACCAGAAGTGGCATTAGAGTTATTGCCACTGCCTGAAGTCGCATTAGAGTCACTGCTTCCACCAGAAGTGGCATCAGAGTCACTGCTTCCACCAGAAGTGGCATCAGAGTTACTGCTTCCACCAGAAGTGGCATTAGAATTATTGCCACTGCCTGAAGTGGCATTAGAGTCACTGCTTCCACCAGAAGTGGCATTAGAGTCACCGCTTCCACCAGAAGTGGCATCAGAGTCACTGCTTCCACCAGAAGTGGCATCAGAGTCACTGCTTCCACCAGAAGTGGCATTAGAGTTATTGCCACTGCCTGAGGTCGCATCAGAGTCACTGCTTCCACCAGAAGTGGCATTAGAGTTATTGCCACTGCCTGAGGTCGCATCAGAGTCACTGCTTCCACCAGAAGTGGCATCAGAGTCACTGCTTCCACCAGAAGTGGCATTAGAGTTGTCAGAGTCATCAGAGCCAGCGCCTCCACTACCACTTCTGGTGGGGGCACTATCGGAGTCACCACTTCCACTTGAAGTGCCATCAGAGTCATCAGAGTTGTCAGAGTCATTGCCTCCTCCAGAAGTTACATTAGAGTCCCTACTTCCACCAGACGAGGCATCAGAGTCATCAGAGTCATTGCTGCTGCTTGAAGTGGCATTAGAGTAAATGCTTCCACCAGACAAGGCATCAGAGTCATCAGAGTCATCAGAGTCATTGCCACTGCTTGAAGTGGCATTAGAGTCACTGCTTCTACCAGAAGTGGCATCAGAGTAACTGCTTCCACCAGAAGTGGCATCAGAGTTGTCAGAGTCACTGCTTCCACCAGAAGTTGCATTAGAGTCACTGCTTCCACCAGAAGTGGCATTAGAGTAACTGCTTCCACCAGAAGTGGCATCAGAGTTGTCAGAGTCACTGCTTCCACTAGAAGTTGCATTAGAGTCACTGCTTCCACCAGAAGTGGCATTAGAGTAACTGCTTCCACCAGAAGTGGCATCAGAGTTGTCATAGTCACTGCTTCCACCAGAAGTTGCATTAGAGTCACTGCTTCCACCAGAAGTGGCATTAGAGTAACTGCTTCCACCAGAAGTGGCATCAGAGTTGTCAGAGTCACTGCCTCCGCCTGAAGTGGCATTGGAGTAACTGCTTCCACCAGAAGTGGCATCAGAGTTGTCAGAGTCACTGCCTCGGCCTGAAGTGACATCAGAGTCATCATAGTCATTGCCACTGCTTGAAGTGCCATTAGAGTCACTGCCTCCCCCGGGAATGCCTTCGGAGCCATCAGAGTCACTCCCTCCACCTTGACCTCCTTGACTGCTGTCGCCTGAATCATCTTCATCAGAGCTGCTGTACTCAGAACTGGTGTCTGATCCACTTCCAGATGATGCTGCAATTGGAATGGCAGTAATTGTTTCTCTTGTGACATCAATTTCTAGATGGGCTACCTTGTCACAATGTAATGAAGGCAGGATTTTTTAAAGGGTTTTTTACATTTCCAAGATCAATTTTAGTGACCTTGACCTTGACCAAGGGCACCCATAGTGAAGTCATATGAGGGTACCTCATATACATACCTCCTGTCAAAATATAATGTCAATAAATGTAATCATAAACAGTATTTTGATGATTTTTAAGGGTGTTTTGCACATTCAAGGTCAAATTAAGTGACCTTGACCTTGACCAAGGTCACCAATAATAAGGTCATATGAGAGTACCTAATATACAAACCCCCTGTCAAAATATAATGTATGTAGCTTAACTGGTTCCAGAAATAGAGCAATAAATGTAGTCATAAACCATATTTTGATGATTTTTAAGGTTTTTTTGCACATTCAAGGTCAAACTAAGTGACCTTGACCTTGACCAAGGTCACCAATAGTAAGGTCAGATGAGGGTACCCAATATACACACACCCTTTCAAAATATCTTGTATGTAGCTCGACTGGTTCCAGAAATAGAGCAATAAATGTGTCCCAGACTATAATATTTGAGAAATTTCATTGTTGCCATGGAAACCATCCAAAATGGCTGACTTCGCTCCATTTCCGGTAGGGCCAATATCAATATTCAGAAAGCTGATGAAAAATGCTTGAACATATGTGAAATTTAGCTTGTTGAACGATGGGTAGGGGTTCCACCACATATTGAGGTCTCTGCCACTGCCCTATGAATATCATTCTTTTTTATTGGATTAGACTATGATAAATTCTATCACTTTAACGTCAATCTTCAACTTATAAGCACTTCGATATATAAAATACTGTATACTACAAGACCAAACTGCTAGAACAACGTTAGTGCTAACAGCAAGGAAATGAGAAAAGGTTCATAATTACCAACACAACCGGACCCATTTTTCAACCCGTCTCCAGTCCAACCATCCAAACAAGTGCAGTTAAAGCCACCAGGAGTCTCTATGCAATCTGCGTTATCATCACAGGGGCCGTCCGGACTAGCTTGGCAAACTATGACATCTGGAAAAATGCATGACCAACTCACATTTGATTTGATATCTCTTCTGGTCAGATAGTAGATACTGAATTTCTAAATAATATGACTCAAGGGGAATTTCTGCATGTTAAGACCCAAAGGCCATTCTGTTCTGGAGTATTCATTACTTAATTCAATGGTGTAAAATGGTAATAGAACACTTTAACAGCTTAGTTTTCAGAGTGTCTAAACTGAAGTTCAAAATCAGATTAGCAACTACTTTGGGAGGCAAATACATTGCTTCTGGACATACTATGCTAATTGTGAAAGGATTCACATAAGTTGTGTTGATAAGGAAGACTTCCGTTTACCTCAAACAATTGTAACCAAATTACTCTTTTGAAGAAGTTAACATCAAAGACTCAAATGTGGTATAAGCTAGCTTCTGTTGTGTTATTTCAGTGAGAAAATAGTAAAATCCATATAACAGGTAAACTGCCTATGACAATGATTTCTCTTTTTTTCACAACTTGATACCATATTATTATGTCGGTCCAAATTACACTGTGTACAACAAGACCAAGGTGCTAGGAGAATTTCATTGTTAACAGCAAGGAAATGAGAAAAGGTTCATAATTACCAACACAACCAGAACCATTTTTCAACCCATCTCCAGTCCAACCATCCTTACAAGTGCAGTTAAAGCCACCAGGAGTCTCTATGCAATCTGCGTTATCATCACAGGGGCTGTCTGGCCTAGCTTGGCAATTCATGACATCTGGAAAAAAACATGACCAAGTCACAATTAAGGTTGGTATCTGTGCTGGTCCAAAAGTAGAGACTGATTTTCTGAATATCATGACCCTAGGAGAATTTCATTCTTAAGTCTTCTCATTTTAATTCGATGGTCTAGAATCTGAATGTAATACTTTACAAGTTGGAGTTTCAGGGTATCTAGTCATAAATTCAAATACACATTCGCTATCACTTTGGCATAGAAAAGACCCTGCTTCTGCTTCCCAACCACTAAATTTTAAGTAAACATGAAACGACACAAATGTGCAATCAGCTAGCTTACATTGCTATATTTCAACCCCAGGATGATAAAATCCATACGACAAGTGGACTGCTCATGACAATTCTTTTTCTATTTTTTCCACAACTTGATACCAGAATATAATGTCCAATATCACACTGTCCTATACAAGACCATGATGCCAGGAGAACTTCATTGTTAACTGCAAGGAAATGAGAAAAGGTTCATAATTACCAACACAACCGGACCCATTTTTCAACCCATCTCCAGTCCAACCATCCTTACAAGTGCAGTTAAAGCCACCAGGAGTCTCTATGCAATCTGCGTTATCATCACAGGGGCCGTCCGGACTAGCACCGCAATTCATGATATCTGGAAAAAAACATGACCAAGTCACAATTAAGGTTGGTATCTCTGCCAGTCTGAAAGTAGAGCCTAATTTTCTGAATTTCTCTAGGCCGTCTCGTCATGAGTTCAAATACAGATTAGCGACCACTTTGGCAGGCAAACAACCCGGCTTCTGAACATATTACACCAATTGTGAAAGGTTTTACATGAGTGTCATTGATGAGGTAGGCACCTGTTTATCTTTAAACCTCCCAACCCATTAATTTGTCCAAGGAAGTAACCATGAAACAACTCAAATGTGCCATCAGCTATCTCCCGTCACTTTATTTTAATGAGACAACAGTAAAATCCATATGAGAAGTGGAATACTTATGAACAATTCTCTTTCTACTTTTTTCCACAATTTGATACCATAATATAATGCCCCATATTACACTGTCCACTACAAGATTAAGGTGGTAGGAGAACTTCATTGTTAACAGCAAGGAGATAAGAAAAGGTTCATAATTACCAACACAACCGGACCCATTTTTCAACCCGTCTCCAGTCCAACCATCCAAACAAGTGCAGTTAAAGCCACCAGGAGTCACTATGCAATCTGCGTTATCATCACAGGGGCCGTCCGGACTAGCTTGGCAATTCATGACATCTGGAAAAAAACATGACCAAGTCACAATTAAGGTTGGTATCTGTGCTGGTCCAAAAGTAGAGACTGATTTTCTGAATATCATGACCCAAGGAGAATTTCATTCTTAAGTCTTCTCATTTTAATTCGATGGTGTAGAATCTGAATGTAATACTTTACAAGTTGGAGTTTCAGGGTATCTAGTCATAAATTCAAATACACATTCGCTATCACTTTGGCATAGAAAAGACCCTGCCTCTGCTTCCCAACCACTAAATTTTAAGTAAACATGAAACGACACAAATGTGCAATCAGCTAGCTTACATTGCTATATTTCAACCCCAGGATGATAAAATCAATACGACAAGTGGACTGCTCATGACAATTCTTTTTCTATTTTTTCCACAACTTGATACCAGAATATAATGTCCAATATCACACTGTCCTATACAAGACCATGATGCCAGGAGAACTTCATTGTAAACATTATGGAACTGAGAAAAGGTTCATAATTACCAACACAACCGGACCCATTTTTCAACCCATCTCCAGTCCAACCATCCTTACAAGTGCAGTTAAAGCCACCAGGAGTCTCTATGCAATCTGAGTTATCATCACAGGGGCCGTCCGGACTAGCTTGGCAATTCATGACATCTGGAAAAAAGCATAACAAAATCACCATTAAGGGTGATATCTCCGCTGGTCTGCAAGCTGTTTGACCACATGAGAAACTGTCAAGCTGATCCTCAAAGGTGCATCCATGATCAAAGGGCATTGATGTTTTTGCGTGACAGGTACTTTTATTACAAGTTAATAGCAAGGAAATGGGAAAAGGCTCAATGTCACCTGTACAATACACGCCATCTCCAGAGTAGCCAATGTTACACTCGCAGGTAAACCAACCATCTGTGTTGTTGCAAGTTGCATTAGTGTGACAATCGTTTGTCCCCATTTGACATTCATCGATATCCGCTGAAATAGCAGAATAAGAGCATATTAGGGACAATTGTCCTTTTAAGGAGATTTCAATTAATTTCTGACAATTTGACCAGATTCAAATTAAATGAGCCAACAGTACAATCTTTATGCATGTTTCTTTCAGAATATTGTTGGCATGTTGACAACAAACATTCCAACTAAAGGAGAAGCTGAAAATGGTCTGAAATAGCCTGCGAACTGAAATTCTTTCCTTTTCACTTCAGGTTTTCCCTCAAAAGTTGAGTTCTTTTGGTGTAAACATGTACGCTGAAAATCAGCCTTCTTGGCAATTTGCTAATATAGACTGGCCTATGTATTCCCTTATTTTGAGATGCAACCATTTTGGAACTTTGCATTGGTAATTTCCATGTTCAGCACACACAAAAATGTGTGTTGCTTTTACCCTGCAATGGTGATCTCAAATTTTGAAACAATTTCTAAATTAACCATTCCAAATCCTATTACAGCATCAGATGCAATACATTTTGATGCTGATATTTGGAGAGGGAGAGGTAATTTTTGTAGGCACCATTGTGCAAAATATGGTCATTTCTTAGTGTTTTAGTGAATTCTAGATTCAGAAGTGGATTACTTACTTTCACAACGTTCTCCAGTGTAGCCAGCCGTTTGACCACACACATACATGTTGAGCTGATCCTCACAGGTACATCCATGCTCACACGGCGTTGAGCTGCACTCATCTATCTCTGTAAAAAAGACACATGAATAATTCATGATTAAAGTTGTTATCTCTGCTGGGGTGAAAGTAAAGACTGCATTTCCCAATATCATGAGCAAGGGCCATTTCCTTCTAAAACTATTCATCACTTAATTTAATGGTGTAGAACCTGAATATGCCACTCACCAAGTTGCATTTTCAGGGTGTCTAGTCATAAGTTCACAAACAAAAAACCTCCCAAAATGTCCTCAAAAATATAGACTTCAAATAAAACCTGAAAAATAAAATTCCTTGCGTTGGGTTTTGGTGTGATAAGTACTTTTATTACATTTTAACAGCAAGGAAATGGGAAAAGGCTCAATGTCACCTGTACAATTCACGCCATCTCCATAGTAGCCAATGTTACACTCGCAGGTAAAGGAGCCATCTGTGTTGTTGCAAGTTGCATAAGTGTGACAGTCGTTTGTGGATATCATTTCACATTCATCGATATCCGCTGAAAATCGAGAATAAGAGCATATTAGGGACAATTATCTTTTTAAGGAGATTTTTAATTAATTTCTGACAATTTGACCAGATTCAAATTGAATGACTGAGTTAACCGTACAATTATTATGCAGGTTTATTTTCAGAATATTCTTGGCATGTTGACAACATATATTCCAACTAAATGAGGAGCTGAAAATGGTCTGAAATAGCCTGCCAACTGAAATTCCTTCTTTTGTACTTCAGCTTTTCCCTCAAAAGTTGAGTTCTTTTGGTGTAAATATGTCCGCTTTTTTTATTATCCCCTGTATCCACCCCATTTCACTTATATTATAAGGATTTTCCTTTAAAAATAAAGGAAGAAAATCAGCCATCTTGGCAATTTGCTGATACAGACTGGCCTATCTATTCCCTTATTTTGAGATGCAACCATTTTGGAACTTTGCATAGGTAATTCTCATGTTCAGCACACACAAAAATGTGTGTTGCTTTCACCCTGCAATGCTGATCTCCAATTTTAAATCAATTTCAGCATTAACCATTCCAAATGCTATTACAGCATCAGATGCAATACATTTTGATGCTGATATTTGGAGAGGGAGAGGTAATTTTTGTAGGCACCATTGTGCAAAATATGGTCATTTCTTAGTGTTTTAGTAAATTTCTTGATACAGAAGTGGATTACTTACTTTCACAACGTTCTCCAGTGTAGCCAGCCGTTTGACCACACACATACATGTTGAGCTGATCCTCACAGGTACATCCATGCTCACACGGCGTTGAGCTGCACTCATCTATCTCTGTAAAAAAAACGCATGAATAATTCATGATTAAAGTTGTTATCTCTGCCGGGGTAAGAGTAAAGACTGCATTTCCCAATATCATGAGCAAGGGCCATTTCCTTCTAAAACTATTCTTCACTTAATTTAATGGTGTAGAACCTGAATATGCCACTCGCCAAGTTGCATTTTCAGGGTGTCTAGTCATAAGTTCACAAACAAAAAACCTCCCAAAATGTCCTCAAAAATATAGACTTCAAATAAAACCGAAAAATAAAATTCCTTGCGTTGGGTTTTGGTGTGATAAGTACTTTTACTACATTTTAATAGCAAGGAAATGGGAAAAGGCTCAATGTCACCTGTACAATTCACGCCATCTCCAGAGTAGCCAATGTTACACTCGCAGGTAAAGGAGCCATCTGTGTTGTTGCAAGTTGCATAAGTGTGACAGTCGTTTGTGGATATCATTTCACATTCATCGATATCCGCTGAAAAAGGAGAATAAGAGCATATTAGGGACAATTATCTTTTTAAGGAGATTTTTAATTAATTTCTGACAATTTGACCAGATTCAAATTGAATGACTGAGTTAACCGTACAATTATTATGCAGGTTTATTTTCAGAATATTCTTGGCATGTTGACAACAAATATTCCAACTAAATGAGGAGCTGAAAATGGTCTGAAATAGCCTGCCAACTGAAATTCCTTCTTTTGTACTTCAGCTTTTCCCTCAAAGTTGAGTTCTTTTGGTGTAAATATGTCCGCTTTTTTTATTATCCCCTGTATCCACCCCATTTCACTTATATTATAAGGATTTTCCTTTAAAAATAAAGGAAGAAAATCAGCCATCTTGGCAATTTGCTGATACAGACTGGCCTATCTATTCCCTTATTTTGAGATGCAACCATTTTGGAACTTTGCATAGGTAATTCTCATGTTCAGCACACACAAAAATGTGTGTTGCTTTCACCCTGCAATGCTGATCTCCAATTTTAAATCAATTTCAGCATTAACCATTCCAAATGCTATTACAGCATCAGATGCAATACATTTTGATGCTGATATTTGGAGAGGGAGAGGTAATTTTTGTAGGCACCATTGTGCTAAATATGGTCATTTCTTAGTGTTTTAGTGAATTCTAGATTCAGAAGTGGATTACTTACTTTCACAACGTTCTCCAGTGTAGCCAGCCGTTTGACCACACACATACATGTTGAGCTGATCCTCACAGGTACATCCATGCTCACACGGCGTTGAGCTGCACTCATCTATCTCTGTAAAAAAAACGCATGAATAATTCATTTTTAAAGTTGTTATCTCTGCCGGGGTAAGAGTAAAGACTGCATTTCCCAATATCATGAGCAAGGGCCATTTCCTTCTAAAACTATTCTTCACTTAATTTAATGGTGTAGAACCTGAATATGCCACTCGCCAAGTTGCATTTTCAGGGTGTCTAGTCATAAGTTCACAAACAAAAAACCTCCCAAAATGTCCTCAAAAATATAGACTTCAAATAAAACCGAAAAATAAAATTCCTTGCGTTGGGTTTTGGTGTGATAAGTACTTTTACTACATTTTAATAGCAAGGAAATGGGAAAAGGCTCAATGTCACCTGTACAATTCACGCCATCTCCAGAGTAGCCAATGTTACACTCGCAGGTAAAGGAGCCATCTGTGTTGTTGCAAGTTGCATAAGTGTGACAGTCGTTTGTGGATATCATTTCACATTCATCGATATCCGCTGAAAAAGGAGAATAAGAGCATATTAGAGACAATTATCTTTTTAAGGAGATTTTTAAATAATTTCTGACAATTTGACCAGATTCAAATTAAATGACTGAGTTAACCGTACAATTATTATGCAGGTTTATTTTCAGAATATTCTTGGCATGTTGACAACAAATATTCCAACTAAATGAGGAGCTGAAAATGGTCTGAAATAGCCTGCCAACTGAAATTCCTTCTTTTGTACTTCAGCTTTTCCCTCAAAAGTTGAGTTCTTTTGGTGTAAATATGTCCGCTTTTTTTATTATCCCCTGGATCCACCCCATTTCTCTTATATTATAAGGATTTTCCTTTAAAAATAAAGGAAGAAAATCAGCCATCTTGGCAATTTGCTGATACAGACTGGCCTATCTATTCCCTTATTTTGAGATGCAACCATTTTGGAACTTTGCATAGGTAATTCTCATGTTCAGCACACACAAAAATGTGTGTTGCTTTCACCCTGCAATGCTGATCTCCAATTTTAAATCAATTTCAGCATCAACCATTCCAAATGCTATTACAGCATCAGATGCAATACATTTTGATGCTGATATTTGGAGAGGGAGAGGTAATTTTTGTAGGCACCATTGTGCAAAATATGGTCATTTCTTAGTGTTTTAGTAAATTCTTGATACAGAAGTGGATTACTTACTTTCACAAAGTTCTCCAGTGTAGCCAGCCGTTTGACCACACACATACATGTTGAGCTGATCCTCACAGGTACATCCATGCTCACACGGCGTTGAGCTGCACTCATCTATCTCTGTAAAAAAAACGCATGAATAATTCATGATTAAAGTTGTTATCTCTGCCGGGGTAAGAGTAAAGACTGCATTTCCCAATATCATGAGCAAGGGCCATTTCCTTCTAAAACTATTCTTCACTTAATTTAATGGTGTAGAACCTGAATATGCCACTCGCCAAGTTGCATTTTCAGGGTGTCTAGTCATAAGTTCACAAACAAAAAACCTCCCAAAATGTCCTCAAAAATATAGACTTCAAATAAAACCGAAAAATAAAATTCCTTGCGTTGGGTTTTGGTGTGATAAGTACTTTTACTACATTTTAATAGCAAGGAAATGGGAAAAGGCTCAATGTCACCTGTACAATTCACGCCATCTCCAGAGTAGCCAATGTTACACTCGCAGGTAAAGGAGCCATCTGTGTTGTTGCAAGTTGCATAAGTGTGACAGTCGTTTGTGGATATCATTTCACATTCATCGATATCCGCTGAAAAAGGAGAATAAGAGCATATTAGGGACAATTATCTTTTTAAGGAGATTTTTAATTAATTTCTGACAATTTGACCAGATTCAAATTGAATGACTGAGTTAACCGTACAATTATTATGCAGGTTTATTTTCAGAATATTCTTGGCATGTTGACAACAAATATTCCAACTAAATGAGGAGCTGAAAATGGTCTGAAATAGCCTGCCAACTGAAATTCCTTCTTTTGTACTTCAGCTTTTCCCTCAAAGTTGAGTTCTTTTGGTGTAAATATGTCCGCTTTTTTTATTATCCCCTGTATCCACCCCATTTCACTTATATTATAAGGATTTTCCTTTAAAAATAAAGGAAGAAAATCAGCCATCTTGGCAATTTGCTGATACAGACTGGCCTATCTATTCCCTTATTTTGAGATGCAACCATTTTGGAACTTTGCATAGGTAATTCTCATGTTCAGCACACACAAAAATGTGTGTTGCTTTCACCCTGCAATGCTGATCTCCAATTTTAAATCAATTTCAGCATTAACCATTCCAAATGCTATTACAGCATCAGATGCAATACATTTTGATGCTGATATTTGGAGAGGGAGAGGTAATTTTTGTAGGCACCATTGTGCTAAATATGGTCATTTCTTAGTGTTTTAGTGAATTCTAGATTCAGAAGTGGATTACTTACTTTCACAACGTTCTCCAGTGTAGCCAGCCGTTTGACCACACACATACATGTTGAGCTGATCCTCACAGGTACATCCATGCTCACACGGCGTTGAGCTGCACTCATCTATCTCTGTAAAAAAAACGCATGAATAATTCATTTTTAAAGTTGTTATCTCTGCCGGGGTAAGAGTAAAGACTGCATTTCCCAATATCATGAGCAAGGGCCATTTCCTTCTAAAACTATTCTTCACTTAATTTAATGGTGTAGAACCTGAATATGCCACTCGCCAAGTTGCATTTTCAGGGTGTCTAGTCATAAGTTCACAAACAAAAAACCTCCCAAAATGTCCTCAAAAATATAGACTTCAAATAAAACCGAAAAATAAAATTCCTTGCGTTGGGTTTTGGTGTGATAAGTACTTTTACTACATTTTAATAGCAAGGAAATGGGAAAAGGCTCAATGTCACCTGTACAATTCACGCCATCTCCAGAGTAGCCAATGTTACACTCGCAGGTAAAGGAGCCATCTGTGTTGTTGCAAGTTGCATAAGTGTGACAGTCGTTTGTGGATATCATTTCACATTCATCGATATCCGCTTTTTTTATTATCCCCTGGATCCACCCCATTTCTCTTATATTATAAGGATTTTCCTTTAAAAATAAAGGAAGAAAATCAGCCATCTTGGCAATTTGCTGATACAGACTGGCCTATCTATTCCCTTATTTTGAGATGCAACCATTTTGGAACTTTGCATAGGTAATTCTCATGTTCAGCACACACAAAAATGTGTGTTGCTTTCACCCTGCAATGCTGATCTCCAATTTTAAATCAATTTCAGCATCAACCATTCCAAATGCTATTACAGCATCAGATGCAATACATTTTGATGCTGATATTTGGAGAGGGAGAGGTAATTTTTGTAGGCACCATTGTGCAAAATATGGTCATTTCTTAGTGTTTTAGTAAATTCTTGATACAGAAGTGGATTACTTACTTTCACAAAGTTCTCCAGTGTAGCCAGCCGTTTGACCACACACATACATGTTGAGCTGATCCTCACAGGTACATCCATGCTCACACGGCGTTGAGCTGCACTCATCTATCTCTGTAAAAAAAACGCATGAATAATTCATGATTAAAGTTGTTATCTCTGCCGGGGTAAGAGTAAAGACTGCATTTCCCAATATCATGAGCAAGGGCCATTTCCTTCTAAAACTATTCTTCACTTAATTTAATGGTGTAGAACCTGAATATGCCACACGCCAAGTTGCATTTTCAGGGTGTCTAGTCATAAGTTCACAAACAAAAAACCTCCCAAAATGTCCTCAAAAATATAGACTTCAAATAAAACCGAAAAATAAAATTCCTTGCGTTGGGTTTTGGTGTGATAAGTACTTTTACTACATTTTAATAGCAAGGAAATGGGAAAAGGCTCAATGTCACCTGTACAATTCACGCCATCTCCAGAGTAGCCAATGTTACACTCGCAGGTAAAGGAGCCATCTGTGTTGTTGCAAGTTGCATAAGTGTGACAGTCGTTTGTGGATATCATTTCACATTCATCGATATCCGCTGAAAAAGGAGAATAAGAGCATATTAGGGACAATTATCTTTTTAAGGAGATTTTTAATTAATTTCTGACAATTTGACCAGATTCAAATTGAATGACTGAGTTAACCGTACAATTATTATGCAGGTTTATTTTCAGAATATTCTTGGCATGTTGACAACAAATATTCCAACTAAATGAGGAGCTGAAAATGGTCTGAAATAGCCTGCCAACTGAAATTCCTTCTTTTGTACTTCAGCTTTTCCCTCAAAGTTGAGTTCTTTTGGTGTAAATATGTCCGCTTTTTTTATTATCCCCTGTATCCACCCCATTTCACTTATATTATAAGGATTTTCCTTTAAAAATAAAGGAAGAAAATCAGCCATCTTGGCAATTTGCTGATACAGACTGGCCTATCTATTCCCTTATTTTGAGATGCAACCATTTTGGAACTTTGCATAGGTAATTCTCATGTTCAGCACACACAAAAATGTGTGTTGCTTTCACCCTGCAATGCTGATCTCCAATTTTAAATCAATTTCAGCATTAACCATTCCAAATGCTATTACAGCATCAGATGCAATACATTTTGATGCTGATATTTGGAGAGGGAGAGGTAATTTTTGTAGGCACCATTGTGCTAAATATGGTCATTTCTTAGTGTTTTAGTGAATTCTAGATTCAGAAGTGGATTACTTACTTTCACAACGTTCTCCAGTGTAGCCAGCCGTTTGACCACACACATACATGTTGAGCTGATCCTCACAGGTACATCCATGCTCACACGGCGTTGAGCTGCACTCATCTATCTCTGTAAAAAAAACGCATGAATAATTCATTTTTAAAGTTGTTATCTCTGCCGGGGTAAGAGTAAAGACTGCATTTCCCAATATCATGAGCAAGGGCCATTTCCTTCTAAAACTATTCTTCACTTAATTTAATGGTGTAGAACCTGAATATGCCACTCGCCAAGTTGCATTTTCAGGGTGTCTAGTCATAAGTTCACAAACAAAAAACCTCCCAAAATGTCCTCAAAAATATAGACTTCAAATAAAACCGAAAAATAAAATTCCTTGCGTTGGGTTTTGGTGTGATAAGTACTTTTACTACATTTTAATAGCAAGGAAATGGGAAAAGGCTCAATGTCACCTGTACAATTCACGCCATCTCCAGAGTAGCCAATGTTACACTCGCAGGTAAAGGAGCCATCTGTGTTGTTGCAAGTTGCATAAGTGTGACAGTCGTTTGTGGATATCATTTCACATTCATCGATATCCGCTGAAAAAGGAGAATAAGAGCATATTAGAGACAATTATCTTTTTAAGGAGATTTTTAAATAATTTCTGACAATTTGACCAGATTCAAATTAAATGACTGAGTTAACCGTACAATTATTATGCAGGTTTATTTTCAGAATATTCTTGGCATGTTGACAACAAATATTCCAACTAAATGAGGAGCTGAAAATGGTCTGAAATAGCCTGCCAACTGAAATTCCTTCTTTTGTACTTCAGCTTTTCCCTCAAAAGTTGAGTTCTTTTGGTGTAAATATGTCCGCTTTTTTTATTATCCCCTGGATCCACCCCATTTCTCTTATATTATAAGGATTTTCCTTTAAAAATAAAGGAAGAAAATCAGCCATCTTGGCAATTTGCTGATACAGACTGGCCTATCTATTCCCTTATTTTGAGATGCAACCATTTTGGAACTTTGCATAGGTAATTCTCATGTTCAGCACACACAAAAATGTGTGTTGCTTTCACCCTGCAATGCTGATCTCCAATTTTAAATCAATTTCAGCATCAACCATTCCAAATGCTATTACAGCATCAGATGCAATACATTTTGATGCTGATATTTGGAGAGGGAGAGGTAATTTTTGTAGGCACCATTGTGCAAAATATGGTCATTTCTTAGTGTTTTAGTAAATTCTTGATACAGAAGTGGATTACTTACTTTCACAAAGTTCTCCAGTGTAGCCAGCCGTTTGACCACACACATACATGTTGAGCTGATCCTCACAGGTACATCCATGCTCACACGGCGTTGAGCTGCACTCATCTATCTCTGTAAAAAAAACGCATGAATAATTCATGATTAAAGTTGTTATCTCTGCCGGGGTAAGAGTAAAGACTGCATTTCCCAATATCATGAGCAAGGGCCATTTCCTTCTAAAACTATTCTTCACTTAATTTAATGGTGTAGAAGCTGAATATGCCACACGCCAAGTTGCATTTTCAGGGTGTCTAGTCATAAGTTCACAAACAAAAAACCTCCCAAAATGTCCTCAAAAATATAGACTTCAAATAAAACCGAAAAATAAAATTCCTTGCGTTGGGTTTTGGTGTGATAAGTACTTTTACTACATTTTAATAGCAAGGAAATGGGAAAAGGCTCAATGTCACCTGTACAATTCACGCCATCTCCAGAGTAGCCAATGTTACACTCGCAGGTAAAGGAGCCATCTGTGTTGTTGCAAGTTGCATAAGTGTGACAGTCGTTTGTGGATATCATTTCACATTCATCGATATCCGCTGAAAAAGGAGAATAAGAGCATATTAGGGACAATTATCTTTTTAAGGAGATTTTTAATTAATTTCTGACAATTTGACCAGATTCAAATTGAATGACTGAGTTAACCGTACAATTATTATGCAGGTTTATTTTCAGAATATTCTTGGCATGTTGACAACAAATATTCCAACTAAATGAGGAGCTGAAAATGGTCTGAAATAGCCTGCCAACTGAAATTCCTTCTTTTGTACTTCAGCTTTTCCCTCAAAGTTGAGTTCTTTTGGTGTAAATATGTCCGCTTTTTTTATTATCCCCTGTATCCACCCCATTTCACTTATATTATAAGGATTTTCCTTTAAAAATAAAGGAAGAAAATCAGCCATCTTGGCAATTTGCTGATACAGACTGGCCTATCTATTCCCTTATTTTGAGATGCAACCATTTTGGAACTTTGCATAGGTAATTCTCATGTTCAGCACACACAAAAATGTGTGTTGCTTTCACCCTGCAATGCTGATCTCCAATTTTAAATCAATTTCAGCATTAACCATTCCAAATGCTATTACAGCATCAGATGCAATACATTTTGATGCTGATATTTGGAGAGGGAGAGGTAATTTTTGTAGGCACCATTGTGCTAAATATGGTCATTTCTTAGTGTTTTAGTGAATTCTAGATTCAGAAGTGGATTACTTACTTTCACAACGTTCTCCAGTGTAGCCAGCCGTTTGACCACACACATACATGTTGAGCTGATCCTCACAGGTACATCCATGCTCACACGGCGTTGAGCTGCACTCATCTATCTCTGTAAAAAAAACGCATGAATAATTCATTTTTAAAGTTGTTATCTCTGCCGGGGTAAGAGTAAAGACTGCATTTCCCAATATCATGAGCAAGGGCCATTTCCTTCTAAAACTATTCTTCACTTAATTTAATGGTGTAGAACCTGAATATGCCACTCGCCAAGTTGCATTTTCACGGTGTCTAGTCATAAGTTCACAAACAAAAAACCTCCCAAAATGTCCTCAAAAATATAGACTTCAAATAAAACCGAAAAATAAAATTCCTTGCGTTGGGTTTTGGTGTGATAAGTACTTTTACTACATTTTAATAGCAAGGAAATGGGAAAAGGCTCAATGTCACCTGTACAATTCACGCCATCTCCAGAGTAGCCAATGTTACACTCGCAGGTAAAGGAGCCATCTGTGTTGTTGCAAGTTGCATAAGTGTGACAGTCGTTTGTGGATATCATTTCACATTCATCGATATCCGCTGAAAAAGGAGAATAAGAGCATATTAGAGACAATTATCTTTTTAAGGAGATTTTAAAATAATTTCTGACAATTTGACCAGATTCAAATTAAATGACTGAGTTAACCGTACAATTATTATGCAGGTTTACTTTCAGAATATTCTTGGCATGTTGACAACAAATATTCCAACTAAATGAGGAGCTGAAAATGGTCTGAAATAGCCTGCCAACTGAAATTCCTTCTTTTGTACTTCAGCTTTTCCCTCAAAAGTTGAGTTCTTTTGGTGTAAATATGTCCGCTTTTTTTATTATCCCCTGGATCCACCCCATTTCTCTTATATTATAAGGATTTTCCTTTAAAAATAAAGGAAGAAAATCAGCCATCTTGGCAATTTGCTGATACAGACTGGCCTATCTATTCCCTTATTTTGAGATGCAACCATTTTGGAACTTTGCATAGGTAATTCTCATGTTCAGCACACACAAAAATGTGTGTTGCTTTCACCCTGCAATGCTGATCTCCAATTTTAAATCAATTTCAGCATCAACCATTCCAAATGCTATTACAGCATCAGATGCAATACATTTTGATGCTGATATTTGGAGAGGGAGAGGTAATTTTTGTAGGCACCATTGTGCAAAATATGGTCATTTCTTAGTGTTTTAGTAAATTCTTGATACAGAAGTGGATTACTTACTTTCACAAAGTTCTCCAGTGTAGCCAGCCGTTTGACCACACACATACATGTTGAGCTGATCCTCACAGGTACATCCATGCTCACACGGCGTTGAGCTGCACTCATCTATCTCTGTAAAAAAAACGCATGAATAATTCATGATTAAAGTTGTTATCTCTGCCGGGGTAAGAGTAAAGACTGCAATTCCCAATATCATGAGCAAGGGCCATTTCCTTCTAAAACTATTCTTCACTTAATTTAATGGTGTAGAACCTGAATATGCCACACGCCAAGTTGCATTTTCAGGGTGTCTAGTCATAAGTTCACAAACAAAAAACCTCCCAAAATGTCCTCAAAAATATAGACTTCAAATAAAACCGAAAAATAAAATTCCTTGCGTTGGGTTTTGGTGTGATAAGTACTTTTACTACATTTTAATAGCAAGGAAATGGGAAAAGGCTCAATGTCACCTGTACAATTCACGCCATCTCCAGAGTAGCCAATGTTACACTCGCAGGTAAAGGAGCCATCTGTGTTGTTGCAAGTTGCATAAGTGTGACAGTCGTTTGTGGATATCATTTCACATTCATCGATATCCGCTGAAAAAGGAGAATAAGAGCATATTAGGGACAATTATCTTTTTAAGGAGATTTTTAATTAATTTCTGACAATTTGACCAGATTCAAATTGAATGACTGAGTTAACAGTACAATTATTATGCAGGTTTATTTTCAGAATATTCTTGGCATGTTGACAACAAATATTCCAACTAAATGAGGAGCTGAAAATGGTCTGAAATAGCCTGCCAACTGAAATTCCTTCTTTTGTACTTCAGCTTTTCCCTCAAAAGTTGAGTTCTTTTGGTGTAAATATGTCCGCTTTTTTTGTTATCCCCTGTTTCCACCCCATTTCACTTATATTATAAGGATTTTCCTTTAAAAATAAAGGAGGAAATCAGCCATCTTGGCAATTTGCTGATACAGACTGGCCTATCTTTTCCCTTATTTTGAAATGCAACCATTTTGGAACTTTGCATAGGTAATTCTTATGTTTAGCACACACAAAAATGTGTGTTGCTTTCACCCTGCAATGCTGATCTCAAACTTTAAATCAATTTCAGCATTAACCATTCCAAATGCTATTACAGCATCAGATGCAATACATTTTGATGCTGATATTTGGAGAGGGAGAGGTAATTTTTGTAGGCACCATTGTGCTAAATATGGTCATTTCTTAGTGTTTTAGTGAATTCTAGATTCAGAAGTGGATAACTTACTTTCACAACGTTCTCCAGTGTAGCCAGCCGTTTGACCACACACATACATGTTGAGCTGATCCTCACAGGTACATCCATGCTCACACGGCGTTGAGCTGCACTCATCTATCCCTGAAAAAAAAACGCATGAATAATTCATGATTAAAGTTGTTATCTCTGCTGGGGTGAGAGTAAAGACTGTATTTCCCAATATCATGAGCAAGGGCCATTTCCTTCTAAAACTATTCTTCACTTAATTTAATGGTGTAGAACCTGAATATGCCACTCGCCAAGTTGCATTTTCAGGATGTCTAGTCATAAGTTCACAAACAAAAAACCTCCCAAAATGTCCTCAAAAATATAGACTTCAAATAAAACCTGAAAAATAAAATTCCTTGCGTTGGGTTTTGGTGTGATAAGTACTTTTATTACATTTTAATAGCAAGGAAATGGGAAAAGGCTCAATGTCACCTGTACAATTCATGCCATCTCCAGAGTAGCCAATGTTACACTCGCAGGTAAAGGAGCCATCTGTGTTGTTGCAAGTTGCATAAGTGTGACAGTCGTTTGTGGATATCATTTCACATTCATCGATATCCGCTGAAAAAGGAGAATAAGAGCATATTAGTGACAATTATCTTTTTAAGGAGATTTCAATTAATTTCTGACAATTTGACTAGATTCAAATTGAATGACTGAGTTAACAGTACAATTATTATGCAGGTTTATTTTCAGAATATTCTTGGCATGTTGACAACAAATATTCCAACTGAATGAGGAGCTGAAAATGGTCTGAAATAGCCTGCCAACTGAAATTCCTTCTTTTGTACTTCAGCTTTTCCCTCAAAAGTTGAGTTCTTTTGGTGTAAATATGTCCGCTTTTTTTGTTATCCCCTGTATATACCCCATTTCACTTATATTATAAGGATTTTCCTTTAAAAATAAAGCAAGAAATCAGCCATCTTGGCAATTTGCTGATACAGACTGGCCTATCTATTCCCTAATTTTGAAATGCAACCATTTTGGAACTTTGCATAGGTAATTCTTATGTTCAGCACACACAAAAATGTGTGTTGCTTTCACCCTGCAATGCTGATCTCCAATTTTAAATCAATTTCAGCATTAACCATTCCAAATGCTATTACAGCATCAGATGCAATACATTTTGATGCTGATATTTGGAGAGGGAGAGGTAATTTTTGTAGGCACCATTGTGCTAAATATGGTCATTTCTTAGTGTTTTAGTGAATTCTAGATTCAGAAGTGGATTACCTACTTTCACAACGTTCTCCAGTGTAGCCAGCCGTTTGACCACACACATACATGTTGAGCTGATCCTCACAGGTACATCCATGCTCACACGGCGTTGAGCTGCACTCATCTATCTCTGAAAAAAAAACGCATGAATAATTCATGATTAAAGTTGTTATCTCTGCTGGGGTGAGAGTAAAGACTGCATTTCCCAATATCATGAGCAAGGGCCATTTCCTTCTAAAACTATTCTTCACTTAATTTAATGGTGTAGAACCTAAATATGCCACTCGCCAAGTTGCATTTTCAAAAAACCTCCCAAAATGTCCTCAAAAATATAGACTTCAAATAAAACCTGAAAAATAAAATTCCTTGGGTCGGGTCTTGGTGTGATAAGTACTTTTATTACATTTTAATAACAAGGAAATGGGAAAAGGCTCAATGTCACCTGTACAATTCACGCCATCTCCAGAGTAGCCAATGTTACACTCGCAGGTAAAGGAGCCATCTGTGTTGTTGCAAGTTGCATAAGTGTGACAGTCGTTTGTGGATATCATTTCACATTCATCGATATCCGCTGAAAAAGGAGAATAAGAGCATATTAGGGACAATTATCTTTTTAAGGAGATTTCAATTAATTTCTGACAATTTGACCAGATTCAGATTGAATGACTGAGTTAACAGTACAATTATTATGCAGGTTTATTTTCAGAATATTCTTGGCATGTTGACAACAAATATTCCAACTAAATGAGGAGCTGAAAATGGTCTGAAATAGCCTGCCAACTGAAATTCCTTCTTTTGTACTTCAGCTTTTCCCTCAAAAGTTGAGTTCTTTTGGTGTAAATATGTCCGCTTTTTTTGTTATCCCCTGTAGTCACCCCATTTCATTTATATTATAAGGATTTTCCTTTAAAAATAAAGGAAGAAATCAGCCATCTTGGCAATTTGCTGATACAGACTGGCCTATCTATTCCCTTATTTTGAGATGCAACCATTTTGGAACTTTGCATAGGTAATTCTCATGTTCAGCACACACAAAAATGTGTGTAGCTTTCACCCTGCAATGCTGATCTCCAATTTTAAATCAATTTCAGCATTTACCATTCCAAATGCTATTACAGCATCAGATGCAATACATTTTAATGCTGATATTTGGAGAGGGAGAGGTAATTTTTGTAGGCACCATTGTGCTAAATATGGTCATTTCTTAGTGTTTTAGTGAGTTCTAGATACAGAAGTGGATTACTTACTTTCACAACGTTCTCCAGTGTAGCCAGCCGTTTGACCACACACATACATGTTGAGCTGATCCTCACAGGTACATCCATGCTCACACGGCGTTGAGCTGCACTCATCTATCTCTGTAAAAAAAACGCATGAATAATTCATGATTAAAGTTGTTATCTCTGCTGGGGTGAGAGTAAAGACTGCATTTCCCAATATCATGAGCAAGGGCCATTTCCTTCTAAAACTATTCTCCACTTAATTTAATGGTGTAGAACCTGAATATGCCACTCGCCAAGTTGCATTTTCTGGGTGTCTAGTCATAAGTTCACAAACAAAAAACCTCCCAAAATGTCCTCAAAAATATAGACTTCAAATAAAACCTGAAAAATAAAATTCCTTGCGTTGGGTTTTGGTGTGATAAGTACTTTTACTACATTTTAATAGCAAGGAAATGGGAAAAGGCTCAATGTCACCTGTACAATTCACGCCATCTCCAGAGTAGCCAATGTTACACTCGCAGGTAAAGGAGCCATCTGTGTTGTTGCAAGTTGCATAAGTGTGACAGTCGTTTGTGGATATCATTTCACATTCATCGATATCCGCTGAAAAAGGAGAATAAGAGCATATTAGGGACAATTATCTTTTTAAGGAGATTTCAATTAATTTCTGACAATTTGACCAGATTCAAATTGAATGACTGAGTTTACCGTACAATTATTATGCAGGTTTATTTTCAGAATATTCTTGGCATGTTGACAACAAATATTCCAACTAAATGAGGAGCTGAAAATGGTCTGAAATAGCCTGCCAACTGAAATTCCTTCTTTTGTACTTCAGCTTTTTCCTCAAAAGTTGAGTTCTTTTGGTGTAAATATGTCCGCTTTTTTTGTTATCCCCTGTATATACCCCATTTCACTTATATTATAAGGATTTTCCTTAAAAAATAAAGCAAGAAATCAGCCATCTTGGCAATTTGCTGATACAGACTGGCCTATCTATTCCCTTATTTTGAAATGCAACCATTTTGGAACTTTGCATAGGTAATTCTTATGTTCAGCACACACAAAAATGTGTGTTGCTTTCACCCTGCAATGCTGATCTCCAATTTTAAATCAATTTCAGCATTAACCATTCCAAATGCTATTACAGCATCAGATGCAATACATTTTAATGCTGATATTTGGAGGGGGAGAGGTAATTTTTGTAGGCACCATTGTGCTAAATATGGTCATTTCTTAGTGTTTTAGTGAATTCTAGATTCAGAAGTGGATTACCTACTTTCACAACGTTCTCCAGTGTAGCCAGCCGTTTGACCACACACATACATGTTGAGCTGATCCTCACAGGTACATCCATGCTCACACGGCGTTGAGCTGCACTCATCTATCTCTGAAAAAAAAACGCATGAATAATTCATGATTAAAGTTGTTATCTCTGCTGGGGTGAGAGTAAAAACTGCATTTCCCAATATCATGAGCAAGGGCCATTTCCTTCTTAAACTATTCTTCACTTAATTTAATGGTGTAGAACCTAAATATGCCACTCGCCAAGTTGCATTTTCAAAAAACCTCCCAAAATGTCCTCAAAAATATAGACTTCAAATAAAACCTGAAAAATAAAATTCCTTGCGTTGGGTTTTGGTGTGATAAGTACTTTTATTACATTTTAATAGCAAGGAAATGGGAAAAGGCTCAATGTCACCTGTACAATTCACGCCATCTCCAGAGTAGCCAATGTTACACTCGCAGGTAAAGGAGCCATCTGTGTTGTTGCAAGTTGCATAAGTGTGACAGTCGTTTGTGGATATCATTTCACATTCATCGATATCCGCTGAAAAAGGAGAATAAGAGCATATTAGGGACAATTATCTTTTTAAGGAGATTTCAATTAATTTCTGACAATTTGACCAGATTCAAATTGAATGACTGAGTTTACCGTACAATTATTATGCAGGTTTATTTTCAGAATATTCTTGGCATGTTGACAACAAATATTCCAACTAAATGAGGAGCTGAAAATGGTCTGAAATAGCCTGCCAACTGAAATTCCTTCTTTTGTACTTCAGCTTTTCCCTCAAAAGTTGAGTTCTTTTGGTGTAAATATGTCCGCTTTTTTTGTTATCCCCTGTATTCACCCCATTTCATTTATATTATAAGGATTTTCCTTTAAAAATAAAGGAAGAAATCAGCCATCTTGGCAATTTGCTGATACAGACTGGCCTATCTATTCCCTTATTTTGAGATGCAACCATTTTGGAACTTTGCATAGGTAATTCTCATGTTCAGCACACACAAAAATGTGTGTAGCTTTCACCCTGCAATGCTGATCTCCAATTTTAAATCAATTTCAGCATTAACCATTCCAAATGCTATTACAGCATCAGATGCAATACATTTTGATGCTGATATTTGGAGAGGGAGAGGTAATTTTTGTAGGCACCATTGTGCTCAATATGGTCATTTCTTAGTGTTTTAGTGAATTCTAGATTCAGAAGTGGATTACTTACTTTCACAACGTTCTCCAGTGTAGCCAGCCGTTTGACCACACACATACATGTTGAGCTGATCCTCACAGGTACATCCATGCTCACATGGCGTTGAGCTGCACTCATCTATCTCTGTAAAAAAACGCATGAATAATTCATGATTAAAGTTGTTATCTCTGCTGGGGTGAGAGTAAAGACTGCATTTCCCAATATCATGAGCAAGGGCCATTTCCTTCTAAAACTATTCTTCACTTAACTTAATGGTGTAGAACCTGAATATGCCACTCGCCAAGTTGCATTTTCAGGGTGTCTAGTCATAAGTTCACAAACAAAAAACCTCCCAAAATGTCCTCAAAAATATAGACTTCAAATAAAACCTGAAAAATAAAATTCCTTGCGTTGGGTTTTGGTGTGATAAGTACTTTTATTACATTTTAATAGCAAGGAAATGGGAAAAGGCTCAATGTCACCTGTACAATTCACGCCATCTCCAGAGTAGCCAATGTTACACTCGCAGGTAAAGGAGCCATCTGTGTTGTTGCAAGTTGCATAAGTGTGACAGTCGTTTGTGGATATCATTTCACATTCATCGATATCCGCTGAAAAAGGAGAATAAGAGCATATTAGGGACAATTATCTTTTTAAGGAGATTTCAATTAATTTCTGACAATTTGACCAGATTCAAATTGAATGACTGAGTTTACCGTACAATTATTATGCAGGTTTATTTTCAGAATATTCTTGGCATGCTGACAACAAATATTCCAACTAAATGAGGAGCTGAAAATGGTCTGAAATAGCCTGCCAACTGAAATTCCTTCTTTTGTACTTCAGCTTTTCCCTCAAAAGTTGAGTTCTTTTGGTGTAAATATGTCCGCTTTTTTTGTTATCCCCTGTTTCCACCCCATTTCACTTATATTATAAGGATTTTCCTTTAAAAATAAAGGAAGAAATCAGCCATCTTGGCAATTTGCTGATACAGACTGGCCTATCTTTTCCCTTATTTTGAAATGCAACCATTTTGGAACTTTGCATAGGTAATTCTTATGTTTAGCACACACAAAAATGTGTGTTGCTTTCACCCTGCAATGCTGATCTCAAACTTTAAATCAATTTCAGCATTAACCATTCCAAATGCTATTACAGCATCAGATGCAATACATTTTGATGCTGATATTTGGAGAGGGAGAGGTAATTTTTGTAGGCACCATTGTGCTAAATATGGTCATTTCTTAGTGTTTTAGTGAATTCTAGATTCAGAAGTGGATAACTTACTTTCACAACGTTCTCCAGTGTAGCCAGCCGTTTGACCACACACATACATGTTGAGCTGATCCTCACAGGTACATCCATGCTCACACGGCGTTGAGCTGCACTCATCTATCCCTGAAAAAAAAACGCATGAATAATTCATGATTAAAGTTGTTATCTCTGCTGGGGTGAGAGTAAAGACTGTATTTCCCAATATCATGAGCAAGGGCCATTTCCTTCTAAAACTATTCTTCACTTAATTTAATGGTGTAGAACCTGAATATGCCACTCGCCAAGTTGCATTTTCAGGATGTCTAGTCATAAGTTCACAAACAAAAAACCTCCCAAAATGTCCTCAAAAATATAGACTTCAAATAAAACCTGAAAAATAAAATTCCTTGCGTTGGGTTTTGGTGTGATAAGTACTTTTATTACATTTTAATAGCAAGGAAATGGGAAAAGGCTCAATGTCACCTGTACAATTCACGCCATCTCCAGAGTAGCCAATGTTACACTCGCAGGTAAAGGAGCCATCTGTGTTGTTGCAAGTTGCATAAGTGTGACAGTCGTTTGTGGATATCATTTCACATTCATCGATATCCGCTGAAAAAGGAGAATAAGAGCATATTAGGGACAATTATCTTTTTAAGGAGATTTCAATTAATTTCTGACAATTTGACCAGATTCAAATTGAATGACTGAGTTTACCGTACAATTATTATGCAGGTTTATTTTCAGAATATTCTTGGCATGTTGACAACAAATATTCCAACTAAATGAGGAGCTGAAAATGGTCTGAAATAGCCTGCCAACTGAAATTCCTTCTTTTGTACTTCAGCTTTTCCCTCAAAAGTTGAGTTCTTTTGGTGTAAATATGTCCGCTTTTTTTGTTATCCCCTGTATTCACCCCATTTCATTTATATTATAAGGATTTTCCTTTAAAAATAAAGGAAGAAATCAGCCATCTTGGCAATTTGCTGATACAGACTGGCCTATCTATTCCCTTATTTTGAGATGCAACCATTTTGGAACTTTGCATAGGTAATTCTCATGTTCAGCACACACAAAAATGTGTGTAGCTTTCACCCTGCAATGCTGATCTCCAATTTTAAATCAATTTCAGCATTAACCATTCCAAATGCTATTACAGCATCAGATGCAATACATTTTGATGCTGATATTTGGAGAGGGAGAGGTAATTTTTGTAGGCACCATTGTGCTCAATATGGTCATTTCTTAGTGTTTTAGTGAATTCTAGATTCAGAAGTGGATTACTTACTTTCACAACGTTCTCCAGTGTAGCCAGCCGTTTGACCACACACATACATGTTGAGCTGATCCTCACAGGTACATCCATGCTCACATGGCGTTGAGCTGCACTCATCTATCTCTGTAAAAAAACGCATGAATAATTCATGATTAAAGTTGTTATCTCTGCTGGGGTGAGAGTAAAGACTGCATTTCCCAATATCATGAGCAAGGGCCATTTCCTTCTAAAACTATTCTTCACTTAACTTAATGGTGTAGAACCTGAATATGCCACTCGCCAAGTTGCATTTTCAGGGTGTCTAGTCATAAGTTCACAAACAAAAAACCTCCCAAAATGTCCTCAAAAATATAGACTTCAAATAAAACCTGAAAAATAAAATTCCTTGCATTGGGTTTTGGTGTGATAAGTACTTTTATTACATTTTAATAGCAAGGAAATGGGAAAAGGCTCAATGTCACCTGTACAATTCACGCCATCTCCAGAGTAGCCAATGTTACACTCGCAGGTAAAGGAGCCATCTGTGTTGTTGCAAGTTGCATAAGTGTGACAGTCGTTTGTGGATATCATTTCACATTCATCGATATCCGCTGAAAAAGGAGAATAAGAGCATATTAGGGACAATTATCTTTTTAAGGAGATTTCAATTAATTTCTGACAATTTGACCAGATTCAAATTGAATGACTGAGTTTACCGTACAATTATTATGCAGGTTTATTTTCAGAATATTCTTGGCATGCTGACAACAAATATTCCAACTAAATGAGGAGCTGAAAATGGTCTGAAATAGCCTGCCAACTGAAATTCCTTCTTTTGTACTTCAGCTTTTCCCTCAAAAGTTGAGTTCTTTTGGTGTAAATATGTCCGCTTTTTTTGTTATCCCCTGTTTCCACCCCATTTCACTTATATTATAAGGATTTTCCTTTAAAAATAAAGGAAGAAATCAGCCATCTTGGCAATTTGCTGATACAGACTGGCCTATCTTTTCCCTTATTTTGAAATGCAACCATTTTGGAACTTTGCATAGGTAATTCTTATGTTTAGCACACACAAAAATGTGTGTTGCTTTCACCCTGCAATGCTGATCTCAAACTTTAAATCAATTTCAGCATTAACCATTCCAAATGCTATTACAGCATCAGATGCAATACATTTTGATGCTGATATTTGGAGAGGGAGAGGTAATTTTTGTAGGCACCATTGTGCTAAATATGGTCATTTCTTAGTGTTTTAGTGAATTCTAGATTCAGAAGTGGATAACTTACTTTCACAACGTTCTCCAGTGTAGCCAGCCGTTTGACCACACACATACATGTTGAGCTGATCCTCACAGGTACATCCATGCTCACACGGCGTTGAGCTGCACTCATCTATCCCTGAAAAAAAAACGCATGAATAATTCATGATTAAAGTTGTTATCTCTGCTGGGGTGAGAGTAAAGACTGTATTTCCCAATATCATGAGCAAGGGCCATTTCCTTCTAAAACTATTCTTCACTTAATTTAATGGTGTAGAACCTGAATATGCCACTCGCCAAGTTGCATTTTCAGGATGTCTAGTCATAAGTTCACAAACAAAAAACCTCCCAAAATGTCCTCAAAAATATAGACTTCAAATAAAACCTGAAAAATAAAATTCCTTGCGTTGGGTTTTGGTGTGATAAGTACTTTTATTACATTTTAATAGCAAGGAAATGGGAAAAGGCTCAATGTCACCTGTACAATTCACGCCATCTCCAGAGTAGCCAATGTTACACTCGCAGGTAAAGGAGCCATCTGTGTTGTTGCAAGTTGCATAAGTGTGACAGTCGTTTGTGGATATCATTTCACATTCATCGATATCCGCTGAAAAAGGAGAATAAGAGCATATTAGTGACAATTATCTTTTTAAGGAGATTTCAATTAATTTCTGACAATTTGACCAGATTCAAATTGAATGACTGAGTTAACAGTACAATTATTATGCAGGTTTATTTTCAGAATATTCTTGGCATGTTGACAACAAATATTCCAACTGAATGAGGAGCTGAAAATGGTCTGAAATAGCCTGCCAACTGAAATTCCTTCTTTTGTACTTCAGCTTTTCCCTCAAAAGTTGAGTTCTTTTGGTGTAAATATGTCCGCTTTTTTTGTTATCCCCTGTATATACCCCATTTCACTTATATTATAAGGATTTTCCTTTAAAAATAAAGCAAGAAATCAGCCATCTTGGCAATTTGCTGATACAGACTGGCCTATCTATTCCCTAATTTTGAAATGCAACCATTTTGGAACTTTGCATAGGTAATTCTTATGTTCAGCACACACAAAAATGTGTGTTGCTTTCACCCTGCAATGCTGATCTCCAATTTTAAATCAATTTCAGCATTAACCATTCCAAATGCTATTACAGCATCAGATGCAATACATTTTGATGCTGATATTTGGAGAGGGAGAGGTAATTTTTGTAGGCACCATTGTGCTAAATATGGTCATTTCTTAGTGTTTTAGTGAATTCTAGATTCAGAAGTGGATTACCTACTTTCACAACGTTCTCCAGTGTAGCCAGCCGTTTGACCACACACATACATGTTGAGCTGATCCTCACAGGTACATCCATGCTCACACGGCGTTGAGCTGCACTCATCTATCTCTGAAAAAAAAACGCATGAATAATTCATGATTAAAGTTGTTATCTCTGCTGGGGTGAGAGTAAAGACTGCATTTCCCAATATCATGAGCAAGGGCCATTTCCTTCTAAAACTATTCTTCACTTAATTTAATGGTGTAGAACCTAAATATGCCACTCGCCAAGTTGCATTTTCAAAAAAACTCCCAAAATGTCCTCAAAAATATAGACTTCAAATAAAACCTGAAAAATAAAATTCCTTGGGTCGGGTCTTGGTGTGATAAGTACTTTTATTACATTTTAATAACAAGGAAATGGGAAAAGGCTCAATGTCACCTGTACAATTCACGCCATCTCCAGAGTAGCCAATGTTACACTCGCAGGTAAAGGAGCCATCTGTGTTGTTGCAAGTTGCATAAGTGTGACAGTCGTTTGTGGATATCATTTCACATTCATCGATATCCGCTGAAAAAGGAGAATAAGAGCATATTAGGGACAATTATCTTTTTAAGGAGATTTCAATTAATTTCTGACAATTTGACCAGATTCAAATTGAATGACTGAGTTAACAGTACAATTATTATGCAGGTTTATTTTCAGAATATTCTTGGCATGTTGACAACAAATATTCCAACTAAATGAGGAGCTGAAAATGGTCTGAAATAGCCTGCCAACTGAAATTCCTTCTTTTGTACTTCAGCTTTTCCCTCAAAAGTTGAGTTCTTTTGGTGTAAATATGTCCGCTTTTTTTGTTATCCCCTGTAGTCACCCCATTTCATTTATATTATAAGGATTTTCCTTTAAAAATAAAGGAAGAAATCAGCCATCTTGGCAATTTGCTGATACAGACTGGCCTATCTATTCCCTTATTTTGAGATGCAACCATTTTGGAACTTTGCATAGGTAATTCTCATGTTCAGCACACACAAAAATGTGTGTAGCTTTCACCCTGCAATGCTGATCTCCAATTTTAAATCAATTTCAGCATTTACCATTCCAAATGCTATTACAGCATCAGATGCAATACATTTTAATGCTGATATTTGGAGAGGGAGAGGTAATTTTTGTAGGCACCATTGTGCTAAATATGGTCATTTCTTAGTGTTTTAGTGAGTTCTAGATACAGAAGTGGATTACTTACTTTCACAACGTTCTCCAGTGTAGCCAGCCGTTTGACCACACACATACATGTTGAGCTGATCCTCACAGGTACATCCATGCTCACACGGCGTTGAGCTGCACTCATCTATCTCTGTAAAAAAAACGCATGAATAATTCATGATTAAAGTTGTTATCTCTGCTGGGGTGAGAGTAAAGACTGCATTTCCCAATATCATGAGCAAGGGCCATTTCCTTCTAAAACTATTCTTCACTTAATTTAATGGTGTAGAACCTGAATATGCCACTCGCCAAGTTGCATTTTCTGGGTGTCTAGTCATAAGTTCACAAACAAAAAACCTCCCAAAATGTCCTCAAAAATATAGACTTCAAATAAAACCTGAAAAATAAAATTCCTTGCGTTGGGTTTTGGTGTGATAAGTACTTTTACTACATTTTAATAGCAAGGAAATGGGAAAAGGCTCAATGTCACCTGTACAATTCACGCCATCTCCAGAGTAGCCAATGTTACACTCGCAGGTAAAGGAGCCATCTGTGTTGTTGCAAGTTGCATAAGTGTGACAGTCGTTTGTGGATATCATTTCACATTCATCGATATCCGCTGAAAAAGGAGAATAAGAGCATATTAGGGACAATTATCTTTTTAAGGAGATTTCAATTAATTTCTGACAATTTGACCAGATTCAAATTGAATGACTGAGTTTACCGTACAATTATTATGCAGGTTTATTTTCAGAATATTCTTGGCATGTTGACAACAAATATTCCAACTAAATGAGGAGCTGAAAATGGTCTGAAATAGCCTGCCAACTGAAATTCCTTCTTTTGTACTTCAGCTTTTTCCTCAAAAGTTGAGTTCTTTTGGTGTAAATATGTCCGCTTTTTTTGTTATCCCCTGTATATACCCCATTTCACTTATATTATAAGGATTTTCCTTAAAAAATAAAGCAAGAAATCAGCCATCTTGGCAATTTGCTGATACAGACTGGCCTATCTATTCCCTTATTTTGAAATGCAACCATTTTGGAACTTTGCATAGGTAATTCTTATGTTCAGCACACACAAAAATGTGTGTTGCTTTCACCCTGCAATGCTGATCTCCAATTTTAAATCAATTTCAGCATTAACCATTCCAAATGCTATTACAGCATCAGATCCAATACATTTTAATGCTGATATTTGGAGGGGGAGAGGTAATTTTTGTAGGCACCATTGTGCTAAATATGGTCATTTCTTAGTGTTTTAGTGAATTCTAGATTCAGAAGTGGATTACCTACTTTCACAACGTTCTCCAGTGTAGCCAGCCGTTTGACCACACACATACATGTTGAGCTGATCCTCACAGGTACATCCATGCTCACACGGCGTTGAGCTGCACTCATCTATCTCTGAAAAAAAAACGCATGAATAATTCATGATTAAAGTTGTTATCTCTGCTGGGGTGAGAGTAAAGACTGCATTTCCCAATATCATGAGCAAGGGCCATTTCCTTCTTAAACTATTCTTCACTTAATTTAATGGTGTAGAACCTAAATATGCCACTCGCCAAGTTGCATTTTCAAAAAACCTCCCAAAATGTCCTCAAAAATATAGACTTCAAATAAAACCTGAAAAATAAAATTCCTTGCGTTGGGTTTTGGTGTGATAAGTACTTTTATTACATTTTAATAGCAAGGAAATGGGAAAAGGCTCAATGTCACCTGTACAATTCACGCCATCTCCAGAGTAGCCAATGTTACACTCGCAGGTAAAGGAGCCATCTGTGTTGTTGCAAGTTGCATAAGTGTGACAGTCGTTTGTGGATATCATTTCACATTCATCGATATCCGCTGAAAAAGGAGAATAAGAGCATATTAGGGACAATTATCTTTTTAAGGAGATTTCAATTAATTTCTGACAATTTGACCAGATTCAAATTGAATGACTGAGTTTACCGTACAATTATTATGCAGGTTTATTTTCAGAATATTCTTGGCATGTTGACAACAAATATTCCAACTAAATGAGGAGCTGAAAATGGTCTGAAATAGCCTGCCAACTGAAATTCCTTCTTTTGTACTTCAGCTTTTCCCTCAAAAGTTGAGTTCTTTTGGTGTAAATATGTCCGCTTTTTTTGTTATCCCCTGTATTCACCCCATTTCATTTATATTATAAGGATTTTCCTTTAAAAATAAAGGAAGAAATCAGCCATCTTGGCAATTTGCTGATACAGACTGGCCTATCTATTCCCTTATTTTGAGATGCAACCATTTTGGAACTTTGCATAGGTAATTCTCATGTTCAGCACACACAAAAATGTGTGTAGCTTTCACCCTGCAATGCTGATCTCCAATTTTAAATCAATTTCAGCATTAACCATTCCAAATGCTATTACAGCATCAGATGCAATACATTTTGATGCTGATATTTGGAGAGGGAGAGGTAATTTTTGTAGGCACCATTGTGCTCAATATGGTCATTTCTTAGTGTTTTAGTGAATTCTAGATTCAGAAGTGGATTACTTACTTTCACAACGTTCTCCAGTGTAGCCAGCCGTTTGACCACACACATACATGTTGAGCTGATCCTCACAGGTACATCCATGCTCACATGGCGTTGAGCTGCACTCATCTATCTCTGTAAAAAAACGCATGAATAATTCATGATTAAAGTTGTTATCTCTGCTGGGGTGAGAGTAAAGACTGCATTTCCCAATATCATGAGCAAGGGCCATTTCCTTCTAAAACTATTCTTCACTTAACTTAATGGTGTAGAACCTGAATATGCCACTCGCCAAGTTGCATTTTCAGGGTGTCTAGTCATAAGTTCACAAACAAAAAACCTCCCAAAATGTCCTCAAAAATATAGACTTCAAATAAAACCTGAAAAATAAAATTCCTTGCGTTGGGTTTTGGTGTGATAAGTACTTTTATTACATTTTAATAGCAAGGAAATGGGAAAAGGCTCAATGTCACCTGTACAATTCACGCCATCTCCAGAGTAGCCAATGTTACACTCGCAGGTAAAGGAGCCATCTGTGTTGTTGCAAGTTGCATAAGTGTGACAGTCGTTTGTGGATATCATTTCACATTCATCGATATCCGCTGAAAAAGGAGAATAAGAGCATATTAGGGACAATTATCTTTTTAAGGAGATTTCAATTAATTTCTGACAATTTGACCAGATTCAAATTGAATGACTGAGTTTACCGTACAATTATTATGCAGGTTTATTTTCAGAATATTCTTGGCATGTTGACAACAAATATTCCAACTAAATGAGGAGCTGAAAATGGTCTGAAATAGCCTGCCAACTGAAATTCCTTCTTTTGTACTTCAGCTTTTCCCTCAAAAGTTGAGTTCTTTTGGTGTAAATATGTCCGCTTTTTTTGTTATCCCCTGTATTCACCCCATTTCATTTATATTATAAGGATTTTCCTTTAAAAATAAAGGAAGAAATCAGCCATCTTGGCAATTTGCTGATACAGACTGGCCTATCTATTCCCTTATTTTGAGATGCAACCATTTTGGAACTTTGCATAGGTAATTCTCATGTTCAGCACACACAAAAATGTGTGTAGCTTTCACCCTGCAATGCTGATCTCCAATTTTAAATCAATTTCAGCATTTACCATTCCAAATGCTATTACAGCATCAGATGCAATACATTTTAATGCTGATATTTGGAGAGGGAGAGGTAATTTTTGTAGGCACCATTGTGCTAAATATGGTCATTTCTTAGTGTTTTAGTGAGTTCTAGATACAGAAGTGGATTACTTACTTTCACAACGTTCTCCAGTGTAGCCAGCCGTTTGACCACACACATACATGTTGAGCTGATCCTCACAGGTACATCCATGCTCACACGGCGTTGAGCTGCACTCATCTATCTCTGTAAAAAAAACGCATGAATAATTCATGATTAAAGTTGTTATCTCTGCTGGGGTGAGAGTAAAGACTGCATTTCCCAATATCATGAGCAAGGGCCATTTCCTTCTAAAACTATTCTTCACTTAATTTAATGGTGTAGAACCTGAATATGCCACTCGCCAAGTTGCATTTTCTGGGTGTCTAGTCATAAGTTCACAAACAAAAAACCTCCCAAAATGTCCTCAAAAATATAGACTTCAAATAAAACCTGAAAAATAAAATTCCTTGCGTTGGGTTTTGGTGTGATAAGTACTTTTACTACATTTTAATAGCAAGGAAATGGGAAAAGGCTCAATGTCACCTGTACAATTCACGCCATCTCCAGAGTAGCCAATGTTACACTCGCAGGTAAAGGAGCCATCTGTGTTGTTGCAAGTTGCATAAGTGTGACAGTCGTTTGTGGATATCATTTCACATTCATCGATATCCGCTGAAAAAGGAGAATAAGAGCATATTAGGGACAATTATCTTTTTAAGGAGATTTCAATTAATTTCTGACAATTTGACCAGATTCAAATTGAATGACTGAGTTTACCGTACAATTATTATGCAGGTTTATTTTCAGAATATTCTTGGCATGTTGACAACAAATATTCCAACTAAATGAGGAGCTGAAAATGGTCTGAAATAGCCTGCCAACTGAAATTCCTTCTTTTGTACTTCAGCTTTTTCCTCAAAAGTTGAGTTCTTTTGGTGTAAATATGTCCGCTTTTTTTGTTATCCCCTGTATATACCCCATTTCACTTATATTATAAGGATTTTCCTTAAAAAATAAAGCAAGAAATCAGCCATCTTGGCAATTTGCTGATACAGACTGGCCTATCTATTCCCTTATTTTGAAATGCAACCATTTTGGAACTTTGCATAGGTAATTCTTATGTTCAGCACACACAAAAATGTGTGTTGCTTTCACCCTGCAATGCTGATCTCCAATTTTAAATCAATTTCAGCATTAACCATTCCAAATGCTATTACAGCATCAGATCCAATACATTTTAATGCTGATATTTGGAGGGGGAGAGGTAATTTTTGTAGGCACCATTGTGCTAAATATGGTCATTTCTTAGTGTTTTAGTGAATTCTAGATTCAGAAGTGGATTACCTACTTTCACAACGTTCTCCAGTGTAGCCAGCCGTTTGACCACACACATACATGTTGAGCTGATCCTCACAGGTACATCCATGCTCACACGGCGTTGAGCTGCACTCATCTATCTCTGAAAAAAAAACGCATGAATAATTCATGATTAAAGTTGTTATCTCTGCTGGGGTGAGAGTAAAGACTGCATTTCCCAATATCATGAGCAAGGGCCATTTCCTTCTTAAACTATTCTTCACTTAATTTAATGGTGTAGAACCTAAATATGCCACTCGCCAAGTTGCATTTTCAAAAAACCTCCCAAAATGTCCTCAAAAATATAGACTTCAAATAAAACCTGAAAAATAAAATTCCTTGCGTTGGGTTTTGGTGTGATAAGTACTTTTATTACATTTTAATAGCAAGGAAATGGGAAAAGGCTCAATGTCACCTGTACAATTCACGCCATCTCCAGAGTAGCCAATGTTACACTCGCAGGTAAAGGAGCCATCTGTGTTGTTGCAAGTTGCATAAGTGTGACAGTCGTTTGTGGATATCATTTCACATTCATCGATATCCGCTGAAAAAGGAGAATAAGAGCATATTAGGGACAATTATCTTTTAAAGGAGATTTCAATTAATTTCTGACAATTTGACCAGATTCAAATTGAATGACTGAGTTTACCGTACAATTATTATGCAGGTTTATTTTCAGAATATTCTTGGCATGTTGACAACAAATATTCCAACTAAATGAGGAGCTGAAAATGGTCTGAAATAGCCTGCCAACTGAAATTCCTTCTTTTGTACTTCAGCTTTTCCCTCAAAAGTTGAGTTCTTTTGGTGTAAATATGTCCGCTTTTTTTGTTATCCCCTGTATTCACCCCATTTCATTTATATTATAAGGATTTTCCTTTAAAAATAAAGGAAGAAATCAGCCATCTTGGCAATTTGCTGATACAGACTGGCCTATCTATTCCCTTATTTTGAGATGCAACCATTTTGGAACTTTGCATAGGTAATTCTCATGTTCAGCACACACAAAAATGTGTGTAGCTTTCACCCTGCAATGCTGATCTCCAATTTTAAATCAATTTCAGCATTAACCATTCCAAATGCTATTACAGCATCAGATGCAATACATTTTGATGCTGATATTTGGAGAGGGAGAGGTAATTTTTGTAGGCACCATTGTGCTCAATATGGTCATTTCTTAGTGTTTTAGTGAATTCTAGATTCAGAAGTGGATTACTTACTTTCACAACGTTCTCCAGTGTAGCCAGCCGTTTGACCACACACATACATGTTGAGCTGATCCTCACAGGTACATCCATGCTCACATGGCGTTGAGCTGCACTCATCTATCTCTGTAAAAAAACGCATGAATAATTCATGATTAAAGTTGTTATCTCTGCTGGGGTGAGAGTAAAGACTGCATTTCCCAATATCATGAGCAAGGGCCATTTCCTTCTAAAACTATTCTTCACTTAACTTAATGGTGTAGAACCTGAATATGCCACTCGCCAAGTTGCATTTTCAGGGTGTCTAGTCATAAGTTCACAAACAAAAAACCTCCCAAAATGTCCTCAAAAATATAGACTTCAAATAAAACCTGAAAAATAAAATTCCTTGCGTTGGGTTTTGGTGTGATAAGTACTTTTATTACATTTTAATAGCAAGGAAATGGGAAAAGGCTCAATGTCACCTGTACAATTCACGCCATCTCCAGAGTAGCCAATGTTACACTCGCAGGTAAAGGAGCCATCTGTGTTGTTGCAAGTTGCATAAGTGTGACAGTCGTTTGTGGATATCATTTCACATTCATCGATATCCGCTGAAAAAGGAGAATAAGAGCATATTAGGGACAATTATCTTTTTAAGGAGATTTCAATTAATTTCTGACAATTTGACCAGATTCAAATTGAATGACTGAGTTTACCGTACAATTATTATGCAGGTTTATTTTCAGAATATTCTTGGCATGTTGACAACAAATATTCCAACTAAATGAGGAGCTGAAAATGGTCTGAAATAGCCTGCCAACTGAAATTCCTTCTTTTGTACTTCAGCTTTTCCCTCAAAAGTTGAGTTCTTTTGGTGTAAATATGTCCGCTTTTTTTGTTATCCCCTGTATTCACCCCATTTCATTTATATTATAAGGATTTTCCTTTAAAAATAAAGGAAGAAATCAGCCATCTTGGCAATTTGCTGATACAGACTGGCCTATCTATTCCCTTATTTTGAGATGCAACCATTTTGGAACTTTGCATAGGTAATTCTCATGTTCAGCACACACAAAAATGTGTGTAGCTTTCACCCTGCAATGCTGATCTCCAATTTTAAATCAATTTCAGCATTAACCATTCCAAATGCTATTACAGCATCAGATGCAATACATTTTGATGCTGATATTTGGAGAGGGAGAGGTAATTTTTGTAGGCACCATTGTGCTCAATATGGTCATTTCTTAGTGTTTTAGTGAATTCTAGATTCAGAAGTGGATTACTTACTTTCACAACGTTCTCCAGTGTAGCCAGCCGTTTGACCACACACATACATGTTGAGCTGATCCTCACAGGTACATCCATGCTCACATGGCGTTGAGCTGCACTCATCTATCTCTGTAAAAAAAACGCATGAATAATTCATGATTAAAGTTGTTATCTCTGCTGGGGTGAGAGTAAAGACTGCATTTCCCAATATCATGAGCAAGGGCCATTTCCTTCTAAAACTATTCTTCACTTAATTTAATGGTGTAGAACCTGAATATGCCACTCGCCAAGTTGCATTTTCTGGGTGTCTAGTCATAAGTTCACAAACAAAAAACCTCCCAAAATGTCCTCAAAAATATAGACTTCAAATAAAACCTGAAAAATAAAATTCCTTGCGTTGGGTTTTGGTGTGATAAGTACTTTTATTACATTTTAATAGCAAGGAAATGGGAAAAGGCTCAATGTCACCTGTACAATTCACGCCATCTCCAGAGTAGCCAATGTTACACTCGCAGGTAAAGGAGCCATCTGTGTTGTTGCAAGTTGCATAAGTGTGACAGTCGTTTGTGGATATCATTTCACATTCATCGATATCCGCTGAAAAAGGAGAATAAGAGCATATTAGGGACAATTATCTTTTTAAGGAGATTTCAATTAATTTCTGACAATTTGACCAGATTCAAATTGAATGACTGAGTTTACCGTACAATTATTATGCAGGTTTATTTTCAGAATATTCTTGGCATGTTGACAACAAATATTCCAACTAAATGAGGAGCTGAAAATGGTCTGAAATAGCCTGCCAACTGAAATTCCTTCTTTTGTACTTCAGCTTTTCCCTCAAAAGTTGAGTTCTTTTGGTGTAAATATGTCCGCTTTTTTTGTTATCCCCTGTATTCACCCCATTTCATTTATATTATAAGGATTTTCCTTTAAAAATAAAGGAAGAAATCAGCCATCTTGGCAATTTGCTGATACAGACTGGCCTATCTATTCCCTTATTTTGAGATGCAACCATTTTGGAACTTTGCATAGGTAATTCTCATGTTCAGCACACACAAAAATGTGTGTAGCTTTCACCCTGCAATGCTGATCTCCAATTTTAAATCAATTTCAGCATTAACCATTCCAAATGCTATTACAGCATCAGATGCAATACATTTTGATGCTGATATTTGGAGAGGGAGAGGTAATTTTTGTAGGCACCATTGTGCTCAATATGGTCATTTCTTAGTGTTTTAGTGAATTCTAGATTCAGAAGTGGATTACTTACTTTCACAACGTTCTCCAGTGTAGCCAGCCGTTTGACCACACACATACATGTTGAGCTGATCCTCACAGGTACATCCATGCTCACACGGCGTTGAGCTGCACTCATCTATCTCTGTAAAAAAACGCATGAATAATTCATGATTAAAGTTGTTATCTCTGCTGGGGTGAGAGTAAAGACTGCATTTCCCAATATCATGAGCAAGGGCCATTTCCTTCTAAAACTATTCTTCACTTAACTTAATGGTGTAGAACCTGAATATGCCACTCGCCAAGTTGCATTTTCAGGGTGTCTAGTCATAAGTTCACAAACAAAAAACCTCCCAAAATGTCCTCAAAAATATAGACTTCAAATAAAACCTGAAAAATAAAATTCCTTGCGTTGGGTTTTGGTGTGATAAGTACTTTTATTACATTTTAATAGCAAGGAAATGGGAAAAGGCTCAATGTCACCTGTACAATTCACGCCATCTCCAGAGTAGCCAATGTTACACTCGCAGGTAAAGGAGCCATCTGTGTTGTTGCAAGTTGCATAAGTGTGACAGTCGTTTGTGGATATCATTTCACATTCATCGATATCCGCTGAAAAAGGAGAATAAGAGCATATTAGGGACAATTATCTTTTTAAGGAGATTTCAATTAATTTCTGACAATTTGACCAGATTCAAATTGAAAGACTGAGTTTACCGTACAATTATTATGCAGGTTTATTTTCAGAATATTCTTGGCATGTTGACAACAAATATTCCAACTAAATGAGGAGCTGAAAATGGTCTGAAATAGCCTGCCAACTGAAATTCCTTCTTTTGTACTTCAGCTTTTCCCTCAAAAGTTGAGTTCTTTTGGTGTAAATATGTCCGCTTTTTTTGTTATCCCCTGTATTCACCCCATTTCATTTATATTATAAGGATTTTCCTTTAAAAATAAAGGAAGAAATCAGCCATCTTGGCAATTTGCTGATACAGACTGGCCTATCTATTCCCTTATTTTGAGATGCAACCATTTTGGAACTTTGCATAGGTAATTCTCATGTTCAGCACACACAAAAATGTGTGTAGCTTTCACCCTGCAATGCTGATCTCCAATTTTAAATCAATTTCAGCATTAACCATTCCAAATGCTATTACAGCATCAGATGCAATACATTTTGATGCTGATATTTGGAGAGGGAGAGGTAATTTTTGTAGGCACCATTGTGCTCAATATGGTCATTTCTTAGTGTTTTAGTGAATTCTAGATTCAGAAGTGGATTACTTACTTTCACAACGTTCTCCAGTGTAGCCAGCCGTTTGACCACACACATACATGTTGAGCTGATCCTCACAGGTACATCCATGCTCACACGGCGTTGAGCTGCACTCATCTATCTCTGTAAAAAAATGCATGAATAATTCATGATTAAAGTTGTTATCTCTGCTGGGGTGAGAGTAAAGACTGCATTTCCCAATATCATGAGCAAGGGCCATTTCCTTCTAAAACTATTCTTCACTTAACTTAATGGTGTAGAACCTGAATATGCCACTCGCCAAGTTGCATTTTCAGGGTGTCTAGTCATAAGTTCACAAACAAAAAACCTCCCAAAATGTCCTCAAAAATATAGACTTCAAATAAAACCTGAAAAATAAAATTCCTTGCGTTGGGTTTTGGTGTGATAAGTACTTTTATTACATTTTAATAGCAAGGAAATGGGAAAAGGCTCAATGTCACCTGTACAATTCACGCCATCTCCAGAGTAGCCAATGTTACACTCGCAGGTAAAGGAGCCATCTGTGTTGTTGCAAGTTGCATAAGTGTGACAGTCGTTTGTGGATATCATTTCACATTCATCGATATCCGCTGAAAAAGGAGAATAAGAGCATATTAGGGACAATTATCTTTTTAAGGAGATTTCAATTAATTTCTGACAATTTGACCAGATTCAAATTGAATGACTGAGTTTACCGTACAATTATTATGCAGGTTTATTTTCAGAATATTCTTGGCATGTTGACAACAAATATTCCAACTAAATGAGGAGCTGAAAATGGTCTGAAATAGCCTGCCAACTGAAATTCCTTCTTTTGTACTTCAGCTTTTCCCTCAAAAGTTGAGTTCTTTTGGTGTAAATATGTCCGCTTTTTTTGTTATCCCCTGTATTTACCCCATTTCATTTATATTATAAGGATTTTCCTTTAAAAATAAAGGAAGAAATCAGCCATCTTGGCAATTTGCTGATACAGACTGGCCTATCTATTCCCTTATTTTGAGATGCAACCATTTTGGAACTTTGCATAGGTAATTCTCATGTTCAGCACACACAAAAATGTGTGTAGCTTTCACCCTGCAATGCTGATCTCCAATTTTAAATCAATTTCAGCATTAACCATTCCAAATGCTATTACAGCATCAGATGCAATACATTTTGATGCTGATATTTGGAGAGGGAGAGGTAATTTTTGTAGGCACCATTGTGCTAAATATGGTCATTTCTTAGTGTTTTAGTGAATTCTAGATTCAGAAGTGGATAACTTACTTTCACAACGTTCTCCAGTGTAGCCAGCCGTTTGACCACACACATACATGTTGAGCTGATCCTCACAGGTACATCCATGCTCACACGGCGTTGAGCTGCACTCATCTATCTCTGTAAAAAAACGCATGAATAATTCATGATTAAAGTTGTTATCTCTGCTGGGGTGAGAGTAAAGACCGCATTTCCCAATATCATGAGCAAGGGTTATTTCCTTCTAAAACTATTCTTCACTTAATTTAATGGTGTAGAACCTGAATATGCCACTCGCCAAGTTGCATTTTCTGGGTGTCTAGTCATAAGTTCACAAACAAAAAACCTCCCAAAATGTCCTCAAAAATATAGACTTCAAATAAAACCTAAAAAAAAAAATTCCTTGCGTTGGGTTTTGGTGTGATAAGTACTTTTATTACATTTTAATAGCAAGGAAATGGGAAAAGGCTCAATGTCACCTGTACAATTCACGCCATCTCCAGAGTAGCCAATGTTACACTCGCAGGTAAAGGAGCCATCTGTGTTGTTGCAAGTTGCATAAGTGTGACAGTCGTTTGTGGATATCATTTCACATTCATTGATATCCGCTGAAAAAGGAGAATAAGAGCATATTAGGGACAATTATCTTTTTAAGGAGATTTCAATTAATTTCTGACAATTTGACCAAATTCAAATTGAATGACTGAGTTTACCGTACAATTATTATGCAGGTTTATTTTCAGAATATTCTTGGCATGTTGACAACAAATATTCCAACTAAATGAGGAGCTGAAAATGGTCTGAAATAGCCTGCCAACTGAAATTCCTTCTTTTGTACTTCAGCTTTTCCTTCAAAAGTTGAGTTCTTTTGGTGTAAATATGTCCGCTTTTTTTGTTATCCCCTGTATTCACCCCATTTCATTTATATTATAAGGATTTTCCTTTAAAAATAAAGGAAGAAATCAGCCATCTTGGCAATTTGCTGATACAGACTGGCCTATCTATTCCCTTATTTTGAGATGCAACCATTTTGGAACTTTGCATAGGTAATTCTCATGTTCAGCACACACAAAAATGTGTGTAGCTTTCACCCTGCAATGCTGATCTCCAATTTTAAATCAATTTCAGCATTAACCATTCCAAATGCTATTACAGCATCAGATGCAATACATTTTGATGCTGATATTTGGAGAGGGAGAGGTAATTTTTGTAGGCACCATTGTGCTCAATATGGTCATTTCTTAGTGTTTTAGTGAATTCTAGATTCAGAAGTGGATTACTTACTTTCACAACGTTCTCCAGTGTAGCCAGCCGTTTGACCACACACATACATGTTGAGCTGATCCTCACAGGTACATCCATGCTCACACGGCGTTGAGCTGCACTCATCTATCTCTGTAAAAAAACGCATGAATAATTCATGATTAAAGTTGTTATCTCTGCTGGGGTGAGAGTAAAGACTGCATTTCCCAATATCATGAGCAAGGGCCATTTCCTTCTAAAACTATTCTTCACTTAACTTAATGGTGTAGAACCTGAATATGCCACTCGCCAAGTTGCATTTTCAGGGTGTCTAGTCATAAGTTCACAAACAAAAAACCTCCCAAAATGTCCTCAAAAATATAGACTTCAAATAAAACCTGAAAAATAAAATTCCTTGCGTTGGGTTTTGGTGTGATAAGTACTTTTATTACATTTTAATAGCAAGGAAATGGGAAAAGGCTCAATGTCACCTGTACAATTCACGCCATCTCCAGAGTAGCCAATGTTACACTCGCAGGTAAAGGAGCCATCTGTGTTGTTGCAAGTTGCATAAGTGTGACAGTCGTTTGTGGATATCATTTCACATTCATCGATATCCGCTGAAAAAGGAGAATAAGAGCATATTAGGGACAATTATCTTTTTAAGGAGATTTCAATTAATTTCTGACAATTTGACCAGATTCAAATTGAATGACTGAGTTTACCGTACAATTATTATGCAGGTTTATTTTCAGAATATTCTTGGCATGTTGACAACAAATATTCCAACTAAATGAGGAGCTGAAAATGGTCTGAAATAGCCTGCCAACTGAAATTCCTTCTTTTGTACTTCAGCTTTTCCCTCAAAAGTTGAGTTCTTTTGGTGTAAATATGTCCGCTTTTTTTGTTATCCCCTGTATTCACCCCATTTCATTTATATTATAAGGATTTTCCTTTAAAAATAAAGGAAGAAATCAGCCATCTTGGCAATTTGCTGATACAGACTGGCCTATCTATTCCCTTATTTTGAGATGCAACCATTTTGGAACTTTGCATAGGTAATTCTCATGTTCAGCACACACAAAAATGTGTGTAGCTTTCACCCTGCAATGCTGATCTCCAATTTTAAATCAATTTCAGCATTAACCATTCCAAATGCTATTACAGCATCAGATGCAATACATTTTGATGCTGATATTTGGAGAGGGAGAGGTAATTTTTGTAGGCAACATTGTGCTCAATATGGTCATTTCTTAGTGTTTTAGTGAATTCTAGATTCAGAAGTGGATTACTTACTTTCACAACGTTCTCCAGTGTAGCCAGCCGTTTGACCACACACATACATGTTGAGCTGATCCTCACAGGTACATCCATGCTCACACGGCGTTGAGCTGCACTCATCTATCTCTGTAAAAAAACGCATGAATAATTCATGATTAAAGTTGTTATCTCTGCTGGGGTGAGAGTAAAGACTGCATTTCCCAATATCATGAGCAAGGGCCATTTCCTTCTAAAACTATTCTTCACTTAACTTAATGGTGTAGAACCTGAATATGCCACTCGCCAAGTTGCATTTTCAGGGTGTCTAGTCATAAGTTCACAAACAAAAAACCTCCCAAAATGTCCTCAAAAATATAGACTTCAAATAAAACCTGAAAAATAAAATTCCTTGCGTTGGGTTTTGGTGTGATAAGTACTTTTATTACATTTTAATAGCAAGGAAATGGGAAAAGGCTCAATGTCACCTGTACAATTCACGCCATCTCCAGAGTAGCCAATGTTACACTCGCAGGTAAAGGAGCCATCTGTGTTGTTGCAAGTTGCATAAGTGTGACAGTCGTTTGTGGATATCATTTCACATTCATCGATATCCGCTGAAAAAGGAGAATAAGAGCATATTAGGGACAATTATCTTTTTAAGGAGATTTCAATTAATTTCTGACAATTTGACCAGATTCAAATTGAATGACTGAGTTTACCGTACAATTATTATGCAGGTTTATTTTCAGAATATTCTTGGCATGTTGACAACAAATATTCCAACTAAATGAGGAGCTGAAAATGGTCTGAAATAGCCTGCCAACTGAAATTCCTTCTTTTGTACTTCAGCTTTTCCCTCAAAAGTTGAGTTCTTTTGGTGTAAATATGTCCGCTTTTTTTGTTATCCCCTGTATTCACCCCATTTCATTTATATTATAAGGATTTTCCTTTAAAAATAAAGGAAGAAATCAGCCATCTTGGCAATTTGCTGATACAGACTGGCCTATCTATTCCCTTATTTTGAGATGCAACCATTTTGGAACTTTGCATAGGTAATTCTCATGTTCAGCACACACAAAAATGTGTGTAGCTTTCACCCTGCAATGCTGATCTCCAATTTTAAATCAATTTCAGCATTAACCATTCCAAATGCTATTACAGCATCAGATGCAATACATTTTGATGCTGATATTTGGAGAGGGAGAGGTAATTTTTGTAGGCACCATTGTGCTCAATATGGTCATTTCTTAGTGTTTTAGTGAATTCTAGATTCAGAAGTGGATTACTTACTTTCACAACGTTCTCCAGTGTAGCCAGCCGTTTGACCACACACATACATGTTGAGCTGATCCTCACAGGTACATCCATGCTCACACGGCGTTGAGCTGCACTCATCTATCTCTGTAAAAAAAACGCATGAATAATTCATGATTAAAGTTGTTATCTCTGCTGGGGTGAGAGTAAAGACTGCACTTCCCAATATCATGAGCAAGGGCCATTTCCTTCTAAAACTATTCTTCACTTAATTTAATGGTGTAGAACCTGAATATGCCACTCGCCAAGTTGCATTTTCTGGGTGTCTAGTCATAAGTTCACAAACAAAAAACCTCCCAAAATGTCCTCAAAAATATAGACTTCAAATAAAACCTGAAAAATAAAATTCCTTGCGTTGGGTTTTGGTGTGATAAGTACTTTTATTACATTTTAATAGCAAGGAAATGGGAAAAGGCTCAATGTCACCTGTACAATTCACGCCATCTCCAGAGTAGCCAATGTTACACTCGCAGGTAAAGGAGCCATCTGTGTTGTTGCAAGTTGCATAAGTGTGACAGTCGTTTGTGGATATCATTTCACATTCATCGATATCCGCTGAAAAAGGAGAATAAGAGCATATTAGGGACAATTATCTTTTTAAGGAGATTTCAATTAATTTCTGACAATTTGACCAGATTCAAATTGAATGACTGAGTTTACCGTACAATTATTATGCAGGTTTATTTTCAGAATATTCTTGGCATGTTGACAACAAATATTCCAACTAAATGAGGAGCTGAAAATGGTCTGAAATAGCCTGCCAACTGAAATTCCTTCTTTTGTACTTCAGCTTTTCCCTCAAAAGTTGAGTTCTTTTGGTGTAAATATGTCCGCTTTTTTTGTTATCCCCTGTATTCACCCCATTTCATTTATATTATAAGGATTTTCCTTTAAAAATAAAGGAAGAAATCAGCCATCTTGGCAATTTGCTGATACAGACTGGCCTATCTATTCCCTTATTTTGAGATGCAACCATTTTGGAACTTTGCATAGGTAATTCTCATGTTCAGCACACACAAAAATGTGTGTAGCTTTCACCCTGCAATGCTGATCTCCAATTTTAAATCAATTTCAGCATTAACCATTCCAAATGCTATTACAGCATCAGATGCAATTCATTTTGATGCTGATATTTGGAGAGGGAGAGGTAATTTTTGTAGGCACCATTGTGCTCAATATGGTCATTTCTTAGTGTTTTAGTGAATTCTAGATTCAGAAGTGGATTACTTACTTTCACAACGTTCTCCAGTGTAGCCAGCCGTTTGACCACACACATACATGTTGAGCTGATCCTCACAGGTACATCCATGCTCACAGGGCGTTGAGCTGCACTCATCTATCTCTGTAAAAAAACGCATGAATAATTCATGATTAAAGTTGTTATCTCTGCTGGGGTGAGAGTAAAGACTGCATTTCCCAATATCATGAGCAAGGGCCATTTCCTTCTAAAACTATTCTTCACTTAACTTAATGGTGTAGAACCTGAATATGCCACTCGCCAAGTTGCATTTTCAGGGTGTCTAGTCATAAGTTCACAAACAAAAAACCTCCCAAAATGTCCTCAAAAATATAGACTTCAAATAAAACCTGAAAAATAAAATTCCTTGCGTTGGGTTTTGGTGTGATAAGTACTTTTATTACATTTTAATAGCAAGGAAATGGGAAAAGGCTCAATGTCACCTGTACAATTCACGCCATCTCCAGAGTAGCCAATGTTACACTCGCAGGTAAAGGAGCCATCTGTGTTGTTGCAAGTTGCATAAGTGTGACAGTCGTTTGTGGATATCATTTCACATTCATCGATATCCGCTGAAAAAGGAGAATAAGAGCATATTAGGGACAATTATCTTTTTAAGGAGATTTCAATTAATTTCTGACAATTTGACCAGATTCAAATTGAATGACTGAGTTTACCGTACAATTATTATGCAGGTTTATTTTCAGAATATTCTTGGCATGTTGACAACAAATATTCCAACTAAATGAGGAGCTGAAAATGGTCTGAAATAGCCTGCCAACTGAAATTCCTTCTTTTGTACTTCAGCTTTTCCCTCAAAAGTTGAGTTCTTTTGGTGTAAATATGTCCGCTTTTTTTGTTATCCCCTGTATTTACCCCATTTCATTTATATTATAAGGATTTTCCTTTAAAAATAAAGGAAGAAATCAGCCATCTTGGCAATTTGCTGATACAGACTGGCCTATCTATTCCCTTATTTTGAGATGCAACCATTTTGGAACTTTGCATAGGTAATTCTCATGTTCAGCACACACAAAAATGTGTGTAGCTTTCACCCTGCAATGCTGATCTCCAATTTTAAATCAATTTCAGCATTAACCATTCCAAATGCTATTACAGCATCAGATGCAATACATTTTGATGCTGATATTTGGAGAGGGAGAGGTAATTTTTGTAGGCACCATTGTGCTAAATATGGTCATTTCTTAGTGTTTTAGTGAATTCTAGATTCAGAAGTGGATAACTTACTTTCACAACGTTCTCCAGTGTAGCCAGCCGTTTGACCACACACATACATGTTGAGCTGATCCTCACAGGTACATCCATGCTCACACGGCGTTGAGCTGCACTCATCTATCTCTGTAAAAAAACGCATGAATAATTCATGATTAAAGTTGTTATCTCTGCTGGGGTGAGAGTAAAGACTGCATTTCCCAATATCATGAGCAAGGGCTATTTCCTTCTAAAACTATTCTTCACTTAATTTAATGGTGTAGAACCTGAATATGCCACTCGCCAAGTTGCATTTTCTGGGTGTCTAGTCATAAGTTCACAAACAAAAAACCTCCCAAAATGTCCTCAAAAATATAGACTTCAAATAAAACCTAAAAAAAAAAATTCCTTGCGTTGGGTTTTGGTGTGATAAGTACTTTTATTACATTTTAATAGCAAGGAAATGGGAAAAGGCTCAATGTCACCTGTACAATTCACGCCATCTCCAGAGTAGCCAATGTTACACTCGCAGGTAAAGGAGCCATCTGTGTTGTTGCAAGTTGCATAAGTGTGACAGTCGTTTGTGGATATCATTTCACATTCATCGATATCCGCTGAAAAAGGAGAATAAGAGCATATTAGGGACAATTATCTTTTTAAGGAGATTTCAATTAATTTCTGACAATTTGACCAGATTCAAATTGAATGACTGAGTTTACCGTACAATTATTATGCAGGTTTATTTTCAGAATATTCTTGGCATGTTGACAACAAATATTCCAACTAAATGAGGAGCTGAAAATGGTCTGAAATAGCCTGCCAACTGAAATTCCTTCTTTTGTACTTCAGCTTTTCCCTCAAAAGTTGAGTTCTTTTGGTGTAAATATGTCCGCTTTTTTTGTTATCCCCTGTATTCACCCCATTTCATTTATATTATAAGGATTTTCCTTTAAAAATAAAGGAAGAAATCAGCCATCTTGGCAATTTGCTGATACAGACTGGCCTATCTATTCCCTTATTTTGAGATGCAACCATTTTGGAACTTTGCATAGGTAATTCTCATGTTCAGCACACACAAAAATGTGTGTAGCTTTCACCCTGCAATGCTGATCTCCAATTTTAAATCAATTTCAGCATTAACCATTCCAAATGCTATTACAGCATCAGATGCAATACATTTTGATGCTGATATTTGGAGAGGGAGAGGTAATTTTTGTAGGCACCATTGTGCTCAATATGGTCATTTCTTAGTGTTTTAGTGAATTCTAGATTCAGAAGTGGATTACTTACTTTCACAACGTTCTCCAGTGTAGCCAGCCGTTTGACCACACACATACATGTTGAGCTGATCCTCACAGGTACATCCATGCTCACACGGCGTTGAGCTGCACTCATCTATCTCTGTAAAAAAAACGCATGAATAATTCATGATTAAAGTTGTTATCTCTGCTGGGGTGAGAGTAAAGACTGCATTTCCCAATATCATGAGCAAGGGCCATTTCCTTCTAAAACTATTCTTCACTTAATTTAATGGTGTAGAACCTGAATATGCCACTCGCCAAGTTGCATTTTCTGGGTGTCTAGTCATAAGTTCACAAACAAAAAACCTCCCAAAATGACCTCAAAAATATAGACTTCAAATAAAACCTGAAAAATAAAATTCCTTGCGTTGGGTTTTGGTGTGATAAGTACTTTTATTACATTTTAATAGCAAGGAAATGGGAAAAGGCTCAATGTCACCTGTACAATTCACGCCATCTCCAGAGTAGCCAATGTTACACTCGCAGGTAAAGGAGCCATCTGTGTTGTTGCAAGTTGCATAAGTGTGACAGTCGTTTGTGGATATCATTTCACATTCATCGATATCCGCTGAAAAAGGAGAATAAGAGCATATTAGGGACAATTATCTTTTTAAGGAGATTTCAATTAATTTCTGACAATTTGACCAGATTCAAATTGAATGACTGAGTTTACCGTACAATTATTATGCAGGTTTATTTTCAGAATATTCTTGGCATGTTGACAACAAATATTCCAACTAAATGAGGAGCTGAAAATGGTCTGAAATAGCCTGCCAACTGAAATTCCTTCTTTTGTACTTCAGCTTTTCCCTCAAAAGTTGAGTTCTTTTGGTGTAAATATGTCCGCTTTTTTTGTTATCCCCTGTATTCACCCCATTTCATTTATATTATAAGGATTTTCCTTTAAAAATAAAGGAAGAAATCAGCCATCTTGGCAATTTGCTGATACAGACTGGCCTATCTATTCCCTTATTTTGAGATGCAACCATTTTGGAACTTTGCATAGGTAATTCTCATGTTCAGCACACACAAAAATGTGTGTAGCTTTCACCCTGCAATGCTGATCTCCAATTTTAAATCAATTTCAGCATTAACCATTCCAAATGCTATTACAGCATCAGATGCAATACATTTTGATGCTGATATTTGGAGACGGAGAGGTAATTTTTGTAGGCACCATTGTGCTCAATATGGTCATTTCTTAGTGTTTTAGTGAATTCTAGATTCAGAAGTGGATAACTTACTTTCACAACGTTCTCCAGTGTAGCCAGCCGTTTGACCACACACATACATGTTGAGCTGATCCTCACAGGTACATCCATGCTCACACGGCGTTGAGCTGCACTCATCTATCTCTGTAAAAAAAACGCATGAATAATTCATGATTAAAGTTGTTATCTCTGCTGGGGTGAGAGTAAAGACTGCATTTCCCAATATCATGAGCAAGGGCCATTTCCTTCTAAAACTATTCTTCACTTAATTTAATGGTGTAGAACCTGAATATGCCACTCGCCAAGTTGCATTTTCTGGGTGTCTAGTCATAAGTTCACAAACAAAAAACCTCCCAAAATGACCTCAAAAATATAGACTTCAAATAAAACCTGAAAAATAAAATTCCTTGCGTTGGGTTTTGGTGTGATAAGTACTTTTATTACATTTTAATAGCAAGGAAATGGGAAAAGGCTCAATGTCACCTGTACAATTCACGCCATCTCCAGAGTAGCCAATGTTACACTCGCAGGTAAAGGAGCCATCTGTGTTGTTGCAAGTTGCATAAGTGTGACAGTCGTTTGTGGATATCATTTCACATTCATCGATATCCGCTGAAAAAGGAGAATAAGAGCATATTAGGGACAATTATCTTTTTAAGGAGATTTCAATTAATTTCTGACAATTTGACCAGATTCAAATTGAATGACTGAGTTTACCGTACAATTATTATGCAGGTTTATTTTCAGAATATTCTTGGCATGTTGACAACAAATATTCCAACTAAATGAGGAGCTGAAAATGGTCTGAAATAGCCTGCCAACTGAAATTCCTTCTTTTGTACTTCAGCTTTTCCCTCAAAAGTTGAGTTCTTTTGGTGTAAATATGTCCGCTTTTTTTGTTATCCCCTGTATTCACCCCATTTCATTTATATTATAAGGATTTTCCTTTAAAAATAAAGGAAGAAATCAGCCATCTTGGCAATTTGCTGATACAGACTGGCCTATCTATTCCCTTATTTTGAGATGCAACCATTTTGGAACTTTGCATAGGTAATTCTCATGTTCAGCACACACAAAAATGTGTGTAGCTTTCACCCTGCAATGCTGATCTCCAATTTTAAATCAATTTCAGCATTAACCATTCCAAATGCTATTACAGCATCAGATGCAATACATTTTGATGCTGATATTTGGAGAGGGAGAGGTAATTTTTGTAGGCACCATTGTGCTAAATATGGTCATTTCTTAGTGTTTTAGTGAATTCTAGATTCAGAAGTGGATAACTTACTTTCACAACGTTCTCCAGTGTAGCCAGCCGTTTGACCACACACATACATGTTGAGCTGATCCTCACAGGTACATCCATGCTCACACGGCGTTGAGCTGCACTCATCTATCTCTGTAAAAAAACGCATGAATAATTCATGATTAAAGTTGTTATCTCTGCTGGGGTGAGAGTAAAGACTGCATTTCCCAATATCATGAGCAAGGGCTATTTCCTTCTAAAACTATTCTTCACTTAATTTAATGGTGTAGAACCTGAATATGCCACTCGCCAAGTTGCATTTTCTGGGTGTCTAGTCATAAGTTCACAAACAAAAAACCTCCCAAAATGTCCTCAAAAATATAGACTTCAAATAAAACCTGAAAAATAAAATTCCTTGCGTTGGGTTTTGGTGTGATAAGTACTTTTATTACATTTTAATAGCAAGGAAATGGGAAAAGGCTCAATGTCACCTGTACAATTCACGCCATCTCCAGAGTAGCCAATGTTACACTCGCAGGTAAAGGAGCCATCTGTGTTGTTGCAAGTTGCATAAGTGTGACAGTCGTTTGTGGATATCATTTCACATTCATCGATATCCGCTGAGAAAGGAGAATAAGAGCATATTAGGGACAATTATCTTTTTAAGGAGATTTCAATTAATTTCTGACAATTTGACCAGATTCAAATTGAATGACTGAGTTAACAGTACAATTATTATGCAGGTTTATTTTCAGAATATTCTTGGCATGTTGACAACAAATATTCCAACTAAATGAGGAGCTGAAAATGGTCTGAAATAGCCTGCCAACTGAAATTCCTTCTTTTGTACTTCAGCTTTTCCCTCAAAAGTTGAGTTCTTTTGGTGTAAATATGTCCGCTTTTTTTGTTATCCCCTGTATTCACCCCATTTCATTTATATTATAAGGATTTTCCTTTAAAAATAAAGGAAGAAATCAGCCATCTTGGCAATTTGCTGATACAGACTGGCCTATCTATTCCCTTATTTTGAGATGCAACCATTTTGGAACTTTGTATAGGTAATTCTCATGTTCAGCACACACAAAAATGTGTGTAGCTTTCACCCTGCAATGCTGATCTCCAATTTTAAATCAATTTCAGCATTAACCATTCCAAATGCTATTACAGCATCAGATGCAATACATTTTGATGCTGATATTTGGAGAGGGAGAGGTAATTTTTGTAGGCGTCATTGTGCTAAATATGGTCATTTCTTAGTGTTTTAGTGAATTCTAGATTCAGAAGTGGATTACTTACTTTCACAACGTTCTCCAGTGTAGCCAGCCGTTTGACCACACACATACATGTTGAGCTGATCCTCACAGGTACATCCATGCTCACACGGCGTTGAGCTGCACTCATCTATCTCTGTAAAAAAACGCATGAATAATTCATGATTAAAGTTGTTATCTCTGCTGGGGTGAGAGTAAAGACTGCATTTCCCAATATCATGAGCAAGGGCCATTTCCTTCTAAAACTATTCTTCACTTAACTTAATGGTGTAGAAGCTGAATATGCCACTCGCCAAGTTGCATTTTCAGGGTGTCTAGTCATAAGTTCACAAACAAAAAACCTCCCAAAATGTCCTCAAAAATATAGACTTCAAATAAAACCTGAAAAATAAAATTCCTTGCGTTGGGTTTTGGTGTGATAAGTACTTTTATTACATTTTAATAGCAAGGAAATGGGAAAAGGCTCAATGTCACCTGTACAATTCACGCCATCTCCAGAGTAGCCAATGTTACACTCGCAGGTAAAGGAGCCATCTGTGTTGTTGCAAGTTGCATAAGTGTGACAGTCGTTTGTGGATATCATTTCACATTCATCGATATCCGCTGAAAAAGGAGAATAAGAGCATATTAGGGACAATTATCTTTTTAAGGAGATCTTTAATTAATTTCTGACAATTTGACCAGATTCAAATTGAATGACTGAGTTAACAGAACAATTATTATGCAGGTTTATTTTCAGAATATTCTTGGCATGTTGACAACAAATATTCCAACTAAATGAGGAGCTGAAAATGGTCTGAAATAGCCTGCCAACTGAAATTCCTTCTTTTGTACTTCAGCTTTTCCCTCAAAAGTTGAGATCTTTTGGTGTAAATATGTCCGCTTTTTTTGTTATCCCCTGTATTCACCCCATTTCACTTATATTATAAGGATTTTCCTTTAAAAATAAAGGAAGAAATCAGCCATCTTGGCAATTTGCTGATACAGACTGGCCTATCTATTCCCTTATTTTGAGATGCAACCATTTTGGAACTTTGCATAGGTAATTCTCATGTTCAGCACACACAAAAATGTGTGTTGCTTTCACCCTGCAATGCTGATCTCCAATTTTAAATCAATTTCAGCATTAACCATTCCAAATGCTATTACAGCATCAGATGCAATACATTTTGATGCTGATATTTGGAGAGGGAGAGGTAATTTTTGTAGGCACCATTGTGCTAAATATGGTCATTTCTTAGTGTTTTAGTGAATTCTAGATTCAGAAGTGGATAACTTACTTTCACAACGTTCTCCAGTGTAGCCAGCCGTTTGACCACACACATACATGTTGAGCTGATCCTCACAGGTACATCCATGCTCACACGGCGTTGAGCTGCACTCATCTATCTCTGTAAAAAAACGCATGAATAATTCATGATTAAAGTTGTTATCTCTGCTGGGGTGAGAGTAAAGACTGCATTTCCCAATATCATGAGCAAGGGCCATTTCCTTCTAAAACTATTCTTCACTTAATTTAATGGTGTAGAACCTGAATATGCCACTCGCCAAGTTGCATTTTCTGGGTGTCTAGTCATAAGTTCACAAACAAAAAACCTCCCAAAATGTCCTCAAAAATATAGACTTCAAATAAAACCTGAAAAATAAAATTCCTTGCGTTGGGTTTTGGTGTGATAAGTACTTTTATTACATTTTAATAGCAAGGAAATAGGAAAAGGCTCAATGTCACCTGTACAATTCACGCCATCTCCAGAGTAGCCAATGTTACACTCGCAGGTAAAGGAGCCATCTGTGTTGTTGCAAGTTGCATAAGTGTGACAGTCGTTTGTGGATATCATTTCACATTCATCGATATCCGCTGAAAAAGGAGAATAAGAGCATATTAGGGACAATTATCTTTTTAAGGAGATTTCAATTAATTTCTGACAATTTGACCAGATTCAAATTGAATGACTGAGTTTACCGTACAATTATTATGCAGGTTTATTTTCAGAATATTCTTGGCATGTTGACAACAAATATTCCAACTAAATGAGGAGCTGAAAATGGTCTGAAATAGCCTGCCAACTGAAATTCCTTCTTTTGTACTTCAGCTTTTCCCTCAAAAGTTGAATTTTGGAACTTTGCATAGGTAATTCTCATGTTCAGCACACACAAAAATGTGTGTAGCTTTCACCCTGCAATGCTGATCTCCAATTTTAAATCAATTTCAGCATTAACCATTCCAAATGCTATTACAGCATCAGATGCAATACATTTTGATGCTGATATTTGGAGAGGGAGAGGTAATTTTTGTAGGCACCATTGTGCTAAATATGGTCATTTCTTAGTGTTTTAGTGAATTCTAGATTCAGAAGTGGATTACTTACTTTCACAACGTTCTCCAGTGTAGCCAGCCGTTTGACCACACACATACATGTTGAGCTGATCCTCACAGGTACATCCATGCTCACACGGCGTTGAGCTGCACTCATCTATCTCTGTAAAAAAAACGCATGAATAATTCATGATTAAAGTTGTTATCTCTGCTGAGGTGAGAGTAAAGACTGCATGTCCCAATATCATGAGCAAGGGCCATTTCCTTCTAAAACTATTCTTCACTTAATTTAATGGTGTAGAACCTGAATATGCCACTCGCCAAGTTGCATTTTCAGGGTGTCTAGTCAAAGGTTCACAAACAAAAAACCTCCCAAAATGTCCTCAAAAATATAGACTTCAAATAAAACCTGAAAAATAAAATTCCTTGCGTTGGGTTTTGGTGTGATAAGTACTTTTATTACATTTTAATAGCAAGGAAATGGGAAAAGGCTCAATGTCACCTGTACAATTCACGCCATCTCCAGAGTAGCCAATGTTACACTCGCAGGTAAAGGAGCCATCTGTGTTGTTGCAAGTTGCATAAGTGTGACAGTCGTTTGTGGATATCATTTCACATTCATTGATATCCGCTGAAAATCGAGAATAAGAGCATATTAGGGACAATTATCTTTTTAAGGAGATTTCAAATTAATTTCTGACAATTTGACCAGATTCAAATTGAATGACTGAGTTAACCGTACAATTATTATGCAGGTTTATTTTCAGAATATTCTTGGCATGTTGACAACAAATATTCCAACTAAATGAGGAGCTGAAAATGGTCTGAAATAGCCTGCCAACTGAAATTCCTTCTTTTGTACTTCAGCTTTTCCCTCAAAAGTTTAGATCTTTTGGTGTAAATATGTCCGCTTTTTTTGTTATCCCCTGTATTCACCCCATTTCACTTATATTATAAGGATTTTCCTTTAAAAATAAAGGAAGAAATCAGCCATCTTGGCAATTTGCTGATACAGACTGGCCTATCTATTCCCTTATTTTGAGATGCAACCATTTTGGAACTTTGCATAGGTAACTCTCATGTTCAGCACACACAAAAATGTGTGTTGCTTTCACCCTGCAATGCTGATCTCCAATTTTAAATCAATTTCAGCATTAACCATTCCAAATGCTATTACAGCATCAGATGCAATACATTTTGATGCTGATATTTGGAGAGGGAGAGGTAATTTTTGTAGGCACCATTGTGCTAAATATGGTCATTTCTTAGTGTTTTAGTGAATTCTAGATTCAGAAGTGGATTACTTACTTTCACAACGTTCTCCAGTGTAGCCAGCCGTTTGACCACACACATACATGTTGAGCTGATCCTCACAGGTACATCCATGCTCACACGGCGTTGAGCTGCACTCATCTATCTCTGTAAAAAAACGCATGAATAATTCATGATTAAAGTTGTTATCTCTGCTGGGGTGAGAGTAAAGACTGCATTTCCCAATATCATGAGCAAGGGCTATTTCCTTCTAAAACTATTCTTCACTTAATTTAATGGTGTAGAACCTGAATATGCCACTCGCCAAGTTGCATTTTCTGGGTGTCTAGTCATAAGTTCACAAACAAAAAACCTCCCAAAATGTCCTCAAAAATATAGACTTCAAATAAAACCTGAAAAATAAAATTCCTTGCGTTGGGTTTTGGTGTGATAAGTACTTTTATTACATTTTAATAGCAAGGAAATGGGAAAAGGCTCAATGTCACCTGTACAATTCACGCCATCTCCAGAGTAGCCAATGTTACACTCGCAGGTAAAGGAGCCATCTGTGTTGTTGCAAGTTGCATAAGTGTGACAGTCGTTTGTGGATATCATTTCACATTCATTGATATCCGCTGAAAATCGAGAATAAGAGCATATTAGGGACAATTATCTTTTTAAGGAGATTTCAATTAATTTCTGACAATTTGACCAGATTCAAATTGAATGACTGAGTTTACCGTACAATTATTATGCAGGTTTATTTTCAGAATATTCTTGGCATGTTGACAACAAATATTCCAACTAAATGAGAAGCTGAAAATGGTCTGAAATAGCCTGCCAACTGAAATTCCTTCTTTTGTACTTCAGCTTTTCCCTCAAAAGTTGAGTTCTTTTGGTGTAAATATGTCCGCTTTTTTTGTTATCCCCTGTATTCACCCCATTTCATTTATATTATAAGGATTTTCCTTTAAAAATAAAGGAAGAAATCAGCCATCTTGGCAATTTGCTGATACAGACTGGCCTATCTATTCCCTTATTTTGAGATGCAACCATTTTGGAACTTTGCATAGGTAATTCTCATGTTCAGCACACACAAAAATGTGTGTAGCTTTCACCCTGCAATGCTGATCTCCAATTTTAAATCAATTTCAGCATTAACCATTCCAAATGCTATTACAGCATCAGATGCAATACATTTTGATGCTGATATTTGGAGAGGGAGAGGTAATTTTTGTAGGCACCATTGTGCTAAATATGGTCATTTCTTAGTGTTTTAGTGAATTCTAGATTCAGAAGTGGATTACTTACTTTCACAACGTTCTCCAGTGTAGCCAGCCGTTTGACCACACACATACATGTTGAGCTGATCCTCACAGGTACATCCATGCTCACACGGCGTTGAGCTGCACTCATCTATCTCTGTAAAAAAACGCATGAATAATTCATGATTAAAGTTGTTATCTCTGCTGGGGTGAGAGTAAAGACTGCATTTCCCAATATCATGACCAAGGGCTATTTCCTTCTAAAACTATTCTTCACTTAATTTAATGGTGTAGAACCTGAATATGCCACTCGCCAAGTTGCATTTTCTGGGTGTCTAGTCATAAGTTCACAAACAAAAAACCTCCCAAAATGTCCTCAAAAATATAGACTTCAAATAAAACCTGAAAAATAAAATTCCTTGCGTTGGGTTTTGGTGTGATAAGTACTTTTATTACATTTTAATAGCAAGGAAATGGGAAAAGGCTCAATGTCACCTGTACAATTCACGCCATCTCCAGAGTAGCCAATGTTACACTCGCAGGTAAAGGAGCCATCTGTGTTGTTGCAAGTTGCATAAGTGTGACAGTCGTTTGTGGATATCATTTCACATTCATCGATATCCGCTGAGAAAGGAGAATAAGAGCATATTAGGGACAATTATCTTTTTAAGGAGATCTTTAATTAATTTCTGACAATTTGACCAGATTCAAATTAAATGACTGAATTAACAGTACAATTATTATGCAGGTTTATTTTCAGAATATTCTTGGCATGTTGACAACAAATATTCCAACTAAATGAGGAGCTGAAAATGGTCTGAAATAGCCTGCCAACTGAAATTCCTTCTTTTGTACTTCAGCTTTTCCCTCAAAAGTTGAGATCTTTTGGTGTAAATATGTCCGCTTTTTTTGTTATCCCCTGTATTCACCCCATTTCACTTATATTATAAGGATTTTCCTTTAAAAATAAAGGAAGAAATCAGCCATCTTGGCAATTTGCTGATACAGACTGGCTTATCTATTCCCTTATTTTGAGAAGCAACCATTTTGGAACTTTGCATAGGTAATTCTCATGTTCAGCACACACAAAAATGTGTGTTGCTTTCACCCTGCAATGCTGATCTCCAATTTTAAATCAATTTCAGCATTAACCATTCCAAATGCTATTACAGCATCAGATGCAATACATTTTGATGCTGATATTTGGAGAGGGAGAGGTAATTTTTGTAGGCACCATTGTGCTAAATATGGTCATTTCTTAGTGTTTTAGTGAATTCTAGATTCAGAAGTGGATTACTTACTTTCACAACGTTCTCCAGTGTAGCCAGCCGTTTGACCACACACATACATGTTGAGCTGATCCTCACAGGTACATCCATGCTCACACGGCGTTGAGCTGCACTCATCTATCTCTGTAAAAAAACGCATGAATAATTCATGATTAAAGTTGTTATCTCTGCTGGGGTGAGAGTAAAGACTGCATTTCCCAATATCATGAGCAAGGGCCATTTCCTTCTAAAACTATTCTTCACTTAATTCAATGGTGTAGAAGCTGAATATGCCACTCGCCAAGTTGCATTTTCAGGGTGTCTAGTCATAAGTTCACAAACAAAAAACCTCCCAAAATGTCCTCAAAAATATAGACTTCAAATAAAACCTGAAAAATAAAATTACTTGCGTTGGGTTTTGGTGTGATAAGTACTTTTATTACATTTTAATAGCAAGGAAATGGGAAAAGGCTCAATGTCACCTGTACAATTCACGCCATCTCCAGAGTAGCCAATGTTACACTCGCAGGTAAAGGAGCCATCTGTGTTGTTGCAAGTTGCATAAGTGTGACAGTCGTTTGTGGATATCATTTCACATTCATCGATATCCGCTGAGAAAGGAGAATAAGAGCATATTAGGGACAATTATCTTTTTAAGGAGATCTTTAATTAATTTCTGACAATTTGACCAGATTCAAATTAAATGACTGAGTTAACAGTACAATTATTATGCAGGTTTATTTTCAGAATATTCTTGGCATGTTGACAAAAAATATTCCAACTAAATGAGGAGCTGAAAATGGTCTGAAATAGCCTGCCAACTGAAATTCCTTCTTTTGTACTTCAGCTTTTCCCTCAAAAGTTGAGATCTTTTGGTGTAAATATGTCCGCTTTTTTTGTTATCCCCTGTATTCACCCCATTTCACTTATATTATAAGGATTTTCCTTTAAAAATAAAGGAAGAAATCAGCCATCTTGGCAATTTGCTGATACAGACTGGCTTATCTATTCCCTTATTTTGAGAAGCAACCATTTTGGAACTTTGCATAGGTAATTCTCATGTTCAGCACACACAAAAATGTGTGTTGCTTTCACCCTGCAATGCTGATCTCCAATTTTAAATCAATTTCAGCATTAACCATTCCAAATGCTATTACAGCATCAGATGCAATACATTTTGATGCTGATATTTGGAGAGGGAGAGGTAATTTTTGTAGGCACCATTGTGCTAAATATGGTCATTTCTTAGTGTTTTAGTGAATTCTAGATTCAGAAGTGGATAACTTACTTTCACAACGTTCTCCAGTGTAGCCAGCCGTTTGACCACACACATACATGTTGAGCTGATCCTCACAGGTACATCCATGCTCACACGGCGTTGAGCTGCACTCATCTATCTCTGTAAAAAAAACGCATGAATAATTCATGATTAAAGTTGTTATCTCTGCTGGGGTGAGAGTAAAGACTGCATTTCCCAATATCATGAGCAAGGGCCATTTCCTTCTAAAACTATTCTTCACTTAATTTAATGGTGTAGAAGCTGAATATGCCACTCGCCAAGTTGCATTTTCAGGGTGTCTAGTCATAAGTTCACAAACAAAAAACCTCCCAAAATGTCCTCAAAAATATAGACTTCAAATAAAACCTGAAAAATAAAATTCCTTGCGTTGGGTTTTGGTGTGATAAGTACTTTTATTACATTTTAATAGCAAGGAAATGGGAAAAGGCTCAATGTCACCTGTACAATTCACGCCATCTCCAGAGTAGCCAATGTTACACTCGCAGGTAAAGGAGCCATCTGTGTTGTTGCAAGTTGCATAAGTGTGACAGTCGTTTGTGGATATCATTTCACATTCATCGATATCCGCTGAGAAAGGAGAATAAGAGCATATTAGGGACAATTATCTTTTTAAGGAGATCTTTAATTAATTTCTGACAATTTGACCAGATTCAAATTAAATGACTGAGTTAACCGTACAATTATTATGCAGGTTTATTTTCAGAATATTCTTGGCATGTTGACAACAAATATTCCAACTAAATGAGGAGCTGAAAATGGTCTGAAATAGCCTGCCAACTGAAATTCCTTCTTTTGTACTTCAGCTTTTCCCTCAAAAGTTGAGTTCTTTTGGTGTAAATATGTCCGCTTTTTTTGTTATCCCCTGTATTCACCCCATTTCACTTATATTATAAGGATTTTCCTTTAAAAATAAAGGAAGAAATCAGCCATCTTGGCAATTTGCTGATACAGACTGGCCTATCTATTCCCTTATTTTGAGATGCAACCATTTTGGAACTTTGCATAGGTAATTCTCATGTTCAGCACACACAAAAATGTGTGTTGCTTTCACCCTGCAATGCTGATCTCCAATTTTAAATCAATTTCAGCATTAACCATTCCAAATGCTATTACAGCATCAGATGCAATACATTTTGATGCTGATATTTGGAGAGGGAGAGGTAATTTTTGTAGGCACCATTGTGCTAAATATGGTCATTTCTTAGTGTTTTAGTGAATTCTAGATTCAGAAGTGGATTACTTACTTTCACAACGTTCTCCAGTGTAGCCAGCCGTTTGACCACACACATACATGTTGAGCTGATCCTCACAGGTACATCCATGCTCACACGGCGTTGAGCTGCACTCATCTATCTCTGTAAAAAAAAACGCATGAATAATTCATGATTAAAGTTGTTATCTCTGCTGGGGTGAGAGTAAAGACTGCATTTCCCAATATCATGAGCAAGGGCCATTTCCTTCTAAAACTTTTCTTCACTTAATTTAATGGTGTAGAAGCTGAATATGCCACTCGCCAAGTTGCATTTTCAGGGTGTCTAGTCATAAGTTCACAAACAAAAAACCTCCCAAAATGTCCTCAAAAATATAGACTTCAAATAAAACCTGAAAAATAAAATTACTTGCGTTGGGTTTTGGTGTGATAAGTACTTTTATTACATTTTAATAGCAAGGAAATGGGAAAAGGCTCAATGTCACCTGTACAATTCACGCCATCTCCAGAGTAGCCAATGTTACACTCGCAGGTAAAGGAGCCATCTGTGTTGTTGCAAGTTGCATAAGTGTGACAGTCGTTTGTGGATATCATTTCACATTCATCGATATCCGCTGAGAAAGGAGAATAAGAGCATATTAGGGACAATTATCTTTTTAAGGAGATCTTTAATTAATTTCTGACAATTTGACCAGATTCAAATTAAATGACTGAGTTAACCGTACAATTATTATGCAGGTTTATTTTCAGAATATTCTTGGCATGTTGACAACAAATATTCCAACTAAATGAGGAGCTGAAAATGGTCTGAAATAGCCTGCCAACTGAAATTTCTTCTTTTGTACTTCAGCTTTTCCCTCAAAAGTTGAGTTCTTTTGGTGTAAATATGTCCGCTTTTTTTGTTATCCCCTGTATTCACCCCATTTCACTTATATTATAAGGATTTTCCTTTAAAAATAAAGGAAGAAATCAGCCATCTTGGCAATTTGCTGATACAGACTGGCCTATCTATTCCCTTATTTTGAGATGCAACCATTTTGGAACTTTGCATAGGTAATTCTCATGTTCAGCACACACAAAAATGTGTGTTGCTTTCACCCTGCAATGCTGATCTCCAATTTTAAATCAATTTCAGCATTAACCATTCCAAATGCTATTACAGCAATCAGATGCAATACATTTTGATGCTGATATTTGGAGAGGGAGAGGTAATTTTTGTAGGCACCATTGTGCTAAATATGGTTATTTCTTAGTGTTTTAGTGAATTCTAGATTCAGAAGTGGATTACTTACTTTCACAACGTTCTCCAGTGTAGCCAGCCGTTTGACCACACACATACATGTTGAGCTGATCCTCACAGGTACATCCATGCTCACATGGCGTTGAGCTGCACTCATCTATCTCTGTAAAAAAAACGCATGAATAATTCATGATTAAAGTTGTTATCTCTGCTGGGGTGAGAGTAAAGACTGCATTTCCCAATATCATGAGCAAGGGCCATTTCCTTCTAAAACTATTCTTCACTTAATATAATGGTGTAGAAGCTGAATATGCCACTCGCCAAGTTGCATTTTCAGGGTGTCTAGTCATAAGTTCACAAACAAAAAAACCTCCCAAAATGTCCTCAAAAATATAGACTTCAAATAAAACCTGAAAAATAAAATTCCTTGCAATGGGTTTTGGTGTGATAAGTACTTTTATTACATTTTAATAGCAAGGAAATGGGAAAAGGCTCAATGTCACCTGTACAATTCACGCCATCTCCAGAGTAGCCAATGTTACACTCGCAGGTAAAGGAGCCATCTGTGTTGTTGCAAGTTGCATAAGTGTGACAGTCGTTTGTGGATATCATTTCACATTCATCGATATCCGCTGAAAATCGAGAATAAGAGCATATTAGGGACAATTATCTTTTTAAGGAGATTTCAATTAATTTCTGACAATTTGACCAGATTCAAATTGAATGACTGAGTTAACCGTACAATTATTATGCAGGTTTATTTTCAGAATATTCTTGGCATGTTGACAACAAATATTCCAACTAAATGAGGAGCTGAAAATGGTCTGAAATAGCCTGCCAACTGAAATTCCTTCTTTTGTACTTCAGCTTTTCCCTCAAAAGTTGAGTTCTTTTGGTGTAAATATGTCCGCTTTTTTTGTTATCCCCTGTATTCACCCCATTTCACTTATATTATAAGGATTTTCCTTTAAAAATAAAGGAAGAAATCAGCCATCTTGGCAATTTGCTGATACAGACTGGCCTATCTATTCCCTTATTTTGAGATGCAACCATTTTGGAACTTTGCATAGGTAATTCTCATGTTCAGCACACACAAAAATGTGTGTTGCTTTCACCCTGCAATGCTGATCTCCAATTTTAAATCAATTTCAGCATTAACCATTCCAAATGCTATTACAGCAATCAGATGCAATACATTTTGATGCTGATATTTGGAGAGGGAGAGGTAATTTTTGTAGGCGCCATTGTGCTAAATATGGTTATTTCTTAGTGTTTTAGTGAATTCTAGATTCAGAAGTGGATTACTTACTTTCACAACGTTCTCCAGTGTAGCCAGCCGTTTGACCACACACATACATGTTGAGCTGATCCTCACAGGTACATCCATGCTCACATGGCGTTGAGCTGCACTCATCTATCTCTGTAAAAAAAAACGCATGAATAATTCATGATTAAAGTTGTTATCTCTGCTGGGGTGAGAGTAAAGACTGCATTTCCCAATATCATGAGCAAGGGCCATTTCCTTCTAAAACTATTCTTCACTTAATATAATGGTGTAGAAGCTGAATATGCCACTCGCCAAGTTGCATTTTCAGGGTGTCTAGTCATAAGTTCACAAACAAAAAAACTCCCAAAATGTCCTCAAAAATATAGACTTCAAATAAAACCTGAAAAATAAAATTCCTTGCGTTGGGTTTTGGTGTGATAAGTACTTTTATTACATTTTAATAGCAAGGAAATGGGAAAAGGCTCAATGTCACCTGTACAATTCATGCCATCTCCAGAGTAGCCAATGTTACACTCGCAGGTAAAGGAGCCATCTGTGTTGTTGCAAGTTGCATAAGTGTGACAGTCGTTTGTGGATATCATTTCACATTCATCGATATCCGCTGAAAATCGCGAATAAGAGCATATTAGGGACAATTATCTTTTTAAGGAGATTTTAAATTAATTTCTGACAATTTGACCAGATTCAAATTGAATGACTGAGTTAACCGTACAATTATTATGCAGGTTTATTTTCAGAATATTCTTGGCATGTTGACAACAAATATTCCAACTAAATGAGGAGCTGAAAATGGTCTGAAATAGCCTGCCAACTGAAATTCCTTCTTTTGTACTTCAGCTTTCCCTCAAAAGTTGAGTTCTTTTTGTGTAAATATGTCCGCTTTTTTTTGTTATCCCCTGTATTCACCCCATTTCACTTATATTATAAGGATTTTCCTTTAAAAATAAAGGAAGAAATCAGCCATCCTGTCAATTTGCTGATACAGACTGGCCTATCTATTCCCTTATTTTGAGATGCAACCATTTTGGAACTTTGCATAGGTAATTCTCATGTTCAGCACACACAAAAATGTGTGTTGCTTTCACCCTGCAATGCTGATCTCCAATTTTAAATCAATTTCAGCATTAACCATTCCAAATGCTATTACAGCATCAGATGCAATACATTTTGATGCTGATATTTGGAGAGGGAGAGGTAATTTTTGTAGGCACCATTGTGCTAAATATGGTTTTTTCTTAGTGTTTTAGTGAATTCTAGATTCAGAAGTGGATTACTTACTTTCACAACGTTCTCCAGTGTAGCCAGCCGTTTGACCACACACATACATGTTGAGCTGATCCTGACAGGTACATCCATGCTCACATGGCGTTGAGCTGCACTCATCTATCTCTGTAAAAAAAACGCATGAATAATTCATGATTAAAGTTGTTATCTCTGCTAGGGTGAGAGTAAAGACTGCATTTCCCAATATCATGAGCAAGGGCCATTTCCTTCTAAAACTATTCTTCACTTAATTTAATGGTGTAGAAGCTAAATTTGCCACTCGCCAAGTTGCATTTTCAGGGTGTCTAGTCATAAGTTCACAAACAAAAAACCTCCCAAAATGTCCTCAAAAATATAGACTTCAAATAAAACCTGAAAAATAAAATTCCTTGCGTTGGGTTTTGGTGTGATAAGTACTTTTATTACATTTTAATAGCAAGGAAATGGGAAAAGGCTCAATGTCACCTGTACAATTCACGCCATCTCCAAAGTAGCCAATGTTACACTCGCAGGTAAAGGAGCCATCTGTGTTGTTGCAAGTTGCATAAGTGTGACAGTCGTTTGTGGATATCATTTCACATTCATTGATATCCGCTGAAAATCGAGAATAAGAGCATATTAGGGACAATTATCTTTTTAAGGAGATTTTAAATTAATTTCTGACAATTTGACCAGATTCAAATTGAATGACTGAGTTAACCGTACAATTATTATGCAGGTTTATTTTCAGAATATTCTTGGCATGTTGACAACAAATATTCCAACTAAATGAGGAGCTGAAAATGGTCTGAAATAGCCTGCCAACTGAAATTCCTTCTTTTGTACTTCAGCTTTTCCCTCAAAAGTTGAGTTCTTTTGGTGTAAATATGTCCGCTTTTTTTGTTATCCCCTGTATTCACCCCATTTCACTTATATTATAAGGATTTTCCTTTAAAAATAAAGGAAGAAATCAGCCATCTTGGCAATTTGCTGATACAGACTGGCCTATCTATTCCCTTATTTTGAGATGCAACCATTTTGGAACTTTGCATAGGTAATTCTCATGTTCAGCACACACAAAAATGTGTGTTGCTTTCACCCTGCAATGCTGATCTCCAATTTTAAATCAATTTCAGCATTAACCATTCCAAATGCTATTACAGCATCAGATGCAATACATTTTGATGCTGATATTTGGAGAGGGAGAGGTAATTTTTGTAGGCACCATTGTGCTAAATATGGTTATTTCTTAGTGTTTTAGTGAATTCTAGATTCAGAAGTGGATTACTTACTTTCACAACGTTCTCCAGTGTAGCCAGCCGTTTGACCACACACATACATGTTGAGCTGATCCTGACAGGTACATCCATGCTCACAAGGCGTTGAGCTGCACTCATCTATCTCTGTAAAAAAAACGCATGAATAATTCATGATTAAAGTTGTTATCTCTGCTAGGGTGAGAGTAAAGACTGCATTTCCCAATATCATGAGCAAGGGCCATTTCCTTCTAAAACTATTCTTCACTTAATTTAATGGTGTAGAAGCTAAATTTGCCACTCGCCAAGTTGCATTTTCAGGGTGTCTAGTCATAAGTTCACAAACAAAAAACCTCCCAAAATGTCCTCAAAAATATAGACTTCAAATAAAACCTGAAAAATAAAATTCCTTGCGTTGGGTTTTGGTGTGATAAGTACTTTTATTACATTTTAATAGCAAGGAAATGGGAAAAGGCTCAATGTCACCTGTACAATTCACGCCATCTCCAAAGTAGCCAATGTTACACTCGCAGGTAAAGGAGCCATCTGTGTTGTTGCAAGTTGCATAAGTGTGACAGTCGTTTGTGGATATCATTTCACATTCATTGATATCCGCTGAAAATCGAGAATAAGAGCATATTAGGGACAATTATCTTTTTAAGGAGATTTTAAATTAATTTCTGACAATTTGACCAGATTCAAATTGAATGACTGAGTTAACCGTACAATTATTATGCAGGTTTATTTTCAGAATATTCTTGGCATGTTGACAACAAATATTCCAACTAAATGAGGAGCTGAAAATGGTCTGAAATAGCCTGCCAACTGAAATTCCTTCTTTTGTACTTCAGCTTTTCCCTCAAAAGTTGAGTTCTTTTGGTGTAAATATGTCCGCTTTTTTTGTTATCCCCTGTATTCACCCCATTTCACTTATATTATAAGGATTTTCCTTTAAAAATAAAGGAAGAAATCAGCCATCTTGGCAATTTGCTGATACAGACTGGCCTATCTATTCCCTTATTTTGAGATGCAACCATTTTGGAACTTTGCATAGGTAATTCTCATGTTCAGCACACACAAAAATGTGTGTTGCTTTCACCCTGCAATGCTGATCTCCAATTTTAAATCAATTTCAGCATTAACCATTCCAAATGCTATTACAGCATCAGATGCAATACATTTTGATGCTGATATTTGGAGAGGGAGAGGTAATTTTTGTAGGCACCATTGTGCTAAATATGGTTATTTCTTAGTGTTTTAGTGAATTCTAGATTCAGAAGTGGATTACTTACTTTCACAACGTTCTCCAGTGTAGCCAGCCGTTTGACCACACACATACATGTTGAGCTGATCCTGACAGGTACATCCATGCTCACAAGGCGTTGAGCTGCACTCATCTATCTCTGTAAAAAAAACGCATGAATAATTCATGATTAAAGTTGTTATCTCTGCTAGGGTGAGAGTAAAGACTGCATTTCCCAATATCATGAGCAAGGGCCATTTCCTTCTAAAACTATTCTTCACTTAATTTAATGGTGTAGAAGCTAAATTTGCCACTCGCCAAGTTGCATTTTCAGGGTGTCTAGTCATAAGTTCACAAACAAAAAACCTCCCAAAATGTCCTCAAAAATATAGACTTCAAATAAAACCTGAAAAATAAAATTCCTTGCGTTGGGTTTTGGTGTGATAAGTACTTTTATTACATTTTAATAGCAAGGAAATGGGAAAAGGCTCAATGTCACCTGTACAATTCACGCCATCTCCAAAGTAGCCAATGTTACACTCGCAGGTAAAGGAGCCATCTGTGTTGTTGCAAGTTGCATAAGTGTGACAGTCGTTTGTGGATATCATTTCACATTCATTGATATCCGCTGAAAATCGAGAATAAGAGCATATTAGGGACAATTATCTTTTTAAGGAGATTTTAAATTAATTTCTGACAATTTGACCAGATTCAAATTGAATGACTGAGTTAACCGTACAATTATTATGCAGGTTTATTTTCAGAATATTCTTGGCATGTTGACAACAAATATTCCAACTAAATGAGGAGCTGAAAATGGTCTGAAATAGCCTGCCAACTGAAATTCCTTCTTTTGTACTTCAGCTTTTCCCTCAAAAGTTGAGTTCTTTTGGTGTAAATATGTCCGCTTTTTTTGTTATCCCCTGTATTCACCCCATTTCACTTATATTATAAGGATTTTCCTTTAAAAATAAAGGAAGAAATCAGCCATCTTGGCAATTTGCTGATACAGACTGGCCTATCTATTCCCTTATTTTGAGATGCAACCATTTTGGAACTTTGCATAGGTAATTCTCATGTTCAGCACACACAAAAATGTGTGTTGCTTTCACCCTGCAATGCTGATCTCCAATTTTAAATCAATTTCAGCATTAACCATTCCAAATGCTATTACAGCATCAGATGCAATACATTTTGATGCTGATATTTGGAGAGGGAGAGGTAATTTTTGTAGGCACCATTGTGCTAAATATGGTTATTTCTTAGTGTTTTAGTGAATTCTAGATTCAGAAGTGGATTACTTACTTTCACAACGTTCTCCAGTGTAGCCAGCCGTTTGACCACACACATACATGTTGAGCTGATCCTCACAGGTACATCCATGCTCACATGGCGTTGAGCTGCACTCATCTATCTCTGTAAAAAAAACGCATGAATAATTCATGATTAAAGTTGTTATCTCTGCTGGGGTGAGAGTAAAGACTGCATTTCCCAATATCATGAGCAAGGGCCATTTCCTTCTAAAACTATTCTTCACTTAATTTAATGGTGTAGAAGCTGAATATGCCACTCGCCAAGTTGCATTTTCAGGGTGTCTAGTCATAAGTTCACAAACAAAAAACTTCCCAAAATGTCCTCAAAAATATAGACTTCAAATAAAACCTGAAAAATAAAATTCCTTGCGTTGGGTTTTGGTGTGATAAGTACTTTTATTACATTTTAATAGCAAGGAAATGGGAAAAGGCTCAATGTCACCTGTACAATTCACGCCATCTCCAAAGTAGCCAATGTTACACTCGCAGGTAAAGGAGCCATCTGTGTTGTTGCAAGTTGCATAAGTGTGACAGTCGTTTGTGGATATCATTTCACATTCATTGATATCCGCTGAAAATCGAGAATAAGAGCATATTAGGGACAATTATCTTTTTAAGGAGATTTTAAATTAATTTCTGACAATTTGACCAGATTCAAATTGAATGACTGAGTTAACCGTACAATTATTATGCAGGTTTATTTTCAGAATATTCTTGGCATGTTGACAACAAATATTCCAACTAAATGAGGAGCTGAAAATGGTCTGAAATAGCCTGCCAACTGAAATTCCTTCTTTTGTACTTCAGCTTTTCCCTCAAAAGTTGAGTTCTTTTGGTGTAAATATGTCCGCTTTTTTTGTTATCCCCTGTATTCACCCCATTTCACTTATATTATAAGGATTTTCCTTTAAAAATAAAGGAAGAAATCAGCCATCTTGGCAATTTGCTGATACAGACTGGCCTATCTATTCCCTTATTTTGAGATGCAACCATTTTGGAACTTTGCATAGGTAATTCTCATGTTCAGCACACACAAAAATGTGTGTTGCTTTCACCCTGCAATGCTGATCTCCAATTTTAAATCAATTTCAGCATTAACCATTCCAAATGCTATTACAGCATCAGATGCAATACATTTTGATGCTGATATTTGGAGAGGGAGAGGTAATTTTTGTAGGCACCATTGTGCTAAATATGGTTATTTCTTAGTGTTTTAGTGAATTCTAGATTCAGAAGTGGATTACTTACTTTCACAACGTTCTCCAGTGTAGCCAGCCGTTTGACCACACACATACATGTTGAGCTGATCCTGACAGGTACATCCATGCTCACATGGCGTTGAGCTGCACTCATCTATCTCTGTAAAAAAAACGCATGAATAATTCATGATTAAAGTTGTTATCTCTGCTGGGGTGAGAGTAAAGACTGCATTTCCCAATATCATGAGCAAGGGCCATTTCCTTCTAAAACTATTCTTCACTTAATTTAATGGTGTAGAAGCTGAATATGCCACTCGCCAAGTTGCATTTTCAGGGTGTCTAGTCATAAGTTCACAAACAAAAAACTTCCCAAAATGTCCTCAAAAATATAGACTTCAAATAAAACCTGAAAAATAAAATTCCTTGCGTTGGGTTTTGGTGTGATAAGTACTTTTATTACATTTTAATAGCAAGGAAATGGGAAAAGGCTCAATGTCACCTGTACAATTCATGCCATCTCCAGAGTAGCCAATGTTACACTCGCAGGTAAAGGAGCCATCTGTGTTGTTGCAAGTTGCATAAGTGTGACAGTCGTTTGTGGATATCATTTCACATTCATCGATATCCGCTGAAAATCGAGAATAAGAGCATATTAGGGACAATTATCTTTTTAAGGAGATTTTAAATTAATTTCTGACAATTTGACCAGATTCAAATTGAATGACTGAGTTAACCGTACAATTATTATGCAGGTTTATTTTCAGAATATTCTTGGCATGTTGACAACAAATATTCCAACTAAATGAGGAGCTGAAAATGGTCTGAAATAGCCTGCCAACTGAAATTCCTTCTTTTGTACTTCAGCTTTTCCCTCAAAAGTTGAGTTCTTTTGGTGTAAATATGTCCGCTTTTTTTGTTATCCCCTGTATTCACCCCATTTCACTTATATTATAAGGATTTTCCTTTAAAAATAAAGGAAGAAATCAGCCATCTTGGCAATTTGCTGATACAGACTGGCCTATCTATTCCCTTATTTTGAGATGCAACCATTTTGGAACTTTGCATAGGTAATTCTCATGTTCAGCACACACAAAAATGTGTGTTGCTTTCACCCTGCAATGCTGATCTCCAATTTTAAATCAATTTCAGCATTAACCATTCCAAATGCTATTACAGCATCAGATGCAGTACATTTTGATGCTGATATTTGGAAAGGGAGAGGTAATTTTTGTAGGCACCATTGTGCTAAATATGGTCATTTCTTAGTGTTTTAGTGAATTCTAGATTCAGAAGTGGATTACTTACTTTCACAACGTTCTCCAGTGTAGCCAGCCGTTTGACCACACACATACATGTTGAGCTGATCCTCACAGGTACATCCATGCTCACACGGCGTTGAGCTGCACTCATTTATCTCTGTAAAAAAAACGCATGAATAATTCATGATTAAAGTTGTTATCTCTGCTGGGGTGAGAGTAAAGACTGCATTTCCCAATATCATGAGCAAGGGCCATTTCCTTCTAAAACTATTCTTCACTTAATTTAATGGTGTAGAAGCTGAATATGCCACTCGCCAAGTTGCATTTTCAGGGTGTCTAGTCATAAGTTCACAAACAAAAAACCTCCCAAAATGTCCTCAAAAATATAGACTTCAAATAAAACCTGAAAAATAAAATTCCTTGCGTTGGGTTTTGGTGTGATAAGTACTTTTATTACATTTTAATAGCAAGGAAATGGGAAAAGGCTCAATGTCACCTGTACAATTCACGCCATCTCCAGAGTAGCCAATGTTACACTCGCAGGTAAAGGAGCCATCTGTGTTGTTGCAAGTTGCATAAGTGTGACAGTCGTTTGTGGATATCATTTCACATTCATCGATATCCGCTGAAAATCGAGAATAAGAGCATATTAGGGACAATTATCTTTTTAAGGAGATTTTAAATTAATTTCTGACAATTTGACCAGATTCAAATTGAATGACTGAGTTAACCGTACAATTATTATGCAGGTTTATTTTCAGAATATTCTTGGCATGTTGACAACAAATATTCCAACTAAATGAGGAGCTGAAAATGGTCTGAAATAGCCTGCCAACTGAAATTCCTTCTTTTGTACTTCAGCTTTTCCCTCAAAAGTTGAGTTTTTGGTGTAAATATGTCCGCTTTTTTTGTCATCCCCTGTATTCACCCCATTTCACTTATATTATAAGGATTTTCCTTTAAAAATAAAGGAAGAAATCAGCCATCTTGGCAATTTGCTGATACAGACTGGCCTATCTATTCCCTTATTTTGAGATGCAACCATTTTGGAACTTTGCATAGGTAATTCTCATGTTCAGCACACACAAAAATGTGTGTTGCTTTCACCCTGCAATGCTGATCTCCAATTTTAAATCAATTTCAGCATTAACCATTCCAAATGCTATTACAGCATCAGATGCAATACATTTTGATGCTGATATTTTGAGAGGGAGAGGTAATTTTTGTAGGCACCATTGTGCTAAATATGGTCATTTCTTAGTGTTTTAGTGAATTCTAGATTCAGAAGTGGATTACTTACTTTCACAACGTTCTCCAGTGTAGCCAGCCGTTTGACCACACACATACATGTTGAGCTGATCCTCACAGGTACATCCATGCTCACATGGCGTTGAGCTGCACTCATCTATCTCTGTAAAAAAAACGCATGAATAATTCATGATTAAAGTTGTTATCTCTGCTGGGGTGAGAGTAAAGACTGCATTTCCCAATATCATGAGCAAGGGCCATTTCCTTCTAAAACTATTCTTCACTTAATTTAATGGTGTAGAAGCTGAATATGCCACTCGCCAAGTTGCATTTTCAGGGTGTCTAGTCATAAGTTCACAAACAAAAAACCTCCCAAAATGTCCTCAAAAAAATAGACGGCAAATAAAACCTGAAAAATAAAATTCCTTGCGTTGGATTTTGGTGTGATAAGTACTTTTATTACATTTTAATAGCAAGGAAATGGGAAAAGGCTCAATGTCACCTGTACAATTCACGCCATCTCCAGAGTAGCCAATGTTACACTCGCAGGTAAAGGAGCCATCTGTGTTGTTGCAAGTTGCATAAGTGTGACAGTCGTTTGTGGATATCATTTCACATTCATCGATATCCGCTGAAAATCGAGAATAAGAGCATATTAGGGACAATTATCTTTTTAAGGAGATTTTTAATTAATTTCTGACAATTTGACCAGATTCAAATTGAATGACTGAGTTAACCGTACAATTATTATGCAGGTTTATTTTCAGAATATTCTTGGCATGTTGACAACAAATATTCCAACTAAATGAGGAGCTGAAAATGGTCTGAAATAGCCTGCCAACTGAAATTCCTTCTTTTGTACTTCAGCTTTTCCCTCAAAAGTTGAGTTCTTTTGGTGTAAATATGTCCGCTTTTTTTTTTATCCCCTGTATTCACCCCATTTCACTTATATTATAAGGATTTTCCTTTAAAAATAAAGGAAGAAATCAGCCATCTTGGCAATTTGCTGATACAGACTGGCCTATCTATTCCCTTATTTTGAGATGCATCCATTTTGGAACTTTGCATAGGTAATTCTCATGTTCAGCACACACAAAAATGTGTGTTGCTTTCACCCTGCAATGCTGATCTCCAATTTTGAATCAATTTCAGCATTAACCATTCCAAATGCTATTACAGCATCAGATGCAGTACATTTTGATGCTGCTATTTGGAGAGGGAGAGGTAATTTTTGTAGGCACCATTGTGCTAAATATGGTCATTTCTTAGTGTTTTAGTGAATTTTAGATTCAGAAGTGGATTACTTACTTTCACAACGTTCTCCAGTGTAGCCAGCCGTTTGACCACACACATACATGTTGAGCTGATCCTCACAGGTACATCCATGCTCACACGGCGTTGAGCTGCACTCATCTATCTCTGTAAAAAAAACGCATGAATAATTCATGATTAAAGTTGTTATCTCTGCTGGGGTGAGAGTAAAGACTGCATTTCCCAATATCATGAGCAAGGGCCATTTCCTTCTAAAACTATTCTTCACTTAATTTAATGGTGTAGAAGCTGAATATACCACTCGCCAAGTTGCATTTTCAGGGTGTCTAGTCATAAGTTCACAAACAAAAAACCTCCCAAAATGTCCTCAAAAATATAGACTTCAAATAAAACCTGAAAAATAAAATTACTTGCGTTGGGTTTTGGTGTGATAAGTACTTTTATTACATTTTAATAGCAAGGAAATGGGAAAAGGCTCAATGTCACCTGTACAATTCACGCCATCTCCAGAGTAGCCAATGTTACACTCGCAGGTAAAGGAGCCATCTGTGTTGTTGCAAGTTGCATAAGTGTGACAGTCGTTTGTGGATATCATTTCACATTCATCGATATCCGCTGAAAATCGAGAATAAGAGCATATTAGGGACAATTATCTTTTTAAGGCGATTTCAATTAATTTCTGACAATTTGACCAGATTCAAATTGAATGACTGAGTTAACCGTACAATTATTATGCAGGTTTATTTTCAGAATATTCTTGGCATGTTGACAACAAATATTCCAACTAAATGAGGAGCTGAAAATGGTCTGAAATAGCCTGCCAACTGAAATTCCTTCTTTTGTACTTCAGCTTTTCCCTCAAAAGTTGAGTTCTTTTGGTGTAAATATGTCCGCTTTTTTTGTTATCCCCTGTATTCACCCCATTTCACTTATATTATAAGGATTTTCCTTTAAAAATAAAGGAAGAAATCAGCCATCTTGGCAATTTTCTGATACAGACTGGCCTATCTATTCCCTTATTTTGAGATGCAACCATTTTGGAACTTTGCATAGGTAATTCTCATGTTCAGCACACACAAAAATGTGTGTTGCTTTCACCCTGCAATGCTGATCTCCAATTTTGAATCAATTTCAGCATTAACCATTCCAAATGCTATTACAGCATCAGATGCAATACATTTTGATGCTGATATTTGGAGAGGGAGAGGTAATTTTTGTAGGCACCATTGTGCTAAATATGGTCATTTCTTAGTGTTTTAGTGAATTCTAGATTCAGAAGTGGATTACTTACTTTCACAACGTTCTCCAGTGTAGCCAGCCGTTTGACCACACACATACATGTTGAGCTGATCCTCACAGGTACATCCATGCTCACACGGCGTTGAGCTGCACTCATCTATCTCTGTAAAAAAAACACATGAATAATTCATGATTAAAGTTGTTATCTCAGCTGGGGTGAGAGTAAAGACTGCATTTCCCCATATCATGAGCAAGGGCCATTTCCTTCTAAAACTATTCTTCACTTAATTTAATGGTGTAGAAGCTGAATATACCACTCGCCAAGTTGCATTTTCAGGGTGTCTAGTCATAAGTTCACAAACAAAAAACCTCCCAAAATGTCCTCAAAAATATAGACTTCAAATAAAACCTGAAAAATAAAATTACTTGCGTTGGGTTTTGGTGTGATAAGTACTTTTATTACATTTTAATAGCAAGGAAATGGGAAAAGGCTCAATGTCACCTGTACAATTCACGCCATCTCCAGAGTAGCCAATGTTACACTCGCAGGTAAAGGAGCCATCTGTGTTGTTGCAAGTTGCATAAGTGTGACAGTCGTTTGTGGATATCATTTCACATTCATCGATATCCGCTGAAAATCGAGAATAAGAGCATATTAGGGACAATTATCTTTTTAAGGCGATTTCAATTAATTTCTGACAATTTGACCAGATTCAAATTGAATGACTGAGTTAACCGTACAATTATTATGCAGGTTTATTTTCAGAATATTCTTGGCATGTTGACAACAAATATTCCAACTAAATGAGGAGCTGAAAATGGTCTGAAATAGCCTGCCAACTGAAATTCCTTCTTTTGTACTTCAGCTTTTCCCTCAAAAGTTGAGTTCTTTTGGTGTAAATATGTCCGCTTTTTTTGTTATCCCCTGTATTCACCCCATTTCACTTATATTATAAGGATTTTCCTTTAAAAATAAAGGAAGAAATCAGCCATCTTGGCAATTTGCTGATACAGACTGGCCTATCTATTCCCTTATTTTGATATGCAACCATTTTGGAACTTTGCATAGGTAATTCTCATGTTCAGCACACACAAAAATGTGTGTTGCTTTCACCCTGCAATGCTGATCTCGAAATTTTGAATCAATTTCAGCATTAACCATTCCAAATGCTATTACAGCATCAGATGCAATACATTTTGATGCTGATATTTGGAGAGGGAGAGGTAATTTTTGTAGGCACCATTGTGCTAAATATGGTCATTTCTTAGTGTTTTAATGAATTCTAGATTCAGAAGTGGATTACTTACTTTCACAACGTTCTCCAGTGTAGCCAGCCGTTTGACCACACACATACATGTTGAGCTGATCCTCACAGGTACATCCATGCTCACAGGGCGTTGAGCTGCACTCATCTATCTCTGTAAAAAAAACGCATGAATAATTCATGATTAAAGTTGTTATCTCTGCTGGGGTGAGAGTAAAGACTGCATTTCCACATATCATGAGCAAGGGCCATTTCCTTCTAAAACTATTCTTCACTTAATTTAATGGTGTAGAAGCTGAATATGCCACTCGCCAAGTTGCATTTTCAGGGTGTCTAGTCATAAGTTCACAAACAAAAAACCTCCCAAAATGTCCTCAAAAATATAGACTTCAAATAAAACCTGAAAAATAAAATTACTTGCGTTGGGTTTTGGTGTGATAAGTACTTTTATTACATTTTAATAGCAAGGAAATGGGAAAAGGCTCAATGTCACCTGTACAATTCACGCCATCTCCAGAGTAGCCAATGTTACACTCGCAGGTAAAGGAGCCATCTGTGTTGTTGCAAGTTGCATAAGTGTGACAGTCGTTTGTGGATATCATTTCACATTCATCGATATCCGCTGAAAATCGAGAATAAGAGCATATTAGGGACAATTATCTTTTTAAGGAGATTTTAAATTAATTTCTGACAATTTGACCAGATTCAAATAGAATGACTGTGTTAACCGTACAATTATTATGCAGGTTTATTTTCAGAATATTCTTGGCATGTTGACAACAAATATTCCAACTAAATGAGGAGCTGAAAATGGTCTGAAATAGCCTCCCAACTGAAATTCCTTCTTTTGTACTTCAGCTTTTCCCTCAAAAGTTGAGTTCTTTTGGTGTAAATATGTCCGCTTTTTTTGTTATCCCCTGTATTTACCCCATTTCACTTATATTATAAGGATTTTCCTTTAAAAATAAAGGACGAAATCAGCCATCTTGGCAATTTGCTGATACAGACTGGCCTATCTATTCCCTTATTTTGTGATGCAACCATTTTGGACCTTTGCATAGGTAATTCTCATGTTCAGCACACACAAAAATGTGTGTTGCTTTCACCCTGCAATGCTGATCTCCAATTTTAAATCAATTTCAGCATTAACCATTCCAAATGCTATTACAGCATCAGATGCAGTACATTTTGATGCTGATATTTGGAAAGGTAGAGGTAATTTTTGTAGGCACTATTGTTCTAAATATGGTCATTTCTTAGTGTTTTAGTGAATTCTAGATTCAGAAGTGGATTACTTACTTTCACAACGTTCTCCAGTGTAGCCAGCCGTTTGACCACACACATACATGTTGAGCTGATCCTCACAGGTACATCCATGCTCACACGGCGTTGAGCTGCACTCATCTATCTCTGTAAAAAAAACGCATGAATAATTCATGATTAAAGTTGTTATCTCTGCTGGGGTGAGAGTAAAGACTGCATTTCCCAATATCATGAGCAAGGGCCATTTCCTTCTAAAACTATTCTTCACTTAATTTAATGGTGTAGAAGCTGAATATGCCACTCGCCACGTTGCATTTTCAGGGTGTCTAGTCATAAGTTCACAAACAAAAATCCTCCCAAAATGTGCTCCAAAATATAGACTTCAAATAAAACCTGAAAAATCAAATTCCTTGCGTTGGGTTTTGGTGTGATAAGTACTTTTATTACATTTTAAAAGCAAGGAAATGGGAAAAGGCTCAATGTCACCTGTACAATTCACGCCATCTCCAGAGTAGCCAATGTTACACTCGCAGGTAAAGGAGCCATCTGTGTTGTTGCAAGTTGCATAAGTGTGACAGTCGTTTGTGGATATCATTTCACATTCATCGATATCCGCTGAAAATCGAGAATAAGAGCATATTAGGGACAATTATCTTTTTAAGGAGATTTTAAATTAATTTCTGACAATTTGACCAGATTCAAATTGAATGACTGAGTTAACCGTACAATTATTATGCAGGTTTATTTTCAGAATATTCTTGGCATGTTGACAACAAATATTCCAACTAAATGAGGAGCTGAAAATGGTCTGAAATAGCCTGCCAACTGAAATTCCTTCTTTTGTACTTCAGCTTTTCCCTCAAAAGTTGAGTTCTTTTGGTGTAAATATGTCCGCTTTTTTTGTCATCCCCTGTATTCACCCCATTTCACTTATATTATAAGGATTTTCCTTTAAAAATAAAGGAAGAAATCAGCCATCTTGGCAATTTGCTGATACAGACTGGCCTATCTATTCCCTTATTTTGAGATGCAACCATTTTGGAACTTTGCATAGGTAATTCTCATGTTCAGCACACACAAAAATGTGTGTTGCTTTCACCCTGCAATGCTGATCTCCAATTTTAAATCAATTTCAGCATTAACCATTCCAAATGCTATTACAGCATCAGATGCAATACATTTTGATGCTGATATTTTGAGAGGGAGAGGTAATTTTTGTAGGCACCATTGTGCTAAATATGGTCATTTCTTAGTGTTTTAGTGAATTCTAGATTCAGAAGTGGATTACTTACTTTCACAACGTTCTCCAGTGTAGCCAGCCGTTTGACCACACACATACATGTTGAGCTGATCCTCACAGGTACATCCATGCTCACACGGCGTTGAGCTGCACTCATCTATCTCTGTAAAAAAAACGCATGAATAATTCATGATTAAAGTTGTTATCTCTGCTGGGGTGAGAGTAAAGACTGCATTTCCACATATCATGAGCAAGGGCCATTTCCTTCTAAAACTATTCTTCACTTAATTTAATGGTGTAGAAGCTGAATATGCCACTCGCCAAGTTGCATTTTCAGGGTGTCTAGTCATAAGTTCACAAACAAAAAACCTCCCAAAATGTCCTCAAAAATATAGACTTCAAATAAAACCTGAAAAATAAAATTACTTGCGTTGGGTTTTGGTGTGATAAGTACTTTTATTACATTTTAATAGCAAGGAAATGGGAAAAGGCTCAATGTCACCTGTACAATTCACGCCATCTCCAGAGTAGCCAATGTTACACTCGCAGGTAAAGGAGCCATCTGTGTTGTTGCAAGTTGCATAAGTGTGACAGTCGTTTGTGGATATCATTTCACATTCATCGATATCCGCTGAAAATCGAGAATAAGAGCATATTAGGGACAATTATCTTTTTAAGGAGATTTTTAATTAATTTCTGACAATTTGACCAGATTCAAATTGAATGACTGAGTTAACCGTACAATTATTATGCAGGTTTATTTTCAGAATATTCTTGGCATGTTGACAACAAATATTCCAACTAAATGAGGAGCTGAAAATGGTCTGAAATAGCCTGCCAACTGAAATTCCTTCTTTTGTACTTCAGCTTTTCCCTCAAAAGTTGAGTTCTTTTGGTGTAAATATGTCCGCTTTTTTGGTTATCCCCTGTATTCACCCCATTTCACTTATATTATAAGGATTTTCCTTTAAAAATAAAGGAAGAAATCAGCCATCTTGGCAATTTGCTGATACAGACTGGCCTATCTATTCCCTTATTTTGAGATGCAACCATTTTGGAACTTTGCATAGGTAATTCTCATGTTCAGCACACACAAAAATGTGTGTTGCTTTCACCCTGCAATGCTGATCTCCAATTTTAAATCAATTTCAGCATTAACCATTCCAAATGCTATTACAGCATCAGATGCAATACATTTTGATGCTGATATTTTGAGAGGGAGAGGTAATTTTTGTAGGCACCATTGTGCTAAATATGGTCATTTCTTAGTGTTTTAGTGAATTCTAGATTCAGAAGTGGATTACTTACTTTCACAACGTTCTCCAGTGTAGCCAGCCGTTTGACCACACACATACATGTTGAGCTGATCCTCACAGGTACATCCATGCTCACATGGCGTTGAGCTGCACTCATCTATCTCTGTAAAAAAAACGCATGAATAATTCATGATTAAAGTTGTTATCTCTGCTGGGGTGAGAGTAAAGACTGCATTTCCCAATATCATGAGCAAGGGCCATTTCCTTCTAAAACTATTCTTCACTTAATTTAATGGTGTAGAAGCTGAATATGCCACTCGCCAAGTTGCATTTTCAGGGTGTCTAGTCATAAGTTCACAAACAAAAAACCTCCCAAAATGTCCTCAAAAATATAGACTTCAAATAAAACCTGAAAAATAAAATTCCTTGCGTTGGATTTTGGTGTGATAAGTACTTTTATTACATTTTAATAGCAAGGAAATGGGAAAAGGCTCAATGTCACCTGTACAATTCACGCCATCTCCAGAGTAGCCAATGTTACACTCGCAGGTAAAGGAGCCATCTGTGTTGTTGCAAGTTGCATAAGTGTGACAGTCGTTTGTGGATATCATTTCACATTCATCGATATCCGCTGAAAATCGAGAATAAGAGCATATTAGGGACAATTATCTTTTTAAGGAGATTTTTAATTAATTTCTGACAATTTGACCAGATTCAAATTGAATGACTGAGTTAACCGTACAATTATTATGCAGGTTTATTTTCAGAATATTCTTGGCATGTTGACAACAAATATTCCAACTAAATGAGGAGCTGAAAATGGTCTGAAATAGCCTGCCAACTGAAATTCCTTCTTTTGTACTTCAGCTTTTCCCTCAAAAGTTGAGTTCTTTTGGTGTAAATATGTCCGCTTTTTTGGTTATCCCCTGTATTCACCCCATTTCACTTATATTATAAGGATTTTCCTTTAAAAATAAAGGAAGAAATCAGCCATCTTGGCAATTTGCTGATACAGACTGGCCTATCTATTCCCTTATTTTGAGATGCATCCATTTTGGAACTTTGCATAGGTAATTCTCATGTTCAGCACACACAAAAATGTGTGTTGCTTTCACCCTGCAATGCTGATCTCCAATTTTGAATCAATTTCAGCATTAACCATTCCAAATGCTATTACAGCATCAGATGCAGTACATTTTGATGCTGCTATTTGGAGAGGGAGAGGTAATTTTTGTAGGCACCATTGTGCTAAATATGGTCATTTCTTAGTGTTTTAGTGAATTTTAGATTCAGAAGTGGATTACTTACTTTCACAACGTTCTCCAGTGTAGCCAGCCGTTTGACCACACACATACATGTTGAGCTGATCCTCACAGGTACATCCATGCTCACACGGCGTTGAGCTGCACTCATCTATCTCTGTAAAAAAAACGCATGAATAATTCATGATTAAAGTTGTTATCTCTGCTGGGGTGAGAGTAAAGACTGCATTTCCCAATATCATGAGCAAGGGCCATTTCCTTCTAAAACTATTCTTCACTTAATTTAATGGTGTAGAAGCTGAATATACCACTCGCCAAGTTGCATTTTCAGGGTGTCTAGTCATAAGTTCACGAACAAAAAACCTCCCAAAATGTCCTCAAAAATATAGACTTCAAATAAAACCTAAAAAAATAAAATTACTTGCGTTGGGTTTTGGTGTGATAAGTACTTTTATTACATTTTAATAGCAAGGAAATGGGAAAAGGCTCAATGTCACCTGTACAATTCACGCCATCTCCAGAGTAGCCAATGTTACACTCGCAGGTAAAGGAGCCATCTGTGTTGTTGCAAGTTGCATAAGTGTGACAGTCGTTTGTGGATATCATTTCACATTCATCGATATCCGCTGAAAATCGAGAATAAGAGCATATTAGGGACAATTATCTTTTTAAGGAGATTTTTAATTAATTTCTGACAATTTGACCAGATTCAAATTGAATGACTGAGTTAACCGTACAATTATTATGCAGGTTTATTTTCAGAATATTCTTGGCATGTTGACAACAAATATTCCAACTAAATGAGGAGCTGAAAATGGTCTGAAATAGCCTGCCAACTGAAATTCCTTCTTTTGTACTTCAGCTTTTCCCTCAAAAGTTGAGTTCTTTTGGTGTAAATATGTCCGCTTTTTTGGTTATCCCCTGTATTCACCCCATTTCACTTATATTATAAGGATTTTCCTTTAAAAATAAAGGAAGAAATCAGCCATCTTGGCAATTTGCTGATACAGACTGGCCTATCTATTCCCTTATTTTGAGATGCAACCATTTTGGAACTTTGCATAGGTAATTCTCATGTTCAGCACACACAAAAATGTGTGTTGCTTTCACCCTGCAATGCTGATCTCCAATTTTAAATCAATTTCAGCATTAACCATTCCAAATGCTATTACAGCAGCAGATGCAATACATTTTGATGCTGATATTTTGAGAGGGAGAGGTAATTTTTGTAGGCACCATTGTGCTAAATATGGTCATTTCTTAGTGTTTTAGTGAATTCTAGATTCAGAAGTGGATTACTTACTTTCACAACGTTCTCCAGTGTAGCCAGCCGTTTGACCACACACATACATGTTGAGCTGATCCTCACAGGTACATCCATGCTCACATGGCGTTGAGCTGCACTCATCTATCTCTGTAAAAAAAACGCATGAATAATTCATGATTAAAGTTGTTATCTCTGCTGGGGTGAGAGTAAAGACTGCATTTCCCAATATCATGAGCAAGGGCCATTTCCTTCTAAAACTATTCTTCACTTAATTTAATGGTGTAGAAGCTGAATATGCCACTCGCCACGTTGCATTTTCAGGGTGTCTAGTCATAAGTTCACAAACAAAAAACCTCCCAAAATGTCCTCAAAAATATAGACTTCAAATAAAACCTGAAAAATAAAATTCCTTGCGTTGGATTTTGGTGTGATAAGTACTTTTATTACATTTTAATAGCAAGGAAATGGGAAAAGGCTCAATGTCACCTGTACAATTCACGCCATCTCCAGAGTAGCCAATGTTACACTCGCAGGTAAAGGAGCCATCTGTGTTGTTGCAAGTTGCATAAGTGTGACAGTCGTTTGTGGATATCATTTCACATTCATCGATATCCGCTGAAAATCGAGAATAAGAGCATATTAGGGACAATTATCTTTTTAAGGAGATTTTTAATTAATTTCTGACAATTTGACCAGATTCAAATTGAATGACTGAGTTAACCGTACAATTATTATGCAGGTTTATTTTCAGAATATTCTTGGCATGTTGACAACAAATATTCCAACTAAATGAGGAGCTGAAAATGGTCTGAAATAGCCTGCCAACTGAAATTCCTTCTTTTGTACTTCAGCTTTTCCCTCAAAAGTTGAGTTCTTTTGGTGTAAATATGTCCGCTTTTTTTGTTATCCCCTGTATTCACCCCATTTCACTTATATTATAAGGATTTTCCTTTAAAAATAAAGGAAGAAATCAGCCATCTTGGCAATTTGCTGATACAGACTGGCCTATCTATTCCCTTATTTTGAGATGCATCCATTTTGGAACTTTGCATAGGTAATTCTCATGTTCAGCACACACAAAAATGTGTGTTGCTTTCACCCTGCAATGCTGATCTCCAATTTTGAATCAATTTCAGCATTAACCATTCCAAATGCTATTACAGCATCAGATGCAGTACATTTTGATGCTGCTATTTGGAGAGGGAGAGGTAATTTTTGTAGGCACCATTGTGCTAAATATGGTCATTTCTTAGTGTTTTAGTGAATTTTAGATTCAGAAGTGGATTACTTACTTTCACAACGTTCTCCAGTGTAGCCAGCCGTTTGACCACACACATACATGTTGAGCTGATCCTCACAGGTACACCCATGCTCACACGGCGTTGAGCTGCACTCATCTATCTCTGTAAAAAAAACGCATGAATAATTCATGATTAAAGTTGTTATCTCTGCTGGGGTGAGAGTAAAGACTGCATTTCCCAATATCATGAGCAAGGGCCATTTCCTTCTAAAACTATTCTTCACTTAATTTAATGGTGTAGAAGCTGAATATACCACTCGCCAAGTTGCATTTTCAGGATGTCTAGTCATAAGTTCACAAACAAAAAACCTCCCAAAATGTCCTCAAAAATATAGACTTCAAATAAAACCTGAAAAATAAAATTCCTTGCGTTGGGTTTTGGTGTGATAAGTACTTTTATTACATTTTAATAGCAAGGAAATGGGAAAAGGCTCAATGTCACCTGTACAATTCACGCCATCTCCAGAGTAGCCAATGTTACACTCGCAGGTAAAGGAGCCATCTGTGTTGTTGCAAGTTGCATAAGTGTGACAGTCGTTTGTGGATATCATTTCACATTCATCGATATCCGCTGAAAATCGAGAATAAGAGCATATTAGGGACAATTATCTTTTTAAGGCGATTTCAATTAATTTCTGACAATTTGACCAGATTCAAATTGAATGACTGAGTTAACCGTACAATTATTATGCAGCTTTATTTTCAGAATATTCTTGGCATGTTGACAACAAATATTCCAACTAAATGAGGAGCTGAAAATGGTCTGAAATAGCCTCCCAACTGAAATTCCTTCTTTTGTACTTCAGCTTTTCCCTCAAAAGTTGAGTTCTTTTGGTGTAAATATGTCCGCTTTTTTTGTTATCCCCTGTATTTACCCCATTTCACTTATATTATAAGGATTTTCCTTTAAAAATAAAGGACGAAATCAGCCATCTTGGCAATTTGCTGATACAGACTGGCCTATCTATTCCCTTATTTTGTGATGCAACCATTTTGGACCTTTGCATAGGTAATTCTCATGTTCAGCACACACAAAAATGTGTGTTGCTTTCACCCTGCAATGCTGATCTCCAATTTTAAATCAATTTGAGCATTAACCATTCCAAATGCTATTACAGCATCAGATGCAGTACATTTTGATGCTGATATTTGGAAAGGGAGAGGTAATTTTTGTAGGCACCATTGTTCTAAATATGGTCATTTCTTAGTGTTTTAGTGAATTCTAGATTCAGAAGTGGATTACTTACTTTCACAACGTTCTCCAGTGTAGCCAGCCGTTTGACCACACACATACATGTTGAGCTGATCCTCACAGGTACATCCATGCTCACACGGCGTTGAGCTGCACTCATCTATCTCTGTAAAAAAAACACATGAATAATTCATGATTAAAGTTGTTATCTCTGCTGGGGTGAGAGTAAAGACTGCATTTCCCAATATCATGAGCAAGGGCCATTTCCTTCTAAAACTATTCTTCACTTAATTTAATGGTGTAGAAGCTGAATATGCCACTCGCCACGTTGCATTTTCAGGGTGTCTAGTCATAAGTTCACAAACAAAAAACCTCCCAAAATGTGCTCCAAAATATAGACTTCAAATAAAACCTGAAAAATCAAATTCCTTGCGTTGGGTTTTGGTGTGATAAGTACTTTTATTACATTTTAAAAGCAAGGAAATGGGAAAAGGCTCAATGTCACCTGTACAATTCACGCCATCTCCAGAGTAGCCAATGTTACACTCGCAGGTAAAGGAGCCATCTGTGTTGTTGCAAGTTGCATAAGTGTGACAGTCGTTTGTGGATATCATTTCACATTCATCGATATCCGCTGAAAATCGAGAATAAGAGCATATTAGGGACAATTATCTTTTTAAGGAGATTTTAAATTAATTTCTGACAATTTGACCAGATTCAAATTGAATGACTGAGTTAACCGTACAATTATTATGCAGGTTTATTTTCAGAATATTCTTGGCATGTTGACAACAAATATTCCAACTAAATGAGGAGCTGAAAATGGTCTGAAATAGCCTGCCAACTGAAATTCCTTCTCTCGTACTTCAGCTTTTCCCTCAAAAGTTGAATTCTTTTGGTGTAAATATGTCCGCTTTTTTTGTTATCCCCTGTATTCACCCCATTTCACTTATATTATAAGGATTTTCCTTTAAAAATAAAGGAAGAAATCAGCCATCTTGGCAATTTGCTGATACAGACTGGCCTATCTATTCCCTTATTTTGAGATGCAACCATTTTGGAACTTTGCATAGGTAATTCTCATGTTCAGCACACACAAAAATGTGTGTTGCTTTCACCCTGCAATGCTGATCTCCAATTTTAAATCAATTTCAGCATTAACCATTCCAAATGCTATTACAGCATCAGATGCAATACATTTTGATGCTGATATTTGGAGAGGGAGAGGTAATTTTTGTAGGCACCATTGTGCTCAATATGGTCATTTCTTAGTGTTTTAGTGAATTCTAGATTCAGAAGTGGATTACTTACTTTCACAACGTTCTCCAGTGTAGCCAGCCGTTTGACCACACACATACATGTTGAGCTGATCCTCACAGGTACATCCATGCTCACACGGCGTTGAGCTGCACTCATCTATCTCTGTAAAAAAAACGCATGAATAATTCATGATTAAAGTTGTTATCTCTGCTGGGGTGAGAGTAAAGACTGCATTTCCCAATATCATGAGCAAGGGCCATTTCCTTCTAAAACTATTCTTCACTTAATTTAATGGTGTAGAAGCTGAATATGCCACTCGCCACGTTGCATTTTCAGGGTGTCTAGTCATATGTTCACAAACAAAAAACCTCCCAAAATGTCCTCAAAAATATAGACTTCAAATAAAACCTGAAAAATAAAATTCCTTGCGTTGGGTTTTGGTGTGATAAGTACTTTTATTACATTTTAATAGCAAGGAAATGGGAAAAGGCTCAATGTCACCTGTACAATTCACGCCATCTCCAGAGTAGCCAATGTTACACTCGCAGGTAAAGGAGCCATCTGTGTTGTTGCAAGTTGCATAAGTGTGACAGTCGTTTGTGGATATCATTTCACATTCATCGATATCCGCTGAAAATCGAGAATAAGAGCATATTAGGGACAATTATCTTTTTAAGGAGATTTTTAATTAATTTCTGACAATTTGACCAGATTCAAATTGAAGGACTGAGTTTACCGTACAATTATTATTCAGGTTTATTTTCAAAATATTCTTGGCATGTTGACAACAAATATTCCAACTAAATGAGGAGCTGAAAATGGTCTGAAATAGCCTGCCAACTGAAATTCCTTCTTTTGTACTTCAGCTTTTCCCTCAAAAGTTGAGTTCTTTTGGTGTTAATATGTCCGCTTTTTTTGTTATCCCCTGTATTCACCCCATTTCACTTATATTATAAGGATTTTCCTTTAAAAATAAAGGAAGAAATCAGCCATCTTGGCAATTTGCTGATACAGACTGGCCTATCTATTCCCTTATTTTGAGATGCAACCATTTTGGAACTTTGCATAGGTAATTCTCATGTTCAGCACACACAAAAATGTGTGTTGCTTTCACCCTGCAATGCTGATCTCCAATTTTAAATCAATTTTAGCATTAACCATTCCAAATGCTATTACAGCATCAGATGCAATACATTTTGATGCTGATATTTGGAAAGGGAGAGGTAATTTTTGTAGGCACCATTGTGCTAAATATGGTCATTTCTTAGTGTTTTAGTGAATTCTAGATTCAGAAGTGGATTACTTACTTTCACAACGTTCTCCAGTGTAGCCAGCCGTTTGACCACACACATACATGTTGAGCTGATCCTCACAGGTACATCCATGCTCACACGGCGTTGAGCTGCACTCATCTATCTCTGTAAAAAAAACGCATGAATAATTCATGATTAAAGTTGTTATCCCTGCTGGGGTGAGAGTAAAGACTGCATTTCCCAATATCATGAGCAAGGGCCATTTCCTTCTAAAACTATTCTTCACTTAATTTAATGGTGTAGAAGCTGAATATGCCACTCGCCAAGTTGCATTTTCAGGGTGTCTAGTCATAAGTTCACAAACATAAAACCTCCCAAAATGTCCTCAAAAATATAGACTTCAAATAAAACCTGAAAAATAAAATTCCTTGCGTTGGGTTTTGGTGTGATAAGTACTTTTATTACATTTTAAAAGCAAGGAAATGGGAAAAGGCTCAATGTCACCTGTACAATTCACGCCATCTCCAGAGTAGCCAATGTTACACTCGCAGGTAAAGGAGCCATCTGTGTTGTTGCAAGTTGCATAAGTGTGACAGTCGTTTGTGGATATCATTTCACATTCATCGATATCCGCTGAAAATCGAGAATAAGAGCATATTAGGGACAATTATCTTTTTAAGGAGATTTTAAATTAATTTCTGACAATTTGACCAGATTCAAATTGAATGACTGAGTTAACCGTACAATTATTATGCAGGTTTATTTTCAGAATATTCTTGGCATGTTGACAACAAATATTCCAACTAAATGAGGAGCTGAAAATGGTCTGAAATAGCCTGCCAACTTAAATTCCTTCTCTCGTACTTCAGCTTTTCCCTCAAAAGTTGAGTTCTTTTGGTGTAAATATGTCCGCTTTTTTTGTTATCCCCTGTATTCACCCCATTTCACTTATATTATAAGGATTTTCCTTTAAAAATAAAGGAAGAAATCAGCCATCTTGGCAATTTGCTGATACAGACTGGCCTATCTATTCCCTTATTTTGAGATGCAACCATTTTGGAACTTTGCATAGGTAATTCTCATGTTCAGCACACACAAAAATGTGTGTTGCTTTCACCCTGCAATGCTGATCTCCAATTTTAAATCAATTTCAGCATTAACCATTCCAAATGCTATTACAGCATCAGATGCAATACATTTTGATGCTGATATTTGGAAAGGGAGAGGTAATTTTTGTAGGCACCATTGTGCTCAATATGGTCATTTCTTAGTGTTTTAGTGAATTCTAGATTCAGAAGTGGATTACTTACTTTCACATTGTTCTCCAGTGTAGCCAGCCGTTTGACCACACACATACATGTTGAGCTGATCCTCACAGGTACATCCATGCTCACACGGCGTTGAGCTGCACTCATCTATCTCTGTAAAAAAAACGCATGAATAATTCATGATTAAAGTTGTTATCTCTGCTGGGGTGAGAGTAAAGACTGCATTTCCCAATATCATGAGCAAGGGCCATTTCCTTCTAAAACTATTCTTCACTTAATTTAATGGTGTAGAAGCTGAATATGCCACTCGCCACGTTGCATTTTCAGGGTGTCTAGTCATAAGTTCACAAACAAAAAACCTCCCAAAATGTCCTCAAAAATATAGACTTCAAATAAAACCTGAAAAATAAAATTCCTTGCGTTGGGTTTTGGTGTGATAAGTACTTTTATTACATTTTAATAGCAAGGAAATGGGAAAAGGCTCAATGTCACCTGTACAATTCACGCCATCTCCAGAGTAGCCAATGTTACACTCGCAGGTAAAGGAGCCATCTGTGTTGTTGCAAGTTGCATAAGTGTGACAGTCGTTTGTGGATATCATTTCACATTCATCGATATCCGCTGAAAATCGAGAATAAGAGCATATTAGGGACAATTATCTTTTTAAGGAGATTTTTAATTAATTTCTGACAATTTGACCAGATTCAAATTGAATGACTGAGTTAACCGTACAATTATTATGCAGGTTTATTTTCAAAATATTCTTGGCATGTTGACAACAAATATTCCAACTAAATGAGGAGCTGAAAATGGTCTGAAATAGCCTGCCAACTGAAATTCCTTCTTTTGTACTTCAGCTTTTCCCTCAAAAGTTGAGTTCTTTTGGTGTAAATATGTCCGCTTTTTTTGTTATCCCCTGTATTCACCCCATTTCACTTATATTATAAGGATTTTCCTTTAAAAATAAAGGAAGAAATCAGCCATCTTGGCAATTTGCTGATACAGACTGGCCTATCTATTCCCTTATTTTGAGATGCAACCATTTTGGAACTTTGCATAGGTAATTCTCATGTTCAGCACACACAAAAATGTGTGTTGCTTTCACCCTGCAATGCTGATCTCCAATTTTAAATCAATTTTAGCATTAACCATTCCAAATGCTATTACAGCATCAGATGCAGTACATTTTGATGCTGATATTTGGAAAGGGAGAGGTAATTTTTGTAGGCACCATTGTGCTAAATATGGTCATTTATTAGTGTTTTAGTGAATTCTAGATTCAGAAGTGGATTACTTACTTTCACAACGTTCTCCAGTGTAGCCAGCCGTTTGACCACACACATACATGTTGAGCTGATCCTCACAGGTACATCCATGCTCACACGGCGTTGAGCTGCACTCATCTATCTCTGTAAAAAAAACGCATGAATAATTCATGATTAAAGTTGTTATCCCTGCTGGGGTGAGAGTAAAGACTGCATTTCCCAATATCATGAGCAAGGGCCATTTCCTTCTAAAACTATTCTTCACTTAATTTAATGGTGTAGAAGCTGAATATGCCACTCGCCAAGTTGCATTTTCAGGGTGTCTAGTCATAAGTTCACAAACAAAAAACCTCCCAAAATGTCCTCAAAAATATAGACTTCAAATAAAACCTGAAAAATAAAATTCCTTGCGTTGGGTTTTGGTGTGATAAGTACTTTTATTACATTTTAATAGCAAGGAAATGGGAAAAGGCTCAATGTCACCTGTACAATTCACGCCATCTCCAGAGTAGCCAATGTTACACTCGCAGGTAAAGGAGCCATCTGTGTTGTTGCAAGTTGCATAAGTGTGACAGTCGTTTGTGGATATCATTTCACATTCATCGATATCCGCTGAAAATCGAGAATAAGAGCATATTAGGGACAATTATCTTTTTAAGGAGATTTTAAATTAATTTCTGACAATTTGACCAGATTCAAATTGAATGACTGAGTTAACCGTACAATTATTATGCAGGTTTATTTTCAGAATATTCTTGGCATGTTGACAACAAATATTCCAACTAAATGAGGAGCTGAAAATGGTCTGAAATAGCCTGCCAACTGAAATTCCTTCTCTCGTACTTCAGCTTTTCCCTCAAAAGTTGAGTTCTTTTGGTGTAAATATGTCCGCTTTTTTTGTTATCCCCTGTATTCACCCCATTTCACTTATATTATAAGGATTTTCCTTTAAAAATAAAGGAAGAAATCAGCCATCTTGGCAATTTGCTGATACAGACTGGCCTATCTATTCCCTTATTTTGAGATGCAACCATTTTGGAACTTTGCATAGGTAATTCTCATGTTCAGCACACACAAAAATGTGTGTTGCTTTCACCCTGCAATGCTGATCTCCAATTTTAAATCAATTTCAGCATTAACCATTCCAAATGCTATTACAGCATCAGATGCAATACATTTTGATGCTGATATTTGGAGAGGGAGAGGTAATTTTTGTAGGCACCATTGTGCTCAATATGGTCATTTCTTAGTGTTTTAGTGAATTCTAGATTCAGAAGTGGATTACTTACTTTCACAACGTTCTCCAGTGTAGCCAGCCGTTTGACCACACACATACATGTTGAGCTGATCCTCACAGGTACATCCATGCTCACACGGCGTTGAGCTGCACTCATCTATCTCTGTAAAAAAAACGCATGAATAATTCATGATTAAAGTTGTTATCTCTGCTGGGGTGAGAGTAAAGACTGCATTTCCCAATATCATGAGCAAGGGCCATTTCCTTCTAAAACTATTCTTCACTTAATTTAATGGTGTAGAAGCTGAATATGCCACTCGCCACGTTGCATTTTCAGGGTGTCTAGTCATAAGTTCACAAACAAAAAACCTCCCAAAATGTCCTCAAAAATATAGACTTCAAATAAAACCTGAAAAATAAAATTCCTTGCGTTGGGTTTTGGTGTGATAAGTACTTTTATTACATTTTAATAGCAAGGAAATGGGAAAAGGCTCAATGTCACCTGTACAATTCACGCCATCTCCAGAGTAGCCAATGTTACACTCGCAGGTAAAGGAGCCATCTGTGTTGTTGCAAGTTGCATAAGTGTGACAGTCGTTTGTGGATATCATTTCACATTCATCGATATCCGCTGAAAATCGAGAATAAGAGCATATTAGGGACAATTATCTTTTTAAGGAGATTTTTAATTAATTTCTGACAATTTGACCAGATTCAAATTGAATGACTGAGTTAACCGTACAATTATTATGCAGGTTTATTTTCAGAATATTCTTGGCATGTTGACAACAAATATTCCAACTAAATGAGGAGCTGAAAATGGTCTGAAATAGCCTGCCAACTGAAATTCCTTCTTTTGTACTTCAGCTTTTCCCTCAAAAGTTGAGTTCTTTTGGTGTAAATATGTCCGCTTTTTTTGTTATCCCCTGTATTCACCCCATTTCACTTATATTATAAGGATTTTCCTTTAAAAATAAAGGAAGAAATCAGCCATCTTGGCAATTTGCTGATACAGACTGGCCTATCTATTCCCTTATTTTGAGATGCAACCATTTTGGAACTTTGCATAGGTAATTCTCATGTTCAGCACACACAAAAATGTGTGTTGCTTTCACCCTGCAATGCTGATCTCCAATTCTAAATCAATTTCAGCATTAACCATTCCAAATGCTATTACAGCATCAGATGCAATACATTTTGATGCTGATATTTGGAGAGGGAGAGGTAATTTTTGTAGGCACCATTGTGCTAAATATGGTCATTTCTTAGAATTTTAGTGAATTCTAGATTCAGAAGTGGATTACTTACTTTCACAACGTTCTCCAGTGTAGCCAGCCGTTTGACCACACACATACATGTTGAGCTGATCCTCACAGGTACATCCATGCTCACACGGCGTTGAGCTGCACTCATCTATCTCTGTAAAAAAAACGCATGAATAATTCATGATTAAAGTTGTTATCTCTGCTGGGGTGAGAGTAAAGACTGCATTTCCCAATATCATGATCAAGGGCCATTTCCTTCTAAAACTATTCTTCACATAATTTAATGGTGTAGAAGCTGAATATGCCACTCGCCACGTTGCATTTTCAGGGTGTCTAGTCATAAGTTCACAAACAAAAAACCTCCCAAAATGTCCTCAAAAATATAGACTTCAAATAAAACCTGAAAAATAAAATTCCTTGCGTTGGGTTTTGGTGTGATAAGTACTTTTATTACATTTTAATAGCAAGGAAATGGGAAAAGGCTCAATGTCACCTGTACAATTCACGCCATCTCCAGAGTAGCCAATGTTACACTCGCAGGTAAAGGAGCCATCTGTGTTGTTGCAAGTTGCATAAGTGTGACAGTCGTTTGTGGATATCATTTCACATTCATCGATATCCGCTGAAAATCGAGAATAAGAGCATATTAGGGACAATTATCTTTTTAAGGAGATTTTTAATTAATTTCTGACAATTTGACCAGATTCAAATTGAATGACTGAGTTAACCGTACAATTATTATGCAGGTTTATTTTCAGAATATTCTTGGCATGTTGACAACAAATATTCCAACTAAATGAGGAGCTGAAAATGGTCTGAAATAGCCTGCCAACTGAAATTCCTTCTTTTGTACTTCAGCTTTTCCCTCAAAAGTTGAGTTCTTTTGGTGTAAATATGTCCGCTTTTTTTGTTATCCCCTGTATTCACCCCATTTCACTTATATTATAAGGATTTTCCTTTAAAAATAAAGGAAGAAATCAGCCATCTTGGCAATTTGCTGATACAGACTGGCCTATCTATTCCCTTATTTTGAGATGCAACCATTTTGGAACTTTGCATAGGTAATTCTCATGTTCAGCACACACAAAAATGTGTGTTGCTTTCACCCTGCAATGCTGATCTCCAATTCTAAATCAATTTCAGCATTAACCATTCCAAATGCTATTACAGCATCAGATGCAATACATTTTGATGCTGATATTTGGAGAGGGAGAGGTAATTTTTGTAGGCACCATTGTGCTAAATATGGTCATTTCTTAGAATTTTAGTGAATTCTAGATTCAGAAGTGGATTACTTACTTTCACAACGTTCTCCAGTGTAGCCAGCCGTTTGACCACACACATACATGTTGAGCTGATCCTCACAGGTACATCCATGCTCACACGGCGTTGAGCTGCACTCATCTATCTCTGTAAAAAAAACGCATGAATAATTCATGATTAAAGTTGTTATCTCTGCTGGGGTGAGAGTAAAGACTGCATTTCCCAATATCATGATCAAGGGCCATTTCCTTCTAAAACTATTCTTCACATAATTTAATGGTGTAGAAGCTGAATATGCCACTCGCCACGTTGCATTTTCATGGTGTCTAGTCATAAGTTCACAAACAAAAAACCTCCCAAAATGTCCTCAAAAATATAGACTTCAAATAAAACCTGAAAAATAAAATTCCTTGCGTTGGGTTTTGGTGTGATAAGTACTTTTATTACATTTTAATAGCAAGGAAACGGGAAAAGGCTCAATGTCACCTGTACAATTCACGCCATCTCCAGAGTAGCCAATGTTACACTCGCAGGTAAAGGAGCCATCTGTGTTGTTGCAAGTTGCATAAGTGTGACAGTCGTTTGTGGATATCATTTCACATTCATCGATATCCGCTGAAAATCGAGAATAAGAGCATATTAGGGACAATTATCTTTTTAAGGAGATTTTTAATTAATTTCTGACAATTTAACCAGATTCAAATTGAATGACTGAGTTAACCGTACAATTATTATGCAGGTTTATTTTCAGAATATTCTTGGCATGTTGACAACAAATATTCCAACTAAATGAGGAGCTGAAAATGGTCTGAAATAGCCTGCCAACTGAAATTCCTTCTTTTGTACTTCAGCTTTTCCCTCAAAAGTTGAGTTCTTTTGGTGTTAATATGTCTGCTTTTTTTGTTATCCCCTGTATTCACCCCATTTCACTTATATTATAAGGATTTTCCTTTAAAAATAAAGGAAGAAATCAGCCATCTTGGCAATTTGCTGATACAGACTGGCCTATCTATTCCCTTATTTTGAGATGCAACCATTTTGGAACTTTGCATAGGTAATTCTCATGTTCAGCACACACAAAAATGTGTGTTGCTTTCACCCTGCAATGCTGATCTCCAATTTTAAATCAATTTCAGCATTAACCATTCCAAATGCTATTACAGCATCAGATGCAGTACATTTTGATGCTGATATTTGGAAAGGGAGAGGTAATTTTTGTACGCACCATTGTGCTAAATATGGTCATTTCTTAGTGTTTTAGTGAATTCTAGATTCAGAAGTGGATTACTTACTTTCACAACGTTCTCCAGTGTAGCCAGCCGTTTGACCACACACATACATGTTGAGCTGATCCTCACAGGTACATCCATGCTCACACGGCGTTGAGCTGCACTCATCTATCTCTGTAAAAAAAACGCATGAATAATTCATGATTAAAGTTGTTATCTCTGCTGGGGTGAGAGTAAAGATTGCATTTCCACATATCATGAGCAAGGGCCATTTCCTTCTAAAACTATTCTTCACTTAATTTAATGGTGTAGAAGCTGAATATGCCACTCGCCAAGTTGCATTTTCAGGGTGTCTAGTCATAAGTTCACAAACAAAAAACCTCCCAAAATGTCCTCAAAAATATAGACTTCAAATAAAACCTGAAAAATAAAATTCCTTGCGTTGGGTTTTGGTGTGATAAGTACTTTTATTACATTTTAATAGCAAGGAAATGGGAAAAGGCTCAATGTCACCTGTACAATTCACGCCATCTCCAGAGTAGCCAATGTTACACTCGCAGGTAAAGGAGCCATCTGTGTTGTTGCAAGTTGCATAAGTGTGACAGTCGTTTGTGGATATCATTTCACATTCATCGATATCCGCTGAAAATCGAGAATAAGAGCATATTAGGGACAATTATCTTTTTAAGGAGATTTTTAATTAATTTCTGACAATTTGACCAGATTCAAATTGAATGACTGAGTTAACCGTACAATTATTATGCAGGTTTATTTTCAGAATATTCTTGGCATGTTGACAACAAATATTCCAACTAAATGAGGAGCTGAAAATGGTCTGAAATAGCCTGCCAACTGAAATTCCTTCTTTTGTACTTCAGCTTTTCCCTCAAAAGTTGAGTTCTTTTGGTGTTAATATGTCCGCTTTTTTTGTTATCCCCTGTATTCACCCCATTTCACTTATATTATAAGGATTTTCCTTTAAAAATAAAGGAAGAAATCAGCCATCTTGGCAATTTGCTGATACAGACTGGCCTATCTATTCCCTTATTTTGAGATGCAACCATTTTGGAACTTTGCATAGGTAATTCTCATGTTCAGCACACACAAAAATGTGTGTTGCTTTCACCCTGCAATGCTGATCTTCAATTTTAAATCAATTTCAGCATTAACCATTCCAAATGCTATTACAGCATCAGATGCAGTACATTTTGATGCTGATATTTGGAAAGGGAGAGGTAATTTTTGTAGGCACCATTGTGCTAAATATGGTCATTTCTTAGTGTTTTAGTGAATTCTAGATTCAGAAGTGGATTACTTACTTTCACAACGTTCTCCAGTGTAGCCAGCCGTTTGACCACACACATACATGTTGAGCTGATCCTCACAGGTACATCCATGCTCACACGGCGTTGAGCTGCACTCATCTATCTCTGTAAAAAAAACGCATGAATAATTCATGATTAAAGTTGTTATCTCTGCTGGGGTGAGAGTAAAGACTGCATTTCCACATATCATGAGCAAGGGCCATTTCCTTCTAAAACTATTCTTCACTTAATTTAATGGTGTAGAAGCTGAATATGCCACTCGCCAAGTTGCATTTTCAGGGTGTCTAGTCATAAGTTCACAAACAAAAAACCTCCCAAAATGTCCTCAAAAATATAGACTTCAAATAAAACCTGAAAAATAAAATTCCTTGCGTTGGGTTTTGGTGTGATAAGTACTTTTATTACATTTTAATAGCAAGGAAATGGGAAAAGGCTCAATGTCACCTGTACAATTCACGCCATCTCCAGAGTAGCCAATGTTACACTCGCAGGTAAAGGAGCCATCTGTGTTGTTGCAAGTTGCATAAGTGTGACAGTCGTTTGTGGATATCATTTCACATTCATCGATATCCGCTGAAAATCGAGAATAAGAGCATATTAGGGACAATTATCTTTTTAAGGAGATTTTTAATTAATTTCTGACAATTTGACCAGATTCAAATTGAATGACTGAGTTAACCGTACAATTATTATGCAGGTTTATTTTCAGAATATTCTTGGCATGTTGACAACAAATATTCCAACTAAATGAGGAGCTGAAAATGGTCTGAAATAGCCTGCCAACTGAAATTCCTTCTTTTGTACTTCAGCTTTTCCCTCAAAAGTTGAGTTCTTTTGGTGTAAATATGTCCGCTTTTTTTGTTATCCCCTGTATTCACCCCATTTCACTTATATTATAAGGATTTTCCTTTAAAAATAAAGGAAGAAATCAGCCATCTTGGCAATTTGCTGATACAGACTGGCCTATCTATTCCCTTATTTTGAGATGCAACCATTTTGGAACTTTGCATAGGTAATTCTCATGTTCAGCACACACAAAAATGTGTGTTGCTTTCACCCTGCAATGCTGATCTCCAATTTTAAATCAATTTCAGCATTAACCATTCCAAATGCTATTACAGCATCAGATGCAATACATTTTGATGCTGATATTTGGAGAGGGAGAGGTAATTTTTGTAGGCACCATTGTGCTAAATATGGTCATTTCTTAGTGTTTTAGTGAATTCTAGATTCAGAAGTGGATTACTTACTTTCACAACGTTCTCCAGTGTAGCCAGCCGTTTGACCACACACATACATGTTGAGCTGATCCTCACAGGTACATCCATGCTCACACGGCGTTGAGCTGCACTCATCTATCTCTGTAAAAAAAAACGCATGAATAATTCATGATTAAAGTTGTTATCTCTGCTGGGGTGAGAGTAAAGACTGCATTTCCCAATATCATGAGCAAGGGCCATTTCCTTCTAAAACTTTTCTTCACTTAATTTAATGGTGTAGAAGCTGAATATGCCACTCGCCAAGTTGCATTTTCAGGGTGTCTAGTCATAAGTTCACAAACAAAAAACCTCCCAAAATGTCCTCAAAAATATAGACTTCAAATAAAACCTGAAAAATAAAATTCCCTGCGTTGGGTTTTGGTGTGATAAGTACTTTTATTACATTTTAATAGCAAGGAAATGGGAAAAGGCTCAATGTCACCTGTACAATTCACGCCATCTCCAGAGTAGCCAATGTTACACTCGCAGGTAAAGGAGCCATCTGTGTTGTTGCAAGTTGCATAAGTGTGACAGTCGTTTGTGGATATCATTTCACATTCATCGATATCCGCTGAAAATTGAGAATAAGAGCATATTAGGGACAATTATCTTTTTAAGGAGATTTTTAATTAATTTCTGACAATTTGACTAGATTCAAATTGAATGACTGAGTTTACCATACAATTATTATGCAGGTTTATTTTCAGAATATTCTTGGCATGTTGACAACAAATATTCCAACTAAATGAGGAGCTGAAAATGGTCTGAAATAGCCTGCCAACTGAAATTCCTTCTTTCGTACTTCAGCTTTTCCCTCAAAAGTTGAGTTCTTTTGGTGTAAATATGTCCGCTTTTTTTGTTATCCCCTGTATTCACCCCATTTCACTTATATTATAAGGATTTTCCTTTAAAAATAAAGGAAGAAATCAGCCATCTTGGCAATTTGCTGATACAGACTGGCCTATCTATTCCCTTATTTCGATATGCAACCATTTTGGAAATTTGCATAGGTAATTCTCATGTTCAGCACACACAAAAATGTGTGTTGCTTTCACCCTGCAATGCTGATCTCCAATTTTTAATCAATTTCAGCATTAACCATTCCAAATGCTATTACAGCATCAGATGCAGTACATTTTGATGCTGATATTTGGAAAGGGAGAGGTAATTTTTGTAGGCACCATTGTGCTAAATATGGTCATTTCTTAGTGTTTTAGTGAATTCTAGATTCAGAAGTGGATTACTTACTTTCACAACGTTCTCCAGTGTAGCCAGCCGTTTGACCACACACATACATGTTGAGCTGATCCTCACAGGTACATCCATGCTCACACGGCGTTGAGCTGCACTCATCTATCTCTGTAAAAAAAACGCATGAATAATTCATGATTAAAGTTGTTATCTCTGCTGGGGTGAGAGTAAAGACTGCATTTCCACATATCATGAGCAAGGGCCATTTCCTTCTAAAACTATTCTTCACTTAATTTAATGGTGTAGAAGCTGAATATGCCACTCGCCAAGTTGCATTTTCAGGGTGTCTAGTCATAAGTTCACAAACAAAAAACCTCCCAAAATGTCCTCAAAAATATAGACTTCAAATAAAACCTGAAAAATAAAATTCCTTGCGTTGGGTTTTGGTGTGATAAGTACTTTTATTACATTTTAATAGCAAGGAAATGGGAAAAGGCTCAATGTCACCTGTACAATTCACGCCATCTCCAGAGTAGCCAATGTTACACTCGCAGGTAAAGGAGCCATCTGTGTTGTTGCAAGTTGCATAAGTGTGACAGTCGTTTGTGGATATCATTTCACATTCATCGATATCCGCTGAAAATCGAGAATAAGAGCATATTAGGGACAATTATCTTTTTAAGGAGATTTTTAATTAATTTCTGACAATTTGACCAGATTCAAATTGAATGACTGAGTTAACCGTACAATTATTATGCAGGTTTATTTTCAGAATATTCTTGGCATGTTGACAACAAATATTCCAACTAAATGAGGAGCTGAAAATGGTCTGAAATAGCCTGCCAACTGAAATTCCTTCTTTTGTACTTCAGCTTTTCCCTCAAAAGTTGAGTTCTTTTGGTGTAAATATGTCCGCTTTTTTTGTTATCCCCTGTATTCACCCCATTTCACTTATATTATAAGGATTTTCCTTTAAAAATAAAGGAAGAAATCAGCCATCTTGGCAATTTGCTGATACAGACTGGCCTATCTATTCCCTTATTTTGAGATGCATCCATTTTGGAACTTTGCATAGGTAATTATCATGTTCAGCACACACAAAAATGTGTGTTGCTTTCACCCTGCAATGCTGATCTCCAATTTTAAATCAATTTCAGCATTAACCATTCCAAATGCTATTACAGCATCAGATGCAGTACATTTTGATGCTGCTATTTGGAGAGGGAGAGGTAATTTTTGTAGGCACCATTGTGCTAAATATGGTCATTTCTTAGTGTTTTAGTGAATTTTAGATTCAGAAGTGGATTACTTACTTTCACAACGTTCTCCAGTGTAGCCAGCCGTTTGACCACACACATACATGTTGAGCTGATCCTCACAGGTACATCCATGCTCACACGGCGTTGAGCTGCACTCATCTATCTCTGTAAAAAAAACGCATGAATAATTCATGATTAAAGTTGTTATCTCTGCTGGGGTGAGAGTAAAGACTGCATTTCCCAATATCATGAGCAAGGGCCATTTCCTTCTAAAACTATTCTTCACTTAATTTAATGGTGTAGAAGCTGAATATACCACTCGCCAAGTTGCATTTTCAGGGTGTCTAGTCATAAGTTCACAAACAAAAAACCTCCCAAAATGTCCTCAAAAATATAGACTTCAAATAAAACCTGAAAAATAAAATTACTTGCGTTGGGTTTTGGTGTGATAAGTACTTTTATTACATTTTAATAGCAAGGAAATGGGAAAAGGCTCAATGTCACCTGTACAATTCACGCCATCTCCAGAGTAGCCAATGTTACACTCGCAGGTAAAGGAGCCATCTGTGTTGTTGCAAGTTGCATAAGTGTGACAGTCGTTTGTGGATATCATTTCACATTCATCGATATCCGCTGAAAATCGAGAATAAGAGCATATTAGGGACAATTATCTTTTTAAGGAGATTTTTAATTAATTTCTGACAATTTGACCAGATTCAAATAGAATGACTGAGTTAACCGTACAATTATTATGCAGGTTTATTTTCAGAATATTCTTGGCATGTTGACAACAAATATTCCAACTAAATGAGGAGCTGAAAATGGTCTGAAATAGCCTCCCAACTGAAATTCCTTCTTTTGTACTTCAGCTTTTCCCTCAAAAGTTGAGTTCTTTTGGTGTAAATATGTCCGCTTTTTTTGTTATCCCCTGTATTTACCCCATTTTACTTATATTATAAGGATTTTCCTTTAAAAATAAAGGACGAAATCAGCCATCTTGGCAATTTGCTGATACAGACTGGCCTATCTATTCCCTTATTTTGTGATGCAACCATTTTGGACCTTTGCATAGGTAATTCTCATGTTCAGCACACACAAAAATGTGTGTTGCTTTTACCCTGCAATGCTGATCTCCAATTTTAAATCAATTTCAGCATTAACCATTCCAAATGCTATTACAGCATCAGATGCAGTACATTTTGATGCTGATATTTGGAAAGGGAGAGGTAATTTTTGTAGGCACCATTGTTCTAAATATGGTCATTTCTTAGTGTTTTAGTGAATTCGAGATTCAGAAGTGGATTACTTACTTTCACAACGTTCTCCAGTGTAGCCAGCCGTTTGACCACACACATACATGTTGAGCTGATCCTCACAGGTACATCCATGCTCACACGGCGTTGAGCTGCACTCATCTATCTCTGTAAAAAAAAAACATGAATAATTCATGATTAAAGTTGTTATCTTTGCTGGGGTGAGAGTAAAGACTGCATTTCCCAATATCATGAGCAAGGGCCATTTCCTTCTAAAACTATTCTTCACTTAATTTAATGGTGTAGAAGCTGAATATGCCACTCGCCAAGTTGCATTTTCAGGGTGTCTAGTCATAAGTTCACAAACAAAAAACCTCCCAAAATGTCCTCAAAAATATAGACTTCAAATAAAACCTGAAAAATAAAATTCCTTGCGTTGGGTTTTGGTCTGATAAGTACTTTTATTACATTTTAATAGCAAGAAAATGGGAAAAGGCTCAATGTCACCTGTACAATTCACGCCATCTCCAGAGTAGCCAATGTTACACTCGCAGGTAAAGGAGCCATCTGTGTTGTTGCAAGTTGCATAAGTGTGACAGTCGTTTGTGGATATCATTTCACATTCATCGATATCCGCTGAAAATCGAGAATAAGAGCATATTAGGGACAATTATCTTTTTAAGGAGATTTTTAATTAATTTCTGACAATTTGACCAGATTCAAATTGAATGACTGAGTTAACCGTACAATTATTATGCAGGTTTATTTTCAGAATATTCTTGGCATGTTGACAACAAATATTCCAACTAAATGAGGAGCTGAAAATGGTCTGAAATAGCCTGCCAACTGAAATTCCTTCTTTTGTACTTCAGCTTTTCCCTCAAAAGTTGAGTTCTTTTGGTGTAAATATGTCCGCTTTTTTTGTTATCCCCTGTATTCACCCCATTTCACTTATATTATAAGGATTTTCCTTTAAAAATAAAGGAAGAAATCAGCCATCTTGGCAATTTGCTGATACAGACTGGCCTATCTATTCCCTTATTTTGAGTTGCAACCATTTTGGAACTTTGCATAGGTAATTCTCATGTTCAGCACACACAAAAATGTGTGTTGCTTTCACCCTGCAATGCTGATCTCCAATTTTAAATCAATTTCAGCATTAACCATTCCTAATGCTATTACAGCATCAGATGCAATACATTTTGATGCTGATATTTGGAGAGGGAGAGGTAATTTTTGTAGGCACCATTGTGCTAAATATGGTCATTTCTTAGTGTTTTAGTGAATTCTAGATTCAGAAGTGGATTACTTACTTTCACAACGTTCTCCAGTGTAGCCAGCCGTTTGACCACACACATACATGTTGAGCTGATCCTCACAGGTACATCCATGCTCACACGGCGTTGAGCTGCACTCATCTATCTCTGTAAAAAAAACGCATGAATAATTCATGATTAAAGTTGTTATCTCTGCTGGGGTGAGAGTAAAGACTGCATTTCCCAATATCATGAGCAAGGGCCATTTCCTTCTAAAACTATTCTTCACTTAATTTAATGGTGTAGAAGCTGAATATGCCACTCGCCACGTTGCATTTTCAGGGTGTCTAGTCATAAGTTCACAAACAAAAAACCTCCCAAAATGTGCTCAAAAATATAGACTTCAAATAAAACCTGAAAAATCAAATTCCTTGCGTTGGGTTTTGGTGTGATAAGTACTTTTATTACATTTTAAAAGCAAGGAAATGGGAAAAGGCTCAATGTCACCTGTACAATTCACGCCATCTCCAGAGTAGCCAATGTTACACTCGCAGGTAAAGGAGCCATCTGTGTTGTTGCAAGTTGCATAAGTGTGACAGTCGTTTGTGGATATCATTTCACATTCATCGATATCCGCTGAAAATCGAGAATAAGAGCATATTAGGGACAATTATCTTTTTAAGGAGATTTTTAATTAATTTCTGACAATTTGACCAGATTCAAATTGAATGACTGAGTTAACCGTACAATTATTATGCAGGTTTATTTTCAAAATATTCTTGGCATGTTGACAACAAATATTCCAACTAAATGAGGAGCTGAAAATGGTCTGAAATAGCCTGCCAACTGAAATTCCTTCTTTTGTACTTCAGCTTTTCCCTCAAAAGTTGAGTTCTTTTGGTGTAAATATGTCCGCTTTTTTTGTTATCCCCTGTATTCACCCCATTTCACTTATATTATAAGGATTTTCCTTTAAAAATAAAGGAAGAAATCAGCCATCTTGGCAATTTGCTGATACAGACTGGCCTATCTATTCCCTTATTTTGAGATGCAACCATTTTGGAACTTTGCATAGGTAATTCTCATGTTCAGCACACACAAAAATGTGTGTTGCTTTCACCCTGCAATGCTGATCTCCAATTTTAAATCAATTTTAGCATTAACCATTCCAAATGCTATTACAGCATCAGATGCAGTACATTTTGATGCTGATATTTGGAAAGGGAGAGGTAATTTTTGTAGGCACCATTGTGCTAAATATGGTCATTTCTTAGTGTTTTAGTGAATTCTAGATTCAGAAGTGGATTACTTACTTTCACAACGTTCTCCAGTGTAGCCAGCCGTTTGACCACACACATACATGTTGAGCTGATCCTCACAGGTACATCCATGCTCACACGGCGTTGAGCTGCACTCATCTATCTCTGTAAAAAAAACGCATGAATAATTCATGATTCAAGTTGTTATCCCTGCTGGGGTGAGAGTAAAGACTGCATTTCCCAATATCATGAGCAAGGGCCATTTCCTTCTAAAACTATTCTTCACTTAATTTAATGGTGTAGAAGCTGAATATGCCACTCGCCAAGTTGCATTTTCAGGGTGTCTAGTCATAAGTTCACAAACAAAAAACCTCCCAAAATGTCCTCAAAAATATAGACTTCAAATAAAACCTGAAAAATAAAATTCCTTGCGTTGGGTTTTGGTGTGATAAGTACTTTTATTACATTTTAATAGCAAGGAAATGGGAAAAGGCTCAATGTCACCTGTACAATTCACGCCATCTCCAGAGTAGCCAATGTTACACTCGCAGGTAAAGGAGCCATCTGTGTTGTTGCAAGTTGCATAAGTGTGACAGTCGTTTGTGGATATCATTTCACATTCATCGATATCCGCTGAAAATCGAGAATAAGAGCATATTAGGGACAATTATCTTTTTAAGGAGATTTTAAATTAATTTCTGACAATTTGACCAGATTCAAATTGAATGACTGAGTTAACCGTACAATTATTATGCAGGTTTATTTTCAGAATATTATTGGCATGTTGACAACAAATATTCCAACTAAATGAGGAGCTGAAAATGGTCTGAAATAGCCTGCCAACTGAAATTCCTTCTTTTGTACTTCAGCTTTTCCCTCAAAAGTTGAGTTCTTTTGGTGTTAATATGTCCGCTTTTTTTGTTATCCCCTGTATTCACCCCATTTCACTTATATTATAAGGATTTTCCTTTAAAAATAAAGGAAGAAATCAGCCATCTTGGCAATTTGCTGATACAGACTGGCCTATCTATTCCCTTATTTTGATATGCAACCATTTTGGAACTTTGCAAAGGTAATTCTCATGTTCAGCACACACAAAAATGTGTGTTGCTTTCACCCTGCAATGCTGATCTCCAATTTTAAATCAATTTTAGCATTAACCATTCCAAATGCTATTACAGCATCAGATGCAATACATTTTGATGCTGATATTTGGAAAGGGAGAGGTAATTTTTGTAGGCACCATTGTGCTAAATATGGTCATTTCTTAGTGTTTTAGTGAATTCTAGATTCAAAAGTGGATTACTTACTTTCACAACGTTCTCCAGTGTAGCCAGCCGTTTGACCACACACATACATGTTGAGCTGATCCTCACAGGTACATCCATGCTCACACGGCGTTGAGCTGCACTCATCTATCTCTGTAAAAAAAACGCATGAATAATTCATGATTAAAGTTGTTATCTCTGCTGGGGTGAGAGTGAAGACTGCATTTCCCAATATCATGAGCAAGGGCCATTTCCTTCTAAAACTATTCTTCACTTAATTTAATGGTGTAGAAGCTGAATATGCCACTCGCCACGTTGCATTTTCAGGGTGTCTAGTCATAAGTTCACAAACAAAAAACCTCCCAAAATGTCCTCAAAAATATAGACTTCAAATAAAACCTGAAAAATAAAATTCCTTGCGTTGGGTTTTGGTGTGATAAGTACTTTTATTACATTTTAATAGCAAGGAAATGGGAAAAGGCTCAATGTCACCTGTACAATTCACGCCATCTCCAGAGTAGCCAATGTTACACTCGCAGGTAAAGGAGCCATCTGTGTTGTTGCAAGTTGCATAAGTGTGACAGTCGTTTGTGGATATCATTTCACATTCATCGATATCCGCTGAAAATCGAGAATAAGAGCATATTAGGGACAATTATCTTTTTAAGGAGATTTTTAATTAATTTCTGACAATTTGACCAGATTCAAATTGAATGACTGAGTTAACCGTACAATTATTATGCAGGTTTATTTTCAGAATATTCTTGGCATGTTGACAACAAATATTCCAACTAAATGAGGAGCTGAAAATGGTCTGAAATAGCCTGCCAACTGAAATTCCTTCTTTTGTACTTCAGCTTTTCCCTCAAAAGTTGAGTTCTTTTGGTGTAAATATGTCCGCTTTTTTTGTTATCCCCTGTATCCACCCCATTTCACTTATATTATAAGGATTTTCCTTTAAAAATGAAGGAAGAAAATCAGCCATCTTGGCAATTTGCTGATACAGACTGGCCTATCTATTCCCTTATTTTGAGATGCAACCATTTTGGAACTTTGCATAGGTAATTCTCATGTTCAGCACACACAAAAATGGGTGTTGCTTTCACCCTGCAATGCTGATCTCCAATTTTAAATCAATTTCAGCATTAACCATTCCAAATGCTATTACAGCATCAGATGCCATACATTTTGATGCTGATATTTGGAGAGGGAGAGGTAATTTTTGTAGGCACCATTGTGCTAAATATGGTCATTTCTTAGTGTTTTAGTGCATTCTAGATTCAGAAGTGGATTACTTACTTTCACAACGTTCTCCAGTGTAGCCAGCCGTTTGACCACACACATACATGTTGAGCTGATCCTCACAGGTACATCCATGCTCACACGGCGTTGAGCTGCACTCATCTATCTCTGTAAAAAAAACGCATGAATAATTCATGATTAAAGTTGTTATCTCTGCTGGGGTGAGAGTGAAGACTGCATTTCCCAATATCATGAGCAATGGCCATTTCCTTCTAAAACTATTCTTCACTTAATTTAAAGGTGTAGAACCTGAATATGCCACTCGCCAAGTTGCATTTTCAGGGTGTCTAGTCATAAGTTCACAAACAAAAAAGCTCCCAAAATGTCCTCAAAAATATAGACTTCAAATAAAACCTGAAAAATAAAATTCCTTGCGTTGGGTTTTGGTGTGATAAGTACTTTTATTACATTTTAATAGCAAGGAAATGGGAAAAGGCTCAATGTCACCTGTACAATTCACGCCATCTCCAGAGTAGCCAATGTTACACTCGCAGGTAAAGGAGCCATCTGTGTTGTTGCAAGTTGCATAAGTGTGACAGTCGTTTGTGGATATCATTTCACATTCATCGATATCCGCTGAAAATCGAGAATAAGAGCATATTAGGGACAATTATCTTTTTAAGGAGATTTTTAATTAATTTCTGACAATTTGACCAGATTCAAATTGAATGACTGAGTTAACCGTACAATTATTATGCAGCTTTATTTTCAGAATATTCTTGGCATGTTGACAACAAATATTCCAACTAAATGAGGAGCTGAAAATGGTCTGAAATAGCCTGCCAACTGAAATTCCTTCTTTTGTACTTCAGCTTTTCCCTCAAAAGTTGAGTTCTTTTGGTGTAAATATGTCCGCTTTTTTTGTTATCCCCTGTATCCACCCCATTTCACTTATATTATAAGGATTTTCCTTTAAAAATGAAGGAAGAAAATCAGCCATCTTGGCAATTTGCTGATACAGACTGGCCTATCTATTCCCTTATTTTGAGATGCAACCATTTTGGAACTTTGCATAGGTAATTCTCATGTTCAGCACACACAAAAATGGGTGTTGCTTTCACCCTGCAATGCTGATCTCCAATTTTAAATCAATTTCAGCATTAACCATTCCAAATGCTATTACAGCATCAGATGCCATACATTTTGATGCTGATATTTGGAGAGGGAGAGGTAATTTTTGTAGGCACCATTGTGCTAAATATGGTCATTTCTTAGTGTTTTAGTGCATTCTAGATTCAGAAGTGGATTACTTACTTTCACAACGTTCTCCAGTGTAGCCAGCCGTTTGACCACACACATACATGTTGAGCTGATCCTCACAGGTACATCCATGCTCACACGGCGTTGAGCTGCACTCATCTATCTCTGTAAAAAAAACGCATGAATAATTCATGATTAAAGTTGTTATCTCTGCTGGGGTGAGAGTAAAGACTGTATTTCCCAATATCATGAGCAAGGGCCATTTCCTTCTAAAACTATTCTTCACTTAATTTAATGGTGTAGAAGCTGAATATGCCACTCGCCACGTTGCATTTTCAGGGTGTCTAGTCATAAGTTCACAAACAAAAAACCTCCCAAAATGTCCTCAAAAATATAGACTTCAAATAAAACCTGAAAAATAAAATTCCTTGCGTTGGGTTTTGGTGTGATAAGTACTTTTATTACATTTTAATAGCAAGGAAATGGGAAAAGGCTCAATGTCACCTGTACAATTCACGCCATCTCCAGAGTAGCCAATGTTACACTCGCAGGTAAAGGAGCCATCTGTGTTGTTGCAAGTTGCATAAGTGTGACAGTCGTTTGTGGATATCATTTCACATTCATCGATATCCGCTGAAAAAGGAGAATAAGAGCATATTAGGGACAATTATCTTTTTAAGGAGATTTTTAATTAATTTCTGACAATTTGACCAGATTCAAATTGAATGACTGAGTTAACCGTACAATTATTATGCAGGTTTATTTTCAGAATATTCTTGGCATGTTGACAACAAATATTCCAACTAAATGAGGAGCTGAAAATGGTCTGAAATAGCCTGCCAACTGAAATTCCTTCTTTTGTACTTCAGCTTTTCCCTCAAAAGTTGAGTTCTTTTGGTGTAAATATGTCCGCTTTTTTTGTTATCCCCTGTATCCACCCCATTTCACTTATATTATAAGGATTTTCCTTTAAAAATGAAGGAAGAAAATCAGCCATCTTGGCAATTTGCTGATACAGACTGGCCTATCTATTCCCTTATTTTGAGATGCAACCATTTTGGAACTTTGCATAGGTAATTCTCATGTTCAGCACACACAAAAATGTGTGTTGCTTTCACCCTGCAATGCTGATCTCCAATTTTAAATCAATTTCAGCATTAACCATTCCAAATGCTATTACAGCATCAGATGCCATACATTTTGATGCTGATATTTGGAGAGGGAGAGGTAATTTTTGTAGGCACCATTGTGCTAAATATGGTCATTTCTTAGTGTTTTAGTGCATTCTAGATTCAGAAGTGGATTACTTACTTTCACAACGTTCTCCAGTGTAGCCAGCCGTTTGACCACACACATACATGTTGAGCTGATCCTCACAGGTACATCCATGCTCACACGGCGTTGAGCTGCACTCATCTATCTCTGTAAAAAAAACGCATGAATAATTCATGATTAAAGTTGTTATCTCTGCTGGGGTGAGAGTGAAGACTGCATTTCCCAATATCATTAGCAACGGCCATTTCCTTCTAAAACTATTCTTCACTTAATTTAATGGTGTAGAACCTGAATATGCCACTCGCCAAGTTGCATTTTCAGGGTGTCTAGTCATAAGTTCACAAACAAAAAACCTCCCAAAATGTCCTCAAAAATATAGACTTCAAATAAAACCTGAAAAATAAAATTTCTTGCGTTGGGTTTTGGTGTGATAAGTACTTTTATTACATTTTAATAGCAAGGAAATGGGAAAAGGCTCAATGTCACCTGTACAATTCACGCCATCTCCAGAGTAGCCAATGTTACACTCGCAGGTAAAGGAGCCATCTGTGTTGTTGCAAGTTGCATAAGTGTGACAGTCGTTTGTTGATATCATTTCACATTCATCGATATCCGCTGAAAAAGGAGAATAAGAGCATATTAGGGACAATTATCTTTTTAAGGAGATTTTAAATTAATTTCTGACAATTTGACCAGATTCAAATTGAATGACTGAGTTAACCGTACAATTATTATGCAGGTTTATTTTCAGAATATTCTTGGCATGTTGACAACAAATATTCCAACTAAATGAGGAGCTGAAAATGGTCTGAAATAGCCTGCCAACTGAAATTCCTTCTTTTGTACTTCAGCTTTTCCCTCAAAAGTTGAGTTCTTTTGGTGTAAATATGTCCGCTTTTTTTGTTATCCCCTGTATCCACCCCATTTCACTTATATTATAAGGATTTTCCTTTAAAAATGAAGGAAGAAAATCAGCCATCTTGGCAATTTGCTGATACAGACTGGCCTATCTATTCCCTTATTTTGAGATGCAACCATTTTGGAACTTTGCATAGGTAATTCTCATGTTCAGCACACACAAAAATGTGTGTTGCTTTCACCCTGCAATGCTGATCTCCAATTTTAAATCAATTTCAGCATTAACCATTCCAAATGCTATTACAGCATCAGATGCCATACATTTTGATGCTGATATTTGGAGAGGGAGAGGTAATTTTTGTAGGCACCATTGTGCTAAATATGGTCATTTCTTAGTGTTTTAGTGCATTCTAGATTCAGAAGTGGATTACTTACTTTCACAACGTTCTCCAGTGTAGCCAGCCGTTTGACCACACACATACATGTTGAGCTGATCCTCACAGGTACATCCATGCTCACACGGCGTTGAGCTGCACTCATCTATCTCTGTAAAAAAAACGCATGAATAATTCATGATTAAAGTTGTTATCTCTGCTGGGGTGAGAGTGAAGACTGCATTTCCCAATATCATGAGCAACGGCCATTTCCTTCTAAAACTATTCTTCACTTAATTTAATGGTGTAGAACCTGAATATGCCACTCGCCAAGTTGCATTTTCAGGGTGTCTAGTCATAAGTTCACAAACAAAAAACCTCCCAAAATGTCCTCAAAAATATAGACTTCAAATAAAACCTGAAAAATAAAATTCCTTGCGTTGGGTTTTGGTGTGATAAGTACTTTTATTACATTTTAATAGCAAGGAAATGGGAAAAGGCTCAATGTCACCTGTACAATTCACGCCATCTCCAGAGTAGCCAATGTTACACTCGCAGGTAAAGGAGCCATCTGTGTTGTTGCAAGTTGCATAAGTGTGACAGTCGTTTGTGGATATCATTTCACATTCATCGATATCCGCTGAAAAAGGAGAATAAGAGCATATTAGGGACAATTATCTTTTTAAGGAGATTTTTAATTAATTTCTGACAATTTGACCAGATTCAAATTGAATGACTGAGTTAACCGTACAATTATTATGCAGGTTTATTTTCAGAATATTCTTGGCATGTTGACAACAAATATTCCAACTAAACGAGGAGCTGAAAATGGTCTGAAATAGCCTGCCAACTGAAATTCCTTTTTTTGTACTTCAGCTTTTCCCTCAAAAGTTGAGTTCTTTTGGTGTAAATATGTCCGCTTTTTTTGTTATCCCCTGTATCCACCCCATTTCACTTATATTATAAGGATTTTCCTTTAAAAATGAAGGAAGAAAATCAGCCATCTTGGCAATTTGCTGATACAGACTGGCCTATCTATTCCCTTATTTTGAGATGCAACCATTTCGGAACTTTGCATAGGTAATTCTCATGTTCAGCACACACAAAAATGTGTGTTGCTTTCACCCTGCAATGCTGATCTCCAATTTTAAATCAATTTCAGCATTAACCATTCCAAATGCTATTACAGCATCAGATGCCATACATTTTGATGCTGATATTTGGAGAGGGAGAGGTAATTTTTGTAGGCACCATTGTGCTAAATATGGTCATTTCTTAGTGTTTTAGTGCATTCTAGATTCAGAAGTGGATTACTTACTTTCACAACGTTCTCCAGTGTAGCCAGCCGTTTGACCACACACATACATGTTGAGCTGATCCTCACAGGTACATCCATGCTCACACGGCGTTGAGCTGCACTCATCTATCTCTGTAAAAAAAACGCATGAATAATTCATGATTAAAGTTGTTATCTCATCTGGGGTGAGAGTGAAGACTGCATTTCCCAATATCATGAGCAAGGGCCATTTCCTTCTAAAACTATTCTTCACTTAATTTAATGGTGTAGAACCTGAATATGCCACTCGCCAAGTTGCATTTTCAGGGTGTCTAGTCATAAGTTCACAAACAAAAAACCTCCCAAAATGTCCTCAAAAATATAGACTTCAAATAAAACCTGAAAAATAAAATTCCTTGCGTTGGGTTTTGGTGTGATAAGTACTTTTATTACATTTTAATAGCAAGGAAATGGGAAAAGGCTCAATGTCACCTGTACAATTCACGCCATCTCCAGAGTAGCCAATGTTACACTCGCAGGTAAAGGAGCCATCTGTGTTGTTGCAAGTTGCATAAGTGTGACAGTCATTTGTGGATATCATTTCACATTCATCGATATCCGCTGAAAAAGGAGAATAAGAGCATATTAGGGACAATTATCTTTTTAAGGAGATTTTTAATTAATTTCTGACAATTTGACCAGATTCAAATTGAATGACTGAGTTAACCGTACAATTATTATGCAGGTTTATTTTCAGAATATTCTTGGCATGTTGACAACAAATATTCCAACTAAACGAGGAGCTGAAAATGGTCTGAAATAGCCTGCCAACTGAAATTCCTTCTTTTGTACTTCAGCTTTTCCCTCAAAAGTTGAGTTCTTTTGGTGTAAATATGTCCGCTTTTTTTGTTATCCCCTGTATCCACCCCATTTCACTTATATTATAAGGATTTTCCTTTAGAAATGAAGGAAGAAAATCAGCCATCTTGGCAATTTGCTGATACAGACTGGCCTATCTATTCCCTTATTTTGAGATGCAACCATTTTGGAACTTTGCATAGGTAATTCTCATGTTCAGCACACACAAAAATGTGTGTTGCTTTCACCCTGCAATGCTGATCTCCAATTTTAAATCAATTTCAGCATTAACCATTCCAAATGCTATTACAGCATCAGATGCCATACATTTTGATGCTGATATTTGGAGAGGGAGAGGTAATTTTTGTAGGCACCATTGTGCTAAATATGGTCATTTCTTAGTGTTTTAGTGAATTCTAGATTCAGAAGTGGATTACTTACTTTCACAACGTTCTCCAGTGTAGCCAGCCGTTTGACCACACACATACATGTTGAGCTGATCCTCACAGATACATCCATGCTCACACGGCGTTGAGCTGCACTCATCTATCTCTGTAAGAAAAACGCATGAATAATTCATGATTAAAGTTGTTATCTCATCTGGGGTGAGAGTGAAGACTGCATTTCCCAATATCATGAGCAAGGGCCATTTCCTTCTAAAACTATTCTTCACTTAATTTAATGGTGTAGAACCTGAATATGCCACTCGCCAAGTTGCATTTTCAGGGTGTCTAGTCATAAGTTCACAAACAAAAAACCTCCCAAAATGTCCTCAAAAATATAGACTTCAAATAAAACCTGAAAAATAAAATTCCTTGCGTTGGGTTTTGGTGTGATAATTACTTTTATTACATTTTAATAGCAAGGAAATAGGAAAAGGCTCAATGTCACCTGTACAATTCACGCCATCTCCAGAGTAGCCAATGTTACACTCGCAGGTAAAGGAGCCATCTGTGTTGTTGCAAGTTGCATAAGTGTGACAGTCGTTTGTGGATATCATTTCACATTCATCGATATCCGCTGAAAATCGAGATTAAGAGCATATTAGGGACAATTATCTTTTTAAGGAGATTTTTAATTAATTTCTGACAATTTGACCAGATTCAAATTGAATGACTGAGTTAACCGTACAATTATTATGCAGGTTTATTTTCAGAATATTCTTGGCATGTTGACAACAAATATTCCAACTAAATGAGGAGCTGAAAATGGTCTGAAATAGCCTGCCAACTGAAATTCCTTCTTTTGTACTTCAGCTTTTCCCTCAAAAGTTGAGTTCTTTTGGTGTAAATATGTCCGCTTTTTTTGTTATCCCCTGTATCCACCCCATTTCACTTATATTATAAGGATTTTCCTTTAAAAATGAAGGAAGAAAATCAGCCATCTTGGCAATTTGCTGATACAGACTGGCCTATCTATTCCCTTATTTTGAGATGCAACCATTTTGGAACTTTGCATAGGTAATTCTCATGTTCAGCACACACAAAAATGTGTGTTGCTTTCACCCTGCAATGCTGATCTCCAATTTTAAATCAATTTCAGCATTAACCATTCCAAATGCTATTACAGCATCAGATGCCATACATTTTGATGCTGATATTTGGAGAGGGAGAGGTAATTTTTGTAGGCACCATTGTGCTAAATATGGTCATTTCTTAGTGTTTTAGTGCATTCTAGATTCAGAAGTGGATTACTTACTTTCACAACGTTCTCCAGTGTAGCCAGCCGTTTGACCACACACATACATGTTGAGCTGATCCTCACAGGTACATCCATGCTCACACGGCGTTGAGCTGCACTCATCTATCTCTGTAAAAAAAACGCATGAATAATTCATGATTAAAGTTGTTATCTCATCTGGGGTGAGAGTGAAGACTGCATTTCCCAATATCATGAGCAAGGGCCATTTCCTTCTAAAACTATTCTTCACTTAATTTAATGGTGTAGAACCTGAATATGCCACTCGCCAAGTTGCATTTTCAGGGTGTCTAGTCATAAGTTCACAAACAAAAAACCTCCCAAAATGTCCTCAAAAATATAGACTTCAAATAAAACCTGAAAAATAAAATTCCTTGCGTTGGGTTTTGGTGTGATAATTACTTTTATTACATTTTAATAGCAAGGAAATGGGAAAAGGCTCAATGTCACCTGTACAATTCACGCCATCTCCAGAGTAGCCAATGTTACACTCGCAGGTAAAGGAGCCATCTGTGTTGTTGCAAGTTGCATAAGTGTGACAGTCATTTGTGGATATCATTTCACATTCATCGATATCCGCTGAAAAAGGAGAATAAGAGCATATTAGGGACAATTATCTTTTTAAGGAGATTTTTAATTAATTTCTGACAATTTGACCAGATTCAAATTGAATGACTGAGTTAACCGTACAATTATTATGCAGGTTTATTTTCAGAATATTCTTGGCATGTTGACAACAAATATTCCAACTAAACGAGGAGCTGAAAATGGTCTGAAAAAGCCTGCCAACTGAAATTCCCTCTTTTTGTACTTCAGCTTTTCCCTCAAAAGTTGAGTTCTTTTGGTGTAAATATGTCCGCTTTTTTTGTTATCCCCTGTATCCACCCCATTTCACTTATATTATAAGGATTTTCCTTTAAAAATGAAGGAAGAAAATCAGCCATCTTGGCAATTTGCTGATACAGACTGGCCTATCTATTCCCTTATTTTGAGATGCAACCATTTTGGAACTTTGCATAGGTAATTCTCATGTTCAGCACACACAAAAATGTGTGTTGCTTTCACCCTGCAATGCTGATCTCCAATTTTAAATCAATTTCAGCATTAACCATTCCAAATGCTATTACAGCATCAGATGCCATACATTTTGATGCTGATATTTGGAGAGGGAGAGGTAATTTTTGTAGGCACCATTGTGCTAAATATGGTCATTTCTTAGTGTTTTAGTGAATTCTAGATTCAGAAGTGGATTACTTACTTTCACAACGTTCTCCAGTGTAGCCAGCCGTTTGACCACACACATACATGTTGAGCTGATCCTCACAGGTACATCCATGCTCACACGGCGTTGAGCTGCACTCATCTATCTCTGTAAGAAAAACGCATGAATAATTCATGATTAAAGTTGTTATCTCATCTGGGGTGAGAGTGAAGACTGCATTTCCCAATATCATGAGCAAGGGCCATTTCCTTCTAAAACTATTCTTCACTTAATTTAATGGTGTAGAACCTGAATATGCCACTCGCCAAGTTGCATTTTCAGGGTGTCTAGTCATAAGTTCACAAACAAAAAACCTCCCAAAATGTCCTCAAAAATATAGACTTCAAATAAAACCTGAAAAATAAAATTCCTTGCGTTGGGTTTTGGTGTGATAATTACTTTTATTACATTTTAATAGCAAGGAAATGGGAAAAGGCTCAATGTCACCTGTACAATTCACGCCATCTCCAGAGTAGCCAATGTTACACTCGCAGGTAAAGGAGCCATCTGTGTTGTTGCAAGTTGCATAAGTGTGACAGTCGTTTGTGGATATCATTTCACATTCATCGATATCCGCTGAAAAAGGAGAATAAGAGCATATTAGGGACAATTATCTTTTTAAGGAGATTTTTAATTAATTTCTGACAATTTGACCAGATTCAAATTGAATGACTGAGTTAACCGTACAATTATTATGCAGGTTTATTTTCAGAATATTGTTGGCATGTTGACAACAAATATTCCAACTAAATGAGGAGCTGAAAATGGTCTGAAATAGCCTGCCAACTGAAATTCCTTCTTTTGTACTTCAGCTTTTCCCTCAAAAGTTGAGTTCTTTTGGTGTAAATATGTCCGCTTTTTTTGTTATCCCCTGTATCCACCCCATTTCACTTATATTATAAGGATTTTCCTTTAAAAATAAAGGAAGAAAATCAGCCATCTTGGCAATTTGCTGATACAGACTGGCCTATCTATTCCCTTATTTTGAGATGCAACCATTTTGGAACTTTGCATAGGTAATTCTCATGTTCAGCACACACAAGAATGTGTGTTGCTTTTACCCTGCAATGCTGATCTCCAATTTTAAATCAATTTCAGCATTAACCATTCCAAATGCTATTACAGCATCAGATGCAATACATTTTGATGCTGATATTTGGAGAGGGAGAGGTAATTTTTGTAGGCACCATTGTGCTAAATATGGTCATTTCTTAGTGTTTTAGTGAATTCTAGATTCAGAAGTGGATTACTTACTTTCACAATGTTCTCCAGTGTAGCCAGCCGTTTGACCACACACATACATGTTGAGCTGATCCTCACAGGTACATCCATGCTCACACGGCGTTGAGCTGCACTCATCTATCTCTGTAAAAAAAACGCATGAATAATTCATGATTAAAGTTGTTATCTCTGCTGGGGTGAAAGTAAAGACTGCATTTCCCAATATCATGAGCAAGGGCCATTTCCTTCTAAAACTATTCTTCACTTAATTTAATGGTGTAGAACCTGAATATGCCACTCGCCATGTTGCATTTTCAAGGTGTCTAGTCATAAGTTCACAAACAAAAAACCTCCCAAGATGTCCTCAAAAATATAGACTTCAAATAAAACCTGAAAAATAAAATTCCTTGCGTTGGGTTTTGGTGTGATAAGTACTTTTATTACATTTTAATAGCAAGGAAATGGGAAAAGGCTCAATGTCACCTGTACAATTCACGCCATCTCCAGAGTAGCCAATGTTACACTCGCAGGTAAAGGAGCCATCTGTGTTGTTGCAAGTTGCATAAGTGTGACAGTCGTTTGTGGATATCATTTCACATTCATCGATATCCGCTGAAAAAGGAGAATAAGAGCATATTAGGGACAATTATCTTTTTAAGGAGATTTTTAATTAATTTCTGACCATTTGACTAGATTCAAATTGAATGACTGAGTTAACCGTACAATTATTATGTAGGTTTATTTTCAGAATATTCTCGGCATGTTGACAACAAATATTCCAACTAAATGAGGAGCTGAAAATGGTCTGAAATAGCCTGTCAACTGAAATTCCTTCTTTTGTACTTCAGCTTTTCCCTCAAAAGTTGAGTTCTTTTGGTGTAAATATGTCCGCATTTTTTGTTATCCCCTGTATCCACCCCATTTCACTTATATTATAAGGATTTTCCTTTAAAAATGAAGGAAGAAAATCAGCCATCTTGGCAATTTGCTGATACAGACTGGCCTATCTATTCCCTTATTTTGAGATGCAACCATTTTGGAACTTTGCATAGGTAATTCTCATGTTCAGCACACACAAAAATGTGTGTTGTTTTCACCCTGCAATGCTGATCTCCAATTTTAAATCAATTTCAGCATTAACCATTCCAAATGCTATTACAGCATCAGATGCCATACATTTTGATGCTGATATTTGGAGAGGGAGAGGTAATTTTTGTAGGCACCATTGTGCTAAATATGGTCATTTCTTAGTGTTTTAGTGAATTCTAGATTCAGAAGTGGATTACTTACTTTCACAACGTTCTCCAGTGTAGCCAGCCATTTGACCACACACATACATGTTGAGCTGATCCTCACAGGTACATCCATGCTCACACGGCGTTGAGCTGCACTCATCTATCTCTGTAAGAAAAACGCATGAATAATTCATGATTAAAGTTGTTATCTCATCTGGGGTGAGAGTGAAGACTGCATTTCCCAATATCATGAGCAAGGGCCATTTCCTTCTAAAACTATTCTACACTTAATTTAATGGTGTAGAACCTGAATATGCCACTCGCCAAGTTGCATTTTCAGGGTGTCTAGTCATAAGTTCACAAACAAAAAACCTCCCAAAATGTCCTCAAAAATATAGACTTCAAATAAAACCTGAAAAATAAAATTCCTTGCGTTGGGTTTTGGTGTGATAATTACTTTTATTACATTTTAATAGCAAGGAAATGGGAAAAGGCTCAATGTCACCTGTACAATTCACGCCATCTCCAGAGTAGCCAATGTTACACTCGCAGGTAAAGGAGCCATCTGTGTTGTTGCAAGTTGCATAAGTGTGACAGTCGTTTGTGGATATCATTTCACATTCATCGATATCCGCTGAAAAAGGAGAATAAGAGAATATTAGGGACAATTATCTTTTTAAGGAGATTTTTAATTAATTTCTGACAATTTGACCAGATTCAAATTGAATGACTGAGTTAACCGTACAATTATTATGCAGGTTTATTTTCAGAATATTGTTGGCATGTTGACAACAAATATTCCAACTAAATGAGGAGCTGAAAATGGTCTGAAATAGCCTGCCAACTGAAATTCCTTCTTTTGTACTTCAGCTTTTCCCTCAAAAGTTGAGTTCTTTTGGTGTAAATATGTCCGCTTTTTTTGTTATCCCCTGTATCCACCCCATTTCACTTATATTATAAGGATTTTCCTTTAAAAATAAAGGAAGAAAATCAGCCATCTTGGCAATTTGCTGATACAGACTGGCCTATCTATTCCCTTATTTTGAGATGCAACCATTTTGGAACTTTGCATAGGTAATTCTCATGTTCAGCACACACAAGAATGTGTGTTGCTTTCACCCTGCAATGCTGATCTCCAATTTTAAATCAATTTCAGCATTAACCATTCCAAATGCTATTACAGCATCAGATGCCATACATTTTGATGCTGATATTTGGAGAGGGAGAGGTAATTTTTGTAGGCACCATTGTGCTAAATATGGTCATTTCTTAGTGTTTTAGTGAATTCTAGATTCAGAAGTGGATTACTTACTTTCACAATGTTCTCCAGTGTAGCCAGCCGTTTGACCACACACATACATGTTGAGCTGATCCTCACAGGTACATCCATGCTCACACGGCGTTGAGCTGCACTCATCTATCTCTGTAAAAAAAACGCATGAATAATTCATGATTAAAGTTGTTTTCTCTGCTGGGGTTAAAGTAAAGACTGCATTTCCCAATATCATGAGCAAGGGCCATTTCCTTCTAAAACTATTCTTCACTTAATTTAATGGTGTAGAACCTGAATATGCCACTCGCCATGTTGCATTTTCAAGGTGTCTAGTCATAAGTTCACAAACAAAAAACCTCCCAAAATGTCCTCAAAAATATAGACTTCAAATAAAACCTGAAAAATAAAATTCCTTGCGTTGGGTTTTGGTGTGATAAGTACTTTTATTACATTTTGATAGCAAGGAAATGGGAAAAGGCTCAATGTCACCTGTACAATTCACGCCATCTCCAGAGTAGCCAATGTTACACTCGCAGGTAAAGGAGCCATCTGTGTTGTTGCAAGTTGCATAAGTGTGACAGTCGTTTGTGGATATCATTTCACATTCATCGATATCCGCTGAAAAAGGAGAATAAGAGCATATTAGGGACAATTATCTTTTTAAGGAGATTTTTAATTAATTTCTGACCATTTGACTAGATTCAAATTGAATGACTGAGTTAACCGTACAATTATTATGTAGGTTTATTTTCAGAATATTCTCGGCATGTTGACAACAAATATTCCAACTAAATGAGGAGCTGAAAATGGTCTGAAATAGCCTGTCAACTGAAATTCCTTCTTTTGTACTTCAGCTTTTCCCTCAAAAGTTGAGTTCTTTTGGTGTAAATATGTCCGCTTTTTTTGTTATCCCCTGTATCCACCCCATTTCACTTATATTATAAGGATTTTCCTTTAAAAATGAAGGAAGAAAATCAGCCATCTTGGCAATTTGCTGATACAGACTGGCCTATCTATTCCCTTATTTTGAGATGCAACCATTTTGGAACTTTGCATAGGTAATTCTCATGTTCACCACACACAAGAATGTGTGTTGCTTTCACCCTGCAATGCTGATCTCCAATTTTAAATCAATTTCAGCATTAACCATTCAAATGCTATTACAGCATCAGATGCAATACATTTTGATGCTGATATTTGGAGAGGGAGAGGTAATTTTTGTAGGCACCATTGTGCTAAATATGGTCATTTCTTAGTGTTTTAGTGAATTCTAGATTCAGAAGTGGATTACTTACTTTCACAACGTTCTCCAGTGTAGCCAGCCGTTTGACCACACACATACATGTTGAGCTGATCCTCACAGGTACATCCATGCTCACACGGCGTTGAGCTGCACTCATCTATCTCTGTAAAAAAAACGCATGAATAATTCATGATTAAAGTTGTTTTCTCTGCTGGGGTGAAAGTAAAGACTGCATTTCCCAATATCATGAGCAAGGGCCATTTCCTTCTAAAACTATTCTTCACTTAATTTAATGGTGTAGAACCTGAATATGCCACTCGCCAAGTTGCATTTTCAAGGTGTCTAGTCATAAGTTCACAAACAAAAAACCTCCCAAGATGTCCTCAAAAATATAGACTTCAAATAAAACCTGAAAAATAAAATTCCTTGTGTTGGGTTTTGGTGTGATAAGTACTTTTATTACATTTTAATAGCAAGGAAATGGGAAAAGGCTCAATGTCACCTGTACAATTCACGCCATCTCCAGAGTAGCCAATGTTACACTCGCAGGTAAAGGAGCCATCTGTGTTGTTGCAAGTTGCATAAGTGTGACAGTCGTTTGTGGATATCATTTCACATTCATCGATATCCGCTGAAAAAGGAGAATAAGAGCATATTAGGGACAATTATCTTTTTAAGGAGATTTTTAATTAATTTCTGACAATTTGACCAGATTCAAATTGAATGACTGAGTTAACCGTACAATTATTATGCAGGTTTATTTTCAGAATATTGTTGGCATGTTGACAACAAATATTCCAACTAAATGAGGAGCTGAAAATGGTCTGAAATAGCCTGCCAACTGAAATTCCTTCTTTTGTACTTCAGCTTTTCCCTCAAAAGTTGAGTTCTTTTGGTGTAAATATGTCCGCTTTTTTTGTTATCCCCTGTATCCACCCCATTTCACTTATATTATAAGGATTTTCCTTTAAAAATAAAGGAAGAAAATCAGCCATCTTGGCAATTTGCTGATACAGACTGGCCTATCTATTCCCTTATTTTGAGATGCAACCATTTTGGAACTTTGCATAGGTAATTCTCATGTTCAGCACACACAAGAATGTGTGTTGCTTTCACCCTGCAATGCTGATCTCCAATTTTAAATCAATTTCAGCATTAACCATTCCAAATGCTATTACAGCATCAGATGCAATACATTTTGATGCTGATATTTTGAGAGGGAGAGGTAATTTTTGTAGGCACCATTGTGCTAAATATGGTCATTTCTTAGTGTTTTAGTGAATTCTAGATTCAGAAGTGGATTACTTACTTTCACAACGTTCTCCAGTGTAGCCAGCCGTTTGACCACACACATACATGTTGAGCTGATCCTCACAGGTACATCCATGCTCACACGGCGTTGAGCTGCACTCATCTATCTCTGTAAAAAAAACGCATGAATAATTCATGATTAAAGTTGTTTTCTCTGCTGGGGTGAAAGTAAAGACTGCATTTCCCAATATCATGAGCAAGGGCCATTTCCTTCTAAAACTATTCTTCTCTTAATTTAATGGTGTAGAACCTGAATATGCCACTCGCCAAGTTGCATTTTCAGGGTGTCTAGTCATAAGTTCACAAACAAAAAACCTCCCAAGATGTCCTCAAAAATATAGACTTCAAATAAAACCTGAAAAATAAAATTCCTTGCGTTGGGTTTTGGTGTGATAAGTACTTTTATTACATTTTAATAGCAAGGAAATGGGAAAAGGCTCAATGTCACCTGTACAATTCACGCCATCTCCAGAGTAGCCAATGTTACACTCGCAGGTAAAGGAGCCATCTGTGTTGTTGCAAGTTGCATAAGTGTGACAGTCGTTTGTGGATATCATTTCACATTCATCGATATCCGCTGAAAAAGGAGAATAAGAGCATATTAGGGACAATTATCTTTTTAAGGAGATTTTTAATTAATTTCTGACAATTTGACCAGATTCAAATTGAATGACTGAGTTAACCGTACAATTATTATGCAGGTTTATTTTCAGAATATTCTTGGCATATTGACAACAAATATTCCAACTAAATGAGGAGCTGAAAATGGTCTGAAATAGCCTGCCAACTGAAATTCCTTCTTTTGTACTTCAGCTTTTCCCTCAAAAGTTGAGTTCTTTTGGTGTAAATATGTCCGCTTTTTTTGTTATCCCCTGTATCCACCCCATTTCACTTATATTATAAGGATTTTCCTTTAAAAAAAAGGAAGAAAATCAGCCATCTTGGCAATTTGCTGATACAGACTGGCCTATCTATTCCCTTATTTTGAGATGCAACCATTTTGGAACTTTGCATAGGTAATTCTCATGTTCAGCACACACAAGAATGTGTGTTGCTTTCACCCTGCAATGCTGATCTCCAATTTTAAATCAATTTCAGCATTAACCATTCCAAATGCTATTACAGCAGCAGATGCAATACATTTTGATGCTGATATTTGGAGAGGGAGAGGTAATTTTTGTAGGCACCATTGTGCTAAATATGGTCATTTCTTAGTGTTTTAGTGAATTCTAGATTCAGAAGTGGATTACTTACTTTCACAACGTTCTCCAGTGTAGCCAGCCGTTTGACCACACACATACATGTTGAGCTGATCCTCACAGGTACATCCATGCTCACACGGCGTTGAGCTGCACTCATCTATCTCTGTAAAAAAAACGCATGAATAATTCATGATTAAAGTTGTTTTCTCTGCTGGGGTGAAAGTAAAGACTGCATTTCCCAATATCATGAGCAAGGGCCATTTCCTTCTAAAACTATTCTTCACTTAATTTAATGGTGTAGAACCTGAATATGCCACTCGCCAAGTTGCATTTTCAAGGTGTCTAGTCATAAGTTCACAAACAAAAAACCTCCCAAGATGTCCTCAAGAATATAGACTTCAAATAAAACCTGAAAAATAAAATTCCTTGCGTTGGGTTTTTGAGTTTGTAAACGTGTATTTATTCATAAATGATTTTCAAAATACATCAGCATCAAAATATGTTTGGTATGAGTACTATGAGGTAATATTACATGTGACTCACAATCTTATAATCAGGGCGTTCATATCCCTCCGTTGTTTTACAAGCGTCATTTGGTGGTAGGTAGTTTACAATTTTCAACTCATATAATGGCCTAACAAACAAACAATTCGGCCCGGGTTTATTACTCTAAGAGTTATAGGGACTCAAAAAGAGCTAGTTACGTGATAAACAATATTTCAAGTCAGTTGGAACTTCAACCTCTAACATGATATGATTTCCAAGTTATAGTATATATGTCTGATGGCGGTTTCTGACATACAACTAGCCGATGGCTTTGATATGTTTGACTGGTAGGAATGTAATGCCAGTTTGTCTTTAGGTTAGTAATCAGATGGGTACATGGTTAGTTCAATAGCTTTGTTACATTTTGAGCAAACAGTGTTACAGAAATACAGGATGTAGTTATAAGCATACACAAGTGGACCACTACACAAGTATAGGCTGCATAGGTTGTACAAGAGTACTAGTAAGATTTGCCTATGGGTGACGCAGTCATGGCGTTACTCTCGTCGTTCAATATACATTAGGTCAGGCTTTTAGTCAATAGGTATAGGAGGATGCACGCGTCACCAGGATATTAGTGCGATGGTAATACAGTCAGTAGCACTAAGTGTTTACACACCACAACTTAGAGTAAATTCTAGACAATAAGTATACAGTACACGTATCAATGCATAGAGGCACACAGTAAGGCCTTCAGGCTATAGCCTTGCCGCGGCGCCATTTTAGATTTGACCAGGCTCTGATAAGTAGTTTAGCCATGGTCCGGAAGTTATCCTTACTGCCTTCTAGTCTACATGCAGTCGGGAGTTTATTCCACAATGATATAGCTCGATACAGTGGACATTTTCTGTAAGTAAGCTTGTTATCTGTTGGGTAGACTAATTCAGCACTGTGTGCTGAGCGTGTGACCCTACCAGTAGGATTGGCCCTTTTGATATTTATTCCAGAATCGCTGCCCATTAGCACATCTGAGTGTACGTACTTATGGACTAGCAGTACAAGCTGGAGGTCAAAACGCACATCAATGTAGTCAACATTACAATCTTTGTGCATGCCCGCAACCGGGTGCCTTAGATTTGTTTTCATACACACTCGTAAACATCTGTTCTGTACACGTTGCAATTTCTGTTGCACATTATTAGTTAGCCCGTTATATAGAAAGCCACAATAATCTATCACCGGCAAAATAGTTTGCTTATAGACCAAACAGGCTGTCTTCATAGGCATCATTTTACAGATTTTGCATAACATATGTAGTCTGTGACAGACAGTACTTATGGTTTTATTGACAGTCCTATGGAAGTTCATATCCTTGTCAATAATTATGCCCAAGTATTCATATTCTGAACAGACTGAAAGCGTGTGGCCTCCCATGGTAATAGTAAGTGGTGGGTCATGTGGGCGAGCACCAAACATCATAACCTGGGTTTTGCCTTTGTTAATGCACAGGCCACTTTTGGTGAACCAGTTGTAAATACGGGTGGTGTGATAAGTACTTTTATTACATTTTAATAGCAAGGAAATGGGAAAAGGCTCAATGTCACCTGTACAATTCACGCCATCTCCAGAGTAGCCAATTTTACACTCGCAGGTAAAGGAGCCATCTGTGTTGTTGCAAGTTGCATAAGTGTGACAGTCGTTTGTGGATATCATTTCACATTCATCGATATCCGCTGAAAAAGGAGAATAAGAGCATATTAGGGACAATTATCTTTTTAAGGAGATTTTAAATTAATTTCTGACAATTTGACCAGATTCAAATTGAATGACTGAGTTAACCGTACAATTATTATGCAGGTTTATTTTCAGAATATTGTTGGCATGTTGACAACAAATATTCCAACTAAATGAGGAGCTGAAAATGGTCTGAAATAGCCTGCCAACTGAAATTCCTTCTTTTGTACTTCAGCTTTTCCCTCAAAAGTTGAGTTCTTTGGTGAAAATATGTCCGCTTTTTTTGTTATCCCCTGTATCCACCCCATTTCACTTATATTATAAGGATTTTCCTTTAAAAATAAAGGAAGAAAATCAGCCATCTTGGCAATTTGCTGATACAGACTGGCCTATCTATTCCCTTATTTTGAGATGCAACCATTTTGGAACTTTGCATAGGTAATTCTCATGTTCAGCACACACAAAAATGTGTGTTGCTTTCACCCTGCAATGCTGATCTCCAATTTTAAATCAATTTCAGCATTAACCATTCCAAATGCTATTACAGCATCAGATGCAATACATTTTGATGCTGATATTTGGAGAGGGAGAGGTAATTTTTGTAGGCACCATTGTGCTAAATATGGTCATTTCTTAGTGTTTTAGTGAATTCTAGATTCAGAAGTGGATTACTTACTTTCACAACGTTCTCCAGTGTAGCCAGCCGTTAAACCACACACATACTTGTTGAGCTGATCCTCACAGGTACATCCATGCTCACACGGCGTTGAGCTGCACTCATCTATCTCTGTAAAAAAAACGCATGAATAATTCATGATTAAAGTTGTTATCTCTGCTGGGGTGAAAGTAAAGACTGCATTTCCCAATATCATGAGCAAGGGCCATTTCCTTCTAAAACTATTCTTCACTTAATTTAATGGTGGAGAACCTGAATATGCTACTCGCCAAGTTGCATTTTCAGGGTGTCTAGTCATAAGTTCACAAACAAAAAACCTCCCAAAATGTCCTCAAAAATATAGACTTCAAATAAAACCTGAAAAATAAAATTCCTTGCGTTGGGTTTTGGTGTGATAAGTACTTTTATTAAATTTTAATAGCAAGGAAATGGGAAAAGGCTCAATGTCACCTGTACAATTCACGCCATCTCCAGAGTAGCCAATGTTACACTCGCAGGTAAAGGAGCCATCTGTGTTGTTGCAAGTTGCATAAGTGTGACAGTCGTTTGTGGATATCATTTCACATTCATCGATATCCGCTGAAAAAGGAGAATAAGAGCATATTAGGGACAATTATCTTTTTAAGGAGATTTCAATTAATTTCTGACAATTTGACCAGATTCAAATTGAATGACTGAGTTAACAGTACAAAGTGTATGCACGTTTCTTTTCAGAATATTGTTGGCATGTTGACAACAAATATTCCAACTAAATGAGGAGCTGAAAATGGTCTGAAATAGCCTGCCAACTGAAATTCCTTCTTTTGTACTTCAGCTTTTCCCTCAAAAGTTCAGTCCTTTTGGTGTAAATATGTCCGCTTTTTTTGTTATCCCCGGTATCCACCCCATTTCACTTATATTATAAGGATTTTCCTTTAAAAATGAAGGAAGAAAATCAGCCATCTTGGCAATTTGCTGATACAGACTGGCCTATCTATTCCCTTATTTTGAGATTCAACCATTTTGGAACTCTGCGTAGGTAATTCTCATGTTCAGCACACACAAAAATGCTTGTTGCTTTTACCCTGCAATGCTGATCTCCAATTTTAAATCAATTTCAGCATTAACCATACGAAATGCTATTACAGCATCAGATGCAATAAATTTTGATGCTGATATTTGGAGAGGGAGAGGCAATTTTTGTAGGCACCATTGTGCAAAATATGGTCATTTCTTAGTGTTTCAGTAAATTCTAGATTCAGAAGTGGATTACTTACTTTCACAACGTTCTCCAGTGTAGCCAGCCGTTTGACCACACACATACATGTTGAGCTGATCCTCACAGGTACATCCATGCTCACACGGCATTGAACTGCACTCATCTATCTCAACTAAAATAATTTGAAATAGTGTAAATTCGGCTTAAGTCAGAGACACACCTTGATATTGACACTTGATTCCCTCTATATTTAGATATTTTAATCTCTATATTTGTGAATAGTTGTCTTATAATTGTCTTATTTCACCTTACTAAATAGCACTAGAAGTCTTTTTGTACATGTGGATAACTTGAATTCCAAGTGTTCATATCATCCCTGCAAACAAAATCTCAATCCAAACTCTCGCCATTCACTTTTCTCCTGTGTCTATCTCGTGTATACAGCTTGTGCCTTTATCAGGAAATTCACCCATTTCCAAGTTGTTGTATTTTAGTTATGTTCTGGGGACTTTCAGAGGAAGAGAGAAGTTGGATTGTAATGTTACATAATACCATCAGTCTATCAGCCGTTCTGAGGTATTGTCATTTGTCCTATCTTGGTATCATTATTTATGTTATTTTACATACCTGTTAAAATAAAATTTGATTGGCCAATTAGTATGCTAACTTCATAGCGATTATCTGTAATGCATATGTATACACATTTTTATGCAAGTATGGTTAGAAACAGATCCACTTTTTCATAACCCTGCCACTGCAGGGTCACCTAGTGACAGCCAGGGGAACAACTGATCTATCATGGCTACTGGACACTGCTGCTGTCTAGTGCACCTGGTGATATATATATTTGTTTTGTGGTTGCTAGGGCAGCCCCAGGGCTTGGTTACTGTTTAGCTTGCTTGTCGTCACACAGAGAGGTTGGGCTAAATGTATACGCTTGTCTGTGTGTGAGTGTGGGTTTGAGTATGACGGGTTAAAGAATAAATGTCCGCAGTGCTCGGCCCGTACAAGGGGACAAAGGCGCTTTTGGACTTAGACCACAAAGGGAGCACGGACAGCATTTAGAAGCCATTGCTAGAACCCGGCTCCCCGAGCATTTGGCGGGAGGAGGCGGTGAAGTTGCAAATCAAGCTGCCTGAGGAGAAAGCGCTTTTGCTGAAGCGTAAAGCTGAGTTGCAGGATTTGGAGAGCCTGTTGGAGGAGTTAAACATGGAGAACGAGAGAATCAAGCAAAAGTTGGCGAAGCGTTCACGAACGCAGCGCTTCCGACGTCAACACATCAGAGCAAACATCACCTCCCCTTCTCTTCTACACCTCTTGGACCTGGGGGATAATCCATCCCTGGCTTCCTCGACTCTACAGGCAGGTATTTAATCTGTAGGCTTGGGCCTACAGGCTCTGGGCTTAGGAGGAGGTGCTAGTTCATTGATACCAGCCACAGGTGTTTGGTGGAGTGGGCCGATCGAGTGAGTCTGCTCACCGCAAGCGTTCACACCACTTGATTCACCCGGATTTCCATCTGCCTATTGATAAAAGTTAGGAGGAAATGTCGTACCAGGAACTCATGTACGGTATGGTCAGCGTGACACAGTGCAAATGATCCCCAGTTCTCACTTGAGGGGTACCTTGAGCATTTTAAATATATTACCCTCAAAGGGATTAAGCCCACTTATGTCAATAAGGTGGTAGCCAATGTCAAAATGATGTAACCACCAAGGTGACAGTGGGTCAGATCAGCTACATGATGGCAGAACACACTGCGAATGCCACACATTTTGGCATAGAGAACACTAGGGCGTGTGTGGAGACCATTAGACTCCTCAAACCACAGAATTCTCACGTCCAGGGTGGTCGTCTGAACTAGGGGCCAGGAGGGAGTGGCAGTAAGGCTCCTAGTAGGTACCACGGGTTGTTTGAAGAAACCCTTCCCTGAACAAAATTGTTATACTGGTTAGGAAGCTGATAAAGAATGCTGAAGAATGATGGTAACTATGTTAAGATCTGTTCGGTAGTTAATTTTATATGAATTTTCGAAAAATAAAAGTTTCAGCCATTTAGCATTTTTCATTTTCAATAGCCAATGGGCCAATTTCAGAGTGATATTACACTTATTTTGATGACAATTCCCAGTTGAAAAAATGATATTTTCCAATCAACTATATATTGACATTGCATTAATATCTTCAGAATATGTTCAGACATATTTGTATTGGAATATTGTACCCTCTAACATGGCAGAAATACCAATCCCTTACCACTGAAAATGGCCATTCTGCCATCTTGACCCCGTACCTAGTTCAAGGAAAACATACTTGAGGACTTTTCTATTTCATGTAATGTATCTACATGTTACATAGAGCATGAAAAAATTATCTCAGATCATTTCCTATGTGTATCTTTTGAGTCATATTCATTTAAAAATTGCACGATCACTAATATGTACGTTTGTCACAAATGCTATACTGCAAATGGTGCCATAGATTGTTAACTAGCAGTCCAATCCTCTTGTAATTCGAAACACATACTACCCATGACATGTCAACATCAATACCATAATAAAATATTTTGGAAATCAACTTTATTTTTTTAAAGCTTACCAGTATGCTATATAGGATTTGTATAGAAAAATAACTATGATTTAATTTTGCCACTGCACCATCCATAGAATTGCTTAGCTCTGTTCAGATGGTTGTAATAACTATTTTAAACTTCAGTGTGAGGGGCGGGGAGAACTTTTTTTTTCAATAATAATATGTTTTTTAACCTAACATTTTCTATTAACTGCTACAAAAGTAATAATTTTTAATAATTTGTGTTCGTCCCGGGGACCACAGTGAAGCCTGATGTGTATCCTTATCAATGGTGCTGGTATATTTCATGTGCAATGTATGGTGCAATGGGAAATCCAGTTCATATGACACAGAGTCAAATCAGCAGCAGGAAAACAGGTGACAAAACCTGTAATTTGACCCAAAGTGACCCCTAGTGAAGACCCATTTGCACATGTATAGCAAGTACAACCTACTTAATACCAATGATATTTCAAACTAGCAGATCCATATCTTTCTATTGAGGGGTTTGAGATTTCTGTCCATTAATTTGCCTTGTCTCTGGAGGCTTGTAAAGATTGACATTTTTTCTCTGAGGATTGGCGATTTCGCAGCTATGACTCGCTTAAATGCGCGGTACCTACTCCTAGGATCTGGTGGCCTGATGATGTGTGTGCCATAAGTTACAGGTATGCTGTGTGTACCACAGTACTCACAAGGCTAGGGGAGGCTGCAGTAGTGGGAATGGTAACCATGGTAACCAGAAGCAGTGGTACCAGCAGCAGAGCTATCAACCACAGCAGATACAGCAACAGCAGTATCAACAGCAGTATCAACAGTAGTATCAACAGCAGTATCAACAGCCGCAGTATCAGCAGGGGGCACCGACAGAGTTACCAGTGAACAATGGTGGTGACTTTGACTCTTACGGATAAGCACTTTCTGAAGCGTTGACTTGTTTTTTAAGTGTAAATGATATATTGTAGGCATATTGTGATAATGCCCCTCCATGGGACACCTCTAAGATGCATATGGATGCAAGCTGTGAGTGCTCAACTAAAGCGCCCGGGCTGGTGCCATATGTTGTCAGGCGCGGCGCGTAGTGAGGGAGGTTTAATAGGGGATGTCAATAGTTTATTCCTATTGGACGGGGTTATCTATGGGTTTGACATAATTGACCCTTATGCAGAGGTAGCCCCTTACAAATCTGGTAATTATAGCTTAGCTACAGTTGATGCCGTGGATTTCATAATGATATTAACTGCCGTGAGCAACAGCTGGGTAAGCTATCTCAGGTAGTTTCTAAACCTCATTGCGTTCATGCTCTAGGAGCAGTGGAGAAGGCTTCTGGCGCTTATCACATTATCACAGATGCAAACAAACCAGATGGGACCTTAATAAACAATTTCAAGTCACAAACTTTAAAAACTTTAAGTTCCAACGCATGGATGATATGTGTGCAGAGCTTACTCCTGGATGTGTACATATACTTTACCATATATTGTTAATAGTCTCGCAGACTCTGTAACGAGATATATGAGGAGCTACGGTATTCATAACCCTGCCACTGCAGGGTCACCTAGTGAGAGCCGGGGGAACTACTGATATATCATGGCTACTGGACACTGCTGCCACCTGGTGGTATATATTTGAACTGTGGTTGATCCATTGAAAATTAGTTATTTATCATAAATGATATTTAATCAGTGGTCCTACTAGAGGAGATGTGTACAAATGCTATGCAAAAATCTGAATTAAAATATATTCAGTAGTAAGTGCTTGGGAGGGAGGGAAAGTTGAAAAAGTATTTTCAACCCTGCTGCTCTATATATAGCCACTGGGACGAGTGGCACTCATACTCAGTAAACACAGGGCCTGCAGTGCACAGGGTAATCACCCTGTGTGCAGCAGGGCACGCTGAGACAAGGAAAGCCATGACATTCAACCAACCATATATCGTTAACTATATTTATCAGCCACTTAATTATTTTGCCATTGAAATATTTGATTTAATGCCTGCCTATGGATGAACTTTAAATTTTGATAATGTAAGGTATTAATCCCTTTACCATGACCTTCACAATGCTCAATTTCCGGGAGAGATTTGACAAATTATGTCAAAATTTTAAAATTGCATTTAGTGTGTGAATATGGCTTCTTTGAAAATACAAAATACCATTTTTTATTTATTGAAGTTATCTTAGCCAGGTGCTACTTGGAAGTTTTGTTTCGGCCATACCCTTTAAACCATGAGACATATAAAAAATGGTATGGGCACAAAGTATGCCCTAATATGTATAGAATGTTCCTGGTGAAAGAAATTTAATGAAAAACCCATAGGTTAGCCCGGAAAAGACAATGTCTGAAAAGTATAGAATGCTCCCATACTCTACAGTATGTGCCACTCTCGACCTATGAACACAGTGCCTGTGCCCGGGACACGCAGGGCCGACTGTAGTTAACCCCCTACCTTAGGGTTTGGGTATTGTTTAGATGCTTGCTTGTCGTCACCGAGAGAGGTTGGGTGGAATGTATATATATGCTTGTGTGCTTGTAACCTGCTCACGATGTTGCATTTTTTCTTTGTATGAATTATAATAAACATAGGCCGTTGATTGTCTACTTCCACAAAATCCACATGTTCCCTTGTCCATGATTTCAAGCCAGAATTCCTCGACAGTGTCAGTTATGTTCATAAAGAACCCTTAGCCGTCTAAAAAAAAATCCAGTCAACCCACCAATCTTTGTAAAATAATGAACCTCTTGTTGTAATATTTTGTGTAAATATATCCTCTTTTTTCCCCTGTATCCACCCCATTTCACTTGTATTATGAGCAATTTTCTTTTAAAAAAATGGAAACCAGCCATCTTGGTAATTTGCTGATATAGACTGGCCTATGTTAGGGTGGCTGGAGGATCGAGCTGAGCACCCAGTCTGTATCTGATCCTATGTTAAATGACCCTTTTATGATGTATTCCCATTCTGGCTAGGGAGCAGATAGAGACTTCTAGTAATTTGGTATCTAGAGATCTTGAATGGGTCTATCATATACAGGCTGGAATAAGCATAATGAATTATATTACATAATGTAATTCAGGGACAATGTTGACCAACCTTCAGATTTCGAGTCTATTTTGAGCTCTATAGCTGGGTTATCTCTTAAACCTGTGCTTTAAGAGAATTTTCACTGCTGGATGGGAAATCCATGTATCAACAAGATTCTTTTTTTGTTTGAAGCCTTTTGAATGCAGGTATCCAATGAAAAGTCTTGTTATCGCCTGACAAAATTATGTCTTATTCAGATAAGCTATCTAAAATAATGATTTTTATACTTCAATATTTTATAGAAACCATTAATTGGAAATTAAACAGCCTAACGCCTGCCAGCGTCAGGCAATCTCCTAGGGGTAATGTGAGGATTCTAATCAGTTTAGACACATTGTAACACCAGGTGGTAGCAGTGAGTAGCATACATTAAATATGAGTGGGATTGGTGCATGGAGAGAGGCAGGACCATTGATTTAGTAGAGTTACCCCAGGTGGAGTGGTGGTACAGTAAGGAGACAGCGCTAAACCATAGTCGTTGGCATGGCACAAATTTGAAACCTGTCAGAAGGTTTATCAAGGTGGGGTAGGTTCAAACAACCATAGCTAATTCCCTATTTGATGCATGCTCATACCAAAAGTAGTTTCGGAAATGTAGATATTAGGGCTATTGGTAGATATGAATCTCTTTTAGGTCATATGGTTTTATAAAAATGGTCTGGCCACCCTACCTATGTATTCCCTTATTTTGAGACACAGCCATTTTGGAACTTTACATGAGTGATTTTCACATTCAGCACACACAAAAATATGTGTTGCTTTTACCCTGCAATGCTGATCTCAAATCTTAAATCGATTCAGCATTAGCCATTCTAAATTGTATTACAGCATCAAATGCAGTACATTTTGCCGATATTTTAAGACAGAAAGGTCATTTCTGTAGGCATCATAGTGCAAAATATGGTCATTTCTTAGTGTTTTATAAAAATCTAGATTCAGAAGTGGATTACTTACTTTCACAACGCTCTCCAGTGTAGCCAGCCGTTTGACCACACACATACATGTTGAGCTGATCCTCACAGGTACATCCATGCTCACACGGCGTTGAGCTGCACTCATCTATCTCTGTAAAAAAGACACATGAATAATTCATGATTAAAGTTGTTATCTCTGCTGGGGTGAGAGTAAAGACTGCATTTCCCAATATCATGAGCAAGGGCCATTTCCTTCTAAAAGTATTCCTCACTTAATTTAATGGTATAGAACCTGAATATGCCACTCGCCAAGTTGCATTTTCAGGGTGTCTAGTCATAAGTTCAGATACAAAAAAAATGTAGACTTCAAATTCCTTGTGTTGGGTTTTGTGTGATGAAATACTATTATAACATGTTAAAAGCAAGGAATGGGAAAAGGCTGAATGTCACCTGTACAATCGATGCCGTCTCCAGAGTAGCCAATGTTACACTCGCAGGTAAAGGAGCCATCTGTGTTGTTGCAAGTTGCATTAGTGTGACAGTCGTTTGTCGTCCCCATTTCACATTCATTGATATCCGCTGAAATAGCAAAATAATAGCATATTAGAGGCATTTGTCCTTTTAAAGAGATTTTGATTAATTTCTAATAATTTGACTAGATTAAAATTGAATGACTGAGCCAACAGCACAATTTTTATGCACGTTTCTTTTTCCGAATATTTTTGGCATGTTGACAACAAACATTATAAATGAGAACCTGAAAATGGTCTGAAATGGTCTGTGAACTAAAATTCCTTCTTTTTGACTTTTTGGTCAAAAGTTGAGTTTTTATTGGTGTAAGTTTATATGTCCCCCTTCTTTCCCTGTATCCAAACATTTCACTTATATTAAAGGCATTTTTTGTAAAACGAATGAAAATCAGCCATCTTGGCAATTTGCAGATATAGACTGGCCTATCTCAGTGGGCACACAATTGTGCTCAATGTTGAATCAACGTTGAATTAACATTGAATCAACATTGACAACCATTTATCAATGTTGATTCAATGCTCTGTGCCCACTGGGATATATTCCCTAATTTTGATATGCAGCCATTTTGGAACTTTGCCTAGGTAATTTTCATGTTCATCACACGCAAAAATATGTGTTGCGTTCACCCAGCTGTTCATCCCCAGTCTATACAGAAACTCTCCTAACAAGTTAGGGCCCTACAGGCTACACTCACATTAGATAAGCAAATTTATCCAAAATCATAAGGGTTCAAAAATTTAATTACAATGTGTTAATGAGAATCTTGCAAAGTAACAAAGTAAAATAAATTATCAAACTTAAAAATAAATCTTGATCTTATAGTTGTAACTGCATGCATAGTAAAATTGATTTTAGCATTAACCATTCCAAATCCGTTTACAGCATCATGTGCAATACATTTTTATGCTGATATTTTCAGACCGGAAGGTCATTATAGTGCAAAATATCGAAATTTCTTAGTGTTTTAATAAATTCTAGATTCAGAAGTGGATTGCTTACTTTCACAACGCTCTCCAGTGTAGCCAGCCGTTTGACCACACGAGTAACCATTGACCTTTTCCTCACAGGTACATCCATGCTGACATGGCGTTGAGTTGCACTCATCTATCTCAGCTAAAATAAAAGAAAATAGGGTAGATTCACCTTAAGTCGGACACGCACCTAGAAATGGACACTTGATTCTCTGTATATTTAGGCACTTTAATCTCTATATTTTTTGTTTCACAATTTCTCAATTTATTCAACTAAAAAGCACTAGAAGTCTTTTCCCAGCCAACACACCCAAATGGGCCCCATATGGGCGTGTCTCTGGGCACCATGGGCTAGCCCATATCTGGGTATTAGCTGGTAATTGTCTGGGCTTCCAGATGGGGCCCATCTTGGCTCAGCCAAGAATATCAACATGTCATGTTCGCACTGCAAATCCTTCAATTCATACTCTTTTCTGAAAATATTCAATTAATTAACATTTTAAATTGACAATATATGTGTAAAAGTGGGTTTCATCTGGGTTGGAAATGGGCAAACTTGGCAAAGGTATCCCTGAGTTTCCCATGGGCTCAGCATGGGCAGCCAGATAGGGCCCAGGTGGGCTGAGCCCATGTACTGAACTTAGTTTTTAATGGATTTCTTGCATTGCAGATATTTTGATTTATCCTCACTTGTCCCATTTTTCTAGAAAATGCAATTTCAAATAATTTTTCTCATGCTATGTTGTCTACCTGGGTTTCACATGGGCTAGCGCTGGGCTAAGTGGGCTGAGGTCTGTATTAGTTTTCCATGGGCTTGGTGTGGGTTGCCAGGTGGGCCCCATGTGGGCTAACCCACCAACTTCAGTTTCTGGGCTAATTCTACCAACACAACTGTCATGATTACGTTTCAAAGACCTTTCCCCAAAAGAATGGGGTTCACCTGGGCTAAGGGAGTGGTCATTTTTTAACAACAGGGGGGGGGGTCGGTGGATTTTTGCGCGAGCGGGTCGAAATTTCTTTGGTCCCCCCGTAGAAGGGGTCACAAATTTTTCTGTCACCCCCCTAGGCAGGTTGAAAATGAGCGCGGACGACCACTTTGAGCTATAGTAACGCGCGAGCTTTTTCGCTAAAAAGGGGTGTAATTTTTTTGGTCCCCCCCTCAAGAGGGGTCCAAATTTTTTTGGTCCCCCCCCTTCAAGGGGTCCAAATTTTTTTGGTCCCCCCCCCAAATCCACCAACCCCCCCTGTTGTTAAAAAATGACCACTCCCTAAGTCTGGGCTAAGTGGGCAAGTATCTGAGCTTACCACTAGATGTCATCATTGAGAATTTGATTTCCTATAGACATTTTCTTGTCTTTATTACAATGAGCCATAAATTCACATGAGCCATAAATTCACAATTCCTTTAAAACCATTGAAATGATACAGTTTTCACATTACGTTCATATTATACGAAATTGTCTACACAAGTTTGCATACGAATAGAGAAATGAGGAGCATTCTGATACTGACACCTTTCCCCAGGACATAGTACATAATCCCAGGGCTCCCTCCAGTATCACTATCAGACTCACAGGAACTCTGACTGTGTCACCCAATGTGATCAGAGTTGTAGTTAGTCAAAGGATGCATTTTTCTTCTCCTCCTTGAATAAAGGGATGATACTAAATGCAGATAAATTAATTGACTCACTTGAATACTTGTTGGTAACTACTCTTAACATGTATGGTCATCAACTACATAACAATTAAGCTTATAGCTAAAGAAAATGTTGTGTCTGTCCCCCCAGCCCCCAGCTCCCACCCCCCCCCCCAATTACGTGTTCCCCAAATAAAGGAGCCCACCTGGGTCCCACTTAGATCTGAACAGGGCCAGCCCACTTCAAACCTGGGCAAGCCCTTCTGGGCCCCACCTGATAGCCCCGGTCAAAACAAAGCGGGCCCCAGATGGACAGCCCATATGGGCCCCATAAGGCAGCCCATCTGTGACCCATCTAGGGCCCACTAGGGTGTGTTGGCTGGGTTTGTACATGTGGATAACTAGAAACTCATATCATCCCTGCAAACATAATCTCAATCGCAACTCATGACTTTCTGGTGTCAAAAATTGTGAATTTTAAGTTGGTTTTTGGGACTTTTTTTTTTGTAACATTTCAAAAATACACATCTGCATTGAACATGTCACTTCTAAGGCTCACTTTTCTCCTGTGTCTATCTTGTGTATACAGCTTCTACACACATTTCTTACTTGTGTTCTTTTGAGTTATGTTTGAGGGGATGGTATGTGAATCTACTGTATGTCAGTTTTATTTCATTGGTGAGTCACAGATTGTCTCGGCAGTTAGTCAACCACAGAATGGACTGCCAAGGTGTGGGGACTTTCAGAGCAGAAGGGAAGTTGGGGATGTAATGTTACATAATACCATGTGTCTATCATCCCTTCCGATGTATTGTCATTTGTCCAAACTTGGTATCATTACCCTCCAATTATGCACGGCACCCCAATCAAAAATACGCTTACTCATTAACAAATGATCCAGGCAATCTTTTGGGGAAGTTTAGGAAAAATCTGATGACTTTTACTACTATTTGATTATGTAAGGAAATAATGAAAATACATTCCAATTTTTCATTAAATGATGACATTTCCCCCCAGAATGCAGGTTGATAAATCTCTGAAAATATTTTTAGAATAAAAGTATATATCCTTAGGGCTGTGTCTCACGACCTTGAGCCAATGTTTTTGTCTCTGACCGGGTGCCGTCTCTGACCGGGTGTCGTCTCTGACCAGGTGCCGTCTCTGACCAGGTGTCAGAAAAACCTGTTTTTTAAATGTTAACCTATACTCATATGTATAGGGATATGTAAAAACGTTATGGCAGCTGTTATGTAATTATTATTAGCCTCCTGCTGTTGGTAGAACATAACTAAACTCCCAAAGTGACATCCGGTCAGAGACGGCACCCGGTCAGAGACGGCACCTGGTCAGAGACGGCACCCGATCAGAGACAAAAACATTGGGCCAAGGTCGTGAGACACAGCCTTATGTTCATTTAGTGATGTTTCAGAATGCTGTGGTTATTGTTTGATAGAAAATAAAATCATAGAAATCTTTACATTATTTTCGTTTTCATAATGTAAAATTTAAGTACTGTTATTTGTCAAAATTCCATATTTAAGAAAGCAGCGTGGCAACCCCTACTTTTTTTTCATTTTCTGTTTTAAAATGATCTAGGGTGTTTCTTGAGGGTGAGCGGGTAAGAAAATTTCGTTAAAGAAGTGTACACAGAGGGATGATAATTTATAAATAAAAACATGTTCATGAGTATAAAAAAACAAGGGTTGAATTCTCACTTTCACAGTTTCCGGTGTAGCCCGGTATACACTCGCATGTCCAGAAATTGACATTATTGACACACGTCCCTCCGTTCACGCATGGATCAGACTCACACTCATTGATGTCAGCTGAAAGTAAAATTGGATTGAATTGAATTGAATTTCTTTTATTTACCCTGGCAGAGTGTTGGCCTAGGAGACTGTGTTATACAAACACCAGCAGTTCCAATGAGCGGAGGTAATAGGGGCAAGTAAGCCCTTTTAATATAGTAGTAGCAAGGAAACACTCATTTAAGAGCATGTCCCTGCTATATATAACTTACCTACTTTGGTTTTATAAAGTTTTTATTCGAATGTTATACTTCTAATGGTATTATTACCAAAATTAGGTTAGTATTATAACTTGAGCATGGGTTTCCTCCTTACGGAGAAAAGGAAGTAATATATGTGAGTGTGTTTCACTAGAAACACACCCCCATATATGGGCACATATATGCAAGGGCATAATAAAGAGAAAAAGGTTCAACATTTGTGGGTTTCTTGAAAGGTTACCCAGTAAACAAAAAAACGTTATATATCATTAAAAAATGTTTCCTACAGTGTGGAAAACGTTTGAAAAAAACGGAAATATAACATTATGTAACACAAATGTGTTGACTCCAATTAACGTACATTAACGTTATACCAAAACGTTTGAATGTTGTTGAACTTTTTTTTGGCTAAATAAAAATGTTTAAAGAAAACTATTCTATGTGATAAAATGTGCCGGAAAACTTCCGCAAAGCTGTAGTATTGGGGGGGCATGCTGGGAAAATAGGACCTCTTGTGAGACTCAAACCCATGAAGGTGGGCCTCAGGAACCGGCGCTTGGACCACCCAGCCATGGTGTCTGTACACTGTCAGAAGTTTGTGTAGCTCTTACTCTATAGGGAGGCTAAGTCTCGCGATAAAGTGTTGTCTTAATTTTTTTGCCGGTTCTAACTAAAAATACCCACAATTTAATTACCCTAAAAAGGCCCAAGATCTGGAATTTTATGCCCCAACTCTCTATATTAGTGGAGATATGGGGGGTCAAAAAATTTCGCCCATCCTTCAGGCCTGCGGGCGATAATAGGGGGAGCCCGTAGGGGCCCGTAAGTTGCCGATCACATGACGAGACTTAGCCCCCCTATAATGAACGGCTTGTGAGCTCTCTAAGGCTATAACGCACGGCCAACTGTTTTTTTAAATAGCTATACACACAGAATAGCTATTTAACATATTTGCTATGAAATACACAGAATTGTATTATGTATAATGTATTTTCTTTTACTATATTAGAAATTGTCATTGTTTGAATATGCCGTCTGCACTGTTACATAGCAAGACAGGGCCATGCTTCAGTATGAATAAATGAATAATAACTAAATCAAACTCATATTTATCACTTTTGCCGAAATTCATTCTAATGAATGTTGACAATTACTGAGCATAGACTCTCTTACAGATGCAGGTTTTGAATCACTTGCGACGTCACTCAAAGAAGCAGAGTTTTCCTAGCATATGCCACATATTTGAGGATAATGTAACTTAATGGACGTTGCTTAGAATAAGCAATTTGTCTTGATGCCTTAAAAAATATGCTAGACAAATAGGTTATGCTGTGGCATTGTAAGGACCACTTTTGCGTCTTTGCAAAAACTTTTTTATCCCACATAGTCCGGCAGTATAGTACCATGACCCGAAATTCTCAGGTATAGTATTTTTCTCTCTTGATTATTCATCTATAGGGTCTGGGTAAGTATTTCCAGGGGGGTGTGAACATGCCACCCTTGAGCATTTTTTATTATTCATGGTTGCCTAGCAACCAATAAATTTTGACAAAAATGCTTAGATACATGCATTTAGGTAGTTCATATGGAATATTTAAGTTTACCTACCCCCCCTAATTCTACCCCAAGGAATCCTTTAAAATCATTTTCTTGTTGCTAGGTTACTTAGTTGCCTAGCAACAGCAGTTTTATCATATAAATCCTTAGCAACAGGTATAAATACTGATCACAGGAAACATTGAAGTTTACCTACCCCCCCTAATTCTACCCTGAGCAATTCATTGGTGTTGTTGACATGCTGCTAGGTTACTTAGTTGCCTAGCAAAAGCAGTTTTATCATATAAATCCTTAGCAACGGGTATAAATACTGATCACAGGAAACATTGAAGTTTACCTACCCCCCCTAATTCTACCCTGAGGAATTTATTGGTGTTGTTGACATGTTGCTAGGTTACTTAGTTGCCTAGCAACAGCAGTTTTATCATATAAATCCTTAGCAACAGGTATAAATACTGAACAAAGGGGACATTAGTTTACCTACCCCCCCTAATTCTACCCCAAGGAATCCATTGGTGTTGTTGACATGTTGCTAGGGTACTTAGTTACTTAGCAACAACAGTTTTGCCATTGAATTACCTGGTAACCATGGCAACCAGCATACCAAGAATCAAAATAATGCCATTTAAAATATTCACTAATGCAAAGTTAATTTTTAAAATGTTTAAACACTCAATTAATTCATCTTTTTAACATTAAAAAAATACCAAACTAATTAGTACTAAATCAAAATTGAAGGGCTAACTCCATAAAATCACATAACAACAAAGATGGCCGCCACCAGCAGACCAAGTCCTCAAAGTCACGCATGTCATCCACCATTTGTGGCATTCCCTAAGGTAAGCAACCACATATTTCCTATCAAATGTTGTGTATTAGCTATTATAGATCAATCCTAGCCTTGTTATTATATTGCATTGATGAAAATTAGTGAGAAAAACATGAATTATGTTGAAATATTCATAATGACTAATCAAATTGTTATCTGAAAGCACCAAATTGCATTAAATATTGCATTAAATCTGTTCACAAATGGCAATATATGATGAAATACCATGGTAGATACGGCCAGAATTTCATAGAGTCATGATGGTTTACCCTAATTTGGGTATGCTGATTTCGAATTTTTATGTACAGAATGCAGTAATGGCCATAAAGAGGTCAGAAATGAAGTCAAAGGTCAAGGTCACTGAAAGTCTTTGTAAGCTCAGAAAAAGCACCTGTCTTGTTACCCGGTACAACTTTTGGTGCTGTCTATAGTCTAGATGACATGATGTAAAGTCACTGTGCCTGTCTAGAGTCACTTAGGATCTTGTAGAATCACGGGGGGGTATGTAGAGTTACTGGAGGCCTTTAAGAATAAAGGATAATAACAGGAAAAGGTGCCCCTAACTTGCATGTTTAGTATCACAGGGTCTACCTCACCAGAGACCTTTAAAATGATAGATGATAATAATGGGACAGGGTGCCCCTAACTCTCCCAGTTAGTATCACAGATTCTACTCCTCCAGAGATGGTAGTGATGTAGACATGATGGTAGCGATGTAGACTTGAGGGTGATGATGTAGACATGATGGTAGTGATGTAGATGTGATGGTAGTGATGTAGACATGATGGTAGTGATGTAGACATAAGGGTAGTGATGTAGACATGATGGTAGTGATGTAGACGTGATGGTAGTGATGTAGATGTGATGGTAGTGATGTGGACATGAGGGTGGTGATGTAGCCATGATGGCATTTTAGAAGGACATTGCCACTGTCCTGCATGTTTTCGCAAAGACTGTGGAAACCATGTGGGGTTTTTTTACCCTTTACTCCGCGTGAGAGACCACTGTATGCTACTTGCATTACTCATGTTGGCTATATTTTTGTACCAGAAATTTAAATCTGTGAACGGACTCTATTATGAAAAGCATAGATCTGTGTTGTGTGTAATCTATGGTCAATAAACCTTTCAAAATTCAAAACTTCCACTTCATGAGGCCATTCAAGAATAAAAGCATAGTTTCTCATCATCACGCATCATAAAAATCAGGTTTTAAGAAAAACTTAATTTTTTGCTGATTTTTGATGAAAGATATGATAAAAATCGAAGTCACCAAAAATCAAAAGCAAATATTAGCATATTTGGTATCAAATTAATGATAATACTGCCAATAATGCAATGGGATAGAAATAATTTATATATTTTCCCACTTTCAAAGATACATAAGTTCTTAATTACTAAAATGTGAATTCTGGTCGTGAAAACCATATTTATCACCCTATTTTAGCCTGCAGGTAAAAAGAACAAAAAGACAAATCCTCCCTACTCATATTTCTTCAGTCGTTGGTGACGAGAAACCACTTTTTTCTTGGTGGCCTAACTGATTGAAGGTATATGGTGAAAATGCACTTTGTACTATTGTACCACCAATTATGTATTCATCATGTTGATCACCGCACACGGTTCATTACTATATCATAGTAGATATGGCGGACATTCAACACCTGTATGTGTATGAGACCTGTGGGGTGTTTCACAAAGATAAAATTAATTTTACATGTTTTCTAAGACCAACTTGATATCACCCAATGTTAATTTTATCTTGGTGTTTCACAAGTTTCAATTGTATCTATGGTCATATACTTAGATACAAGATAACAATTGGGCTTGTGAAACACCAACATAAGACTAACATTTGGTAAAAGTAAGTCAACCTTAATAACCATGTAGCATTAATCTTAAATACGCCTACCTTGTATGATGATCACATAGGATCAACATAAGTGTTGTTTAAATGTGTATAACCAGTTTATTTTCATCCTGAATAAACATATATTTTCAGGGATTCTTGTGTGTAGTATGACACATATATTGCATGAAAAAAAAAGTGAAAAAATATGTAAGGAAAATATTAGCAGGCATGGAATGAGCTCCACGCTAATATGCATTGTGAAACACTTATACATTAGTTGTATCTAGATTGTAGGTCAAAGACCCTGACTTAACATCTTGGTTGTAGACCTTTGTGAAACACTTTTTACAAGCAGTATACAATTGATACAACCAAATGTCGGTCTAAGTGGTTATATACAATGAACACCTCCTATAGAAACACTAATTCTACAATTAATTGTATGTCCCACTTGTGAAACACCCCACTGATATGCTATTTCCTGATTATGCAATGACCTATGGCATATCCTTATTTGTAACAGCTAATGTTTATATGGATGTGGGTATGTTCTTTTTTGATTGATTGTTGTATTTTGAAAAACATTTTATGAAATAAAGACACACTGCGAAATCAAAAAAAAGGGATGGGTTAAAAAGCCTTACTTTCACAATAATTTCCGGTGTAACCCCCGGGGCAGGTGCAGCTATACTGGGGGTTGGCTAGGTCAGGAACACAGGTGGCGCCGTTCTGACACGGGTTGGAATAACACTCGCCGAGGTCCGCTGAATAAAAGAGCTCTTGAGTTAGTACACATCAAACTGATTGTGGTAACACTTGACCATGATTTGCCAACTTGGATCATGACCAATTTGGTCAAGACCAAACTAACCAAAGTTGACCAATTTGGTCAAGACCAAACTAACCAAAGTTGACCAATTTGGTCAAGACCAAACTAACCAAAGTTGACCAATTTGGACAAGACTAAACTAACCAAAGTTGACCAATTTGGTCAAGACCAAACTAACCAAAGTTGACCAATTTGGTCAAGACCAAACTAACCAAAGTTGACCAATTTGGACAAGACTAAACTAACCAAAGTTGACCAATTTGGTCAAGACCAAACTAACCAAAGTTGACCAATTTGGTCAAGACCAAACTAACCAAAGTTGACCAATTTGGTCAAGACTAAACTAACCAAAGTTGACCAATTTGGTCATGACCCAATTCGGGAACTTTGGTCAGGTTTGGTCATGACCAAATTGGCCGACCTGTAAGGTGAAACTGGTGAGGCTGACCAAATGTGACAACAATTTGCTGGGAAGTCACCAAAATAGAGGAAAGCTGATTCAAATACCAAATAAGGTCCTATTCTTTAAGGATAGCAATAGCGTTCTAACATAAAACCACATTCTCAAACCGATACTCATCCCCACGTTTCTGATTTAGGTATCAATCACTTTCATAACAACTTGCATTTAGTCATCCCCATTAACATTTCAGGACCATATTCAGACAATAGATAATAGATTATGTTTTATCTTACTTTCACAGTGGGTGCCGGTGTATGGCGGCTCGCAGATACAGTCATAACGATTAATGCCGTCAGTACAATTCGCTGAATTATTGCACGGGTTAGACTCACATTCGTCAATATCAGCTACAAACAAGTGGAGCAGTCAAATTTAGTACAGCAGACTCAATAGACAAAGGTGCATGAGTATACTTCCCCACTAAAGCTTAAAGTGGCATGATCCGATGATTTGGGCTCAAAAAACTATTTAGTTAAAAATGAACCAGAAAAATCCTTGTGGCCATATTTCATGTGCTACCCATTATATTGTATCTAATTCCCTACAATCATGCTTAGAATTTGACTAATCATCAGATTGTGGCTCAATTTTTTTATTTTGGCGTGCACGCTATAATTAACCTCTTAAGAATACACTGTAAAACTTTATACTTGTGCCACATCTGAACCCTTAATTGGGCTCAAATTTCACATAGATGACAGTGTATTGTACCTTATCATCCAAATATGACATTGTACTTACATTTGAAACACATTTAAGCAGGATTTAAAATATGGAAAAATCGGGCCATAGTGAGCCTTAGTGTGGCAATCTACGAGGGCTCCTTTGTGTTTGTTTCATGTCATTATTAACAATATTTCTCAAAACTCAACCTAATTCAACTGAAAAAGCTCCTTTATAGTGGTTTAATCAACAGTTTTGATGATTTCATAGGCGGTGAAATACGGGCAAGGGTTATTTTACAGAAGGGGGGCGGGGAAAATACAGCCTTCCTTGGTTAAAGGGGAAATATCACCATCGAATTTTATCAAATAGAAAATGAAAAAAAAAGAGAAATGTCACCACATTAAATGGTTTGTTAGGGTAAGGTATCATATATATTCGAATATGGATTTAGCTTTTTCATGAGTTACCATTTTTGCCACTAGGTGGCCTATGTGTAGGAACCTGCCGTGTCATTTTTTTACAGCAGTGGGGTTAGTAGATATGGAGGGGGCACCAAATTGTGCCCCTTGAAGGAGGGGGACCAAAAGAATTTCACCCTTTTTTAGTCAAAAAAGCCAGTGCGTTACTATAGCTCAAAGGGGTCAGACGTGCTCAATTTCAATTTGCCCGAGGGGAGACCAAAAAAATGTTGACCTTCTAGCACAAACATCCACCCCCCCCCCACCTTGTTAACAAATGATGACTCCCTTAACTGAAAGATGACCTACTTTCACAGATAGGTCCAGTGAATCCTGCCGCACATTCACAGTAGTCATTACCCTTTCCTCCCATTCCATCTCCTTGACCGGCGTTTTGCTTGCAGGTTGCATTATTGAGGCAAGGGTTCTGGGTGCACCTTATCTGGTCTTAAATAAGAAACAACATTTATTTCATGTGGAGAAACAATTTTACCATTGTTTTGTATGGGAAGGTCCGTTCTCCACACCCCCACGGAGAAACTGAAACTCATCCTTCACAGCTCCATTCTTGACAGTTTAGTTGTGAAACCAATCTTTAAATGTCTTTTTAAAATGGAATTTATCAACATTCGCATGAAATAAACACAGAGATCCACTGCGCCTCGTGTGATAAGACCCAAGATCCCACTCTTGGAGAAACCTGTCGTTCAGACAGATTATCGTGGACCTCTGTCTATTTATATTAATACTACAACTCTGTACATCACTTGTTTGCTATTATCTGGTCTACTATACACTTGATAATGAGAGGGTGATGAGTGATCCATAAAGCAATTTTATAATTATTTCTACCATAATAATTTGAAAAAAACACTTATAAATATTGAGACAAAATCCTGCCCCACTCAAACAAAAACAACCACTGGGCAGTGATCTGCAGTGATTAGCCCATACAATGCCTCGGTTTAGTTAACATAGGTGTCAATGGACCCTACCCAGAGGCATTCAATTGCTGTTTAGTAGTATGTGCCTCTACATGGGTAAAATTCGACACGTGCGACACAGCGCCAAGGGTGTTTTAAAAAATGAGGGACACAGACATTTTTATAAAGGCCTAGTATATTCTATATAGATAAAAATTGATACGACAACATGTCCCCCTTGCTAAAAATCGACAGGGCGACAAGAATGTGGGTATCCATGTAGAGGCACTAGTATGACATTCATCAAATTCTAGTAAAGTAAACATAAAAAGTGACGAGAATACTCACGGTTACAGTTTGGTCCGAAGAATCCAGGTGCACAGATGCAGGTACCGTCTGCGAGGCATGACCCGCCATTATGACAGGAGTTACCTGAGCACTCTGCGGAGGAAAGAGAGAAGGGCAGTGGTCAGTTCAGGGGGGGGAAACGCCGCAGCACCACCCTGGTGACAAACGCATGCGTAATGTTGTCCACTGCAGTATCCAAGTGGGTGGTCAGTGGTGAAAGAGCCATCAAGTGGTGACACCACTGGCATTTAGAGGAACTAGCTATTGTGCTTCATAGTGGCATGCTGTGCTGATTAGACACAATGTAAAATATTATTTTCAACCACAAGCACTGATGTTCCTATGTATGCTCCACTGGACATTTTCAGACATCATATAACATTCTATTTATTTCCAATTTTAGCTTCAGTGGAACATCCCTTATATACTTACAGAAACAGTTCAAAGTTGACTGATTTTAGGCTTCATGGACAGCCCATGCCAGGTGAACTAGCATAGATTTCTCTATTCTCCTACATTGCCATGCCTCTAATATGTATCAGACTCAAAGGGGAAAGTTTTTTTAGTGGTGATGTAGCATATATTACTACTTGTCAAATGCAGTAGTGTTTGAGTATTATGGCATTTTACCAGACATGCTGAGTTGAAGTGCTAACAGGTAAGTGGTTGAAGTTACGCATGCGTTTGACACCAGTCGGAGCCACAGCGTGGCCCCCCCCCTGGGTCAGTTACAATAGTATGTAAGATATATTCACTGTATATAGACTCTAGGAGTCATATGACTCCCCCAGGTCACTCCCTTAGGTCAGCCAGGGAGTCACCTAGGCTCCCTTAGTCATACAGTACAATTATCGATCCCATGTCTATCATTTTGAGGAAAATGGGGGTAGAAATTTGGTTTTTAACTTAGTTTGCCTGAAGCAAACTATTCATATGTTAGAAAAATGTCAAAAACATTTCTTTTTTTTTTTACACTATGCTACTTAAAATGCCCATATCTAGGCTCTTAAAAGTGTGACTTCCGACCTATTTCGTTCAAACAGGTCACATATGTTCTCACTATGTATGCCGACTAATAGCCCTGAGGTCTTTTGCACATTCTCTTCTCAATTCCTTTAGCAACACAATATTGATGACCGTTCATTGGTACTTATTCAGTGTCTATTGCTAAAGGGAGTCTAAGAGACAGAGCATACCCTATACATACTTATTCACAACCTACGTTTAGCTTGCTCTATTGACCTATGCAGCAAGAAAAGGTGACTTTCTCATAACAAAGTTGTGTTTCTGTTGGTCATATTTGCAACTATCTCATATTCAGGAGATTCACAGGACGATTATCTTTTGAATAATGTATATCTGAATGCAGGAATTTGAGGTCGTATTTATAAATGTACTTGTTGGTCATGATTCAGAGATGCTCGAAAGTGCATCAGCAATCTTTCTGAAAAGTCACCATTTCTTTCTGCATAGGTCTCTAGTTCATTTCTGTTGTTACCTAGTATAGGCTACATACCCACGGCCACTAGCGTTGTGGGTATAGGATCGAGGTGCAGGAATAGCTCTGGTTTTGCGAATTCTTTTTTCTTCGCATTCCCCTGTTATTTGTATTATATTTTCATCAGAAAAACTTGTGCAGTGAGCATCTTAGATCTATTCTCCACCTTTGTATGTTTTCAAAAATTTATTTTATTTCATCATTTCTACACATTAGAGGATTTTGAAGAGGGTAGTCCTTGTATGCAGGAGGCTTTTACTGCATTGATGCCACCCATCAATTGGTCTAGACATGCCCATAGTTACCAATTAGTACATTTCACCTCACCCAATTAAGGCCCTTAGAAGCATAAACAGCCACTCATAGTTTGTCTTGATTGGGTGTAGAAATCTACATGATTGGCAAGGATATGCACAACCAGCAGAAAACTGACCCTTCTATCCGTAACTCTCAGACAGCCTATGGCCCCATCTGAGAGTTGCAGCCGTAACTATTGTTACCTTGCCCTGTGTAGGTCACCTGACTGCTCCAATGTTGTTATTTATCTTATTTATGCCACCATTGTCCAATGTTGGACAATGTCCACTAGCCCTCTGACCTTAACTGACATTATTGACACTTTGATTTGATGCTAAATGTTAGCGAATACTTACGACTGGAGATGAGGGACGCTAGAGACAGAAGAATTACAATTTTGAGAATGAATCCGTCTCCTAAGGACCCCATCTTCCCCTGAAAAGAAACAGGTAATAACGCTTTAAACCTTTCAAATTAAAGCGTGTTTTTTATATGTAGCTCTTTAATAATAACACTGAGTAATGCATTAATAGGCTATGTCATTTTTTGTCTAAATACTTGAAGCATTAACATTTATTGGTGTTTCTTCTGTAAAAAAACAACTGAATAAACATTCAATTTCAAAGCAAAGCCAAATGCCTAACATGATAGACACATAAATGAGGTCAGTTGACCTTGACCTACTTCTCAAGGTCAAACACAAATATGGCTTTTGTCAAAACTCTTCTATGCTAAGGGATACCTTTGCAATCTAAAGTTCTAAATCGAGGCTCAAAAGTAGGAAAATCAAAGAATCTTACCGTAAAACCTTGCGTATAAGCCTAACTCGCGCATAAGCCGCACCCCAAGTTTGGTGCGATCCTATAAGCCGCGGAGGCCATCTGAGAATTGTTAATTTGGTACTGTGGTATACTTATAAAAACTCTCGTATAAGCCGCACCCTATATATAGGCATGTTTGGTATCAAAAGAAAGCTGAGTCTGATTCACGTACAAGCCGCGGCTTATACGCGAGGTTTTACGGTATTTTGCAAATGAATCTCCATTAAAGCTTGCAAAAGGACAAACCGTTTACAGAAAGAATTGTGGTGCAAATGCACAGTTTCATTACAACAACATGGGATACTATGAGATGTCATTAGAATCAACAACCACGTCAACATTAGCTGCAAATGTTTATTGGTGCTAATGTTTCATAATCATTTAACCCAACAGCAGTCTCTTATCTAAACCAATGGGGGTCATTTTTTAACAACAGGGGGGGGGGGGTGATAGCGATCCTACATACCTACCTTACCTGAAATATCAATCTGCCCTTATCCCTCAAACGCTACATAGTAAGCTTATACACCTAGTACCACCTGTGTATCAGTGTGCCCTTATCCCTCAAACCCTATATAGTCGTTTAATACATAACTTGCCTCAAACATCAACTTGCCCTTATCCCTCAAACGCTATATAATAATCCTACTTACCCGACTTGCTTTAAACATCAACTTGCCCTTATCCCTCAAACGCTATATAGTTTGTGGGTTAAGGCTGTTTGAGTGATAAGGCCGTTTGAGGGATAAGGCCATTTGAGGGATAAGGCCATTTGAGGGATAAGGCCGTTTGTGGGTTAAGGCCGTTTGAGGGATGAGGCCGTTTGTGCTTTAACGCCATATTTGAGGGATAAGGGCCCGTGGTGAGCCCTTATCCCTCAAACGGTTACTCGTTTGAGGGTTAAGGGCTTGTTTGAGGGATAAGGGCCCAACAGGGGAGGCTTTTCACGTGGAGCGTGCATAATATTTTACACCCCCCGGTCAACGGGTCAAAATTCCCACCCCCCCCCCCCTTTAGAGACAAAAATTGGCGCGTGCGCGGACCTTTTGAAGCATGGTTTTGTGCTGCCTTTTTGGCCCAAAAGAGGTTAAAAATGTCCCCCCTCTCAAGAGGGGTCCAATTATTTTAACCCCTGCCCCCCCCCCCAAAAAAAAGGGGTCCAAATCTTTTTACCTCCCCCCTCCGTGTTGATAAAAAATGGTCACTCCCTAGGTACGACCTACTTAGGCTACTGGTGTACAGGGCAAGGAGTGCAAAACAGGTCCACGCTTTCTGTGAGGAAGGGGACTATGGTAACTGCAGTTACCAGATCACCCTTGAGGGATCCCCACTGTTGTATAGAGAATCAAAGGTGATGATTACACTGTGTTTATAGCAGCTTGGGTATTGCATAGTTGTATAGCTACAGCTGGTACCATACTTTATCTTTGGGCCCCTAGAATGGAGTTCAATTTGCTTGAAAGTTAGCACAAGCTTGTGCACAGCAGGTCCCAAAACGAATGTGCACCCTGTGCAAGTGTTCTGATACGAGTGTTTGGAACCTACTGTGTACTTGCTTGTGCTAATGTTTGGGCAAATTGAACTCAATACTCTAGATACATCATGGAATTGTCTAGAACAGCAGTATATATCAAGGGGTATATATTCAGGTGGTCGGTCGAACGTAATTCCGTCATCCACTGAAAGTCTATAATGTTGACCCAGTAAACAAATAACGTTATAGACCATTTTATAACGTTATGTAACGTTATATGTCAACGTATTTCTAAGGCTCTTTAGTATGGCATAACGTTATGTAAAGTTTAAAACGTTATTTTGACGTAAAATAACGGGTTTTTTTGTTAGCTGGGAAACTTATTGGATTGTAGTGGGTCGCCGCTGTACTATTTCTATGGAACCAGTTGGAGTTATATTTGGTATATGTGTTGTCGTGTATCCAGGCCGCACTCCTGTCTACTGCCGAGTATAAGGTTATATAAGCCCACCTGAGGAATGGTGGAGCGCGGCCTGGTTATGTGCATTGAGCCGTGACCGCCACGTGTCACCCGACATATCTCGGGTACGGTGTCGGCTCGGATGCACCGGCGCGTGGTTACCCGGAGTTCCTCGGGAACTCAAGTGTTTACGAGTAATGGAGAGAATTACATAACGACCAGTACATAAGACCTGGGGTTCTGCTAATCGAGGACCCAGTCTTGCTGCGCACTTCGGCCAGCTTGGCTGCTCCACAACAGAGCTTCCCCGAACTCTGTTGTACCTTTTAGGCCTAGTCCTGTCGCTGCTTCCACCTTGGTCACCCTGCGTCTTTCTCTGTTCCACCCTCTGGGGGAACTAGAGGAGATAGACGCACTGGTGCACAACTCCGGGTACAGAACTCCCTCTGGGGGAGTCTGATCCAAGTGGAGTTAACCAAGATGGAAGAGAGCCTTGGAACTCGGGAATTATGTACTAGACCGTGAGCGTATACCTCCTGTATGTTCATATGACCACTGGTGTTCAGAAGCCTATTTGATTATTGCTATCCGTCTGTATGATTACGAGCCGTATGTCAGAATGAATAAAATGTAATTTCTGAACAACCTATTTTTCGAATCTGGAGTTTTTCATAGCAGATGTCTATCTTAGAATAGCCAACAGCTACACTGGTGCCGTGACCACTTTGGGTAAGTATTGATTTACATTTATTTTTTTACTCTTCTTTCTGAAATTGAGAGGTAAGCTCTTATATGTTTGAACCAGAATTGGTAGGTTTCAAGGATAGCTATTACAGGTTGCTTTTGTGTGGTGAAGATATGTCAGATACGGAGGTACCTCCCCCGTTGGTTACTAACCAAGGGGAGGGAATGCGTCCTAGATTACGATCTAGGGTGAGGTTTAATGCTAGGCAGAAGGTACATACTTTCAATCAGAGTAGGGAAATTGGACATGGAGGAGAGGAGGAGGCCCACGAGGTGAGATCTGAGGATTCACAAGGGGATCCTCCAGCAAAACGTCCAGCTCTAGAGTCAGATAGGGTTATGGAAGGACCTGTCCAGGTGGGGGACACCTCACGAGAGGATGTGACGCTTGGACAGGTGACCATGGAAGATGCTGGAGAGGATAGTGACTCTAGTATACCTAGTCTGGAGGGTACAGTAGCTATACCAGTGAGATGGGAACGTAGACCAGTACCCACTGTAGAAGCAGTGGGAGGGACTAGAGTGGTAGTCCCAGTTAGTCAGGAAGGAGTTGAGGTTGTCAAAAGAGACGACCTAGAGGGAACTCCTGAGGAAGGGGAAGAGACAGCTGAGGTAACCTCCAGGGGAGATGGAATCTCCAGAGGAGATAAGCTGTTCCCGGATCCTTTTAGGTTGACAATACCTGGTCTAGAGGTTCCGCCTTATGAGCCCAGGGAAAGGTTGAGCCTGGAGGACATAAGGACGCTCCGATTGAGAAACGAGCATGAGCATATGAAGGAAGGGATAAGGCTAGAGGAAGAATCCCTCAGGAAGTTGAAGGAGGAAAGGGAAGCTTTTGAAAAGAGTTTTTTGGCAAAAAGGTCAGGAAACATTGGGGAACATGCAGCTCAGATCAAACATCTGGAGCAGATTTCTGTCAATGTGGGTCTACTTGAGGGTACTGAAGTCAGACTGAAGTCTGAAACAGAAAAGCTAGTGGTGCGGAATAAAGAAATTAGTTCCGAGATTCTAGCAAGACAGTTACAAGTAGCGCAGTATGATGAGTTGTTGAAGAAGCAGGATAGTAAGCTGGGAGAGTTAGAGGCACTAGCTCAACAAGCTGAAAATCACATGATGAATAAGCTAGAACCAAAAGTGACGAAGGATATTGGGGACCCGGTGGGAAAGGCGCAGGAGGTGTCCAGAGATGAGACCTTTGTGACTGCCGACGAGCCCTCAGTAGTTATAGTCAATACGGTGGAGGAGGTAGTGAAACCACCTGTCACTGAGGATCTAGATAGTTCCATGGTGATACATACAGCAGATATGTTATCCAGTGTGAGTGGACACTCATCGATGCATGGCAGTAAGTTTGATAAGAATGAGGAGTTCATGTTGGAACTGTGTGGTAGAGTTGAAAAACTGTTTCAGGAAAAGTTAGATTGCTTTCTTGAAGAAACAGAATCGGTGAGTGTGGAGAATGACACTAAGGGAGTAAAAGGAGACGTTCCGGTAGCCCAGGCTACAGGGAACAAGCCTCCTGTGGGACCAGTTAACACTGCTCCAGCTCCAGGTGCTCATTCTACTCCAGCTCCGGGGACAAGGCAAGTTCCTACAGTTCCGGTAAATGTGTCTACAGTAGGTAGACCAGGTTTGCCCGGTGGAGCATACATGAATGCTCGGCCGCCAGGTCAAGGGAATCTGGCAGGGCCTAACACCTCCTACGGGGGATGGGGCAATGTGGGACCGGATAACTGTTATGGGAACGCGAGGCCTATGTTCAATATACCACCTCCCCCATTACCTGGCAGTCATGTAACTCCAGGAAGCATGTATACACCAAGGACCGGAGGTACTAACCAGAGTGGGACACCCTATCAACATAGGGGAAATATGTCAATGGAAGATGAGGCAGTGTTCCAGAGCAATCCAGCAATTAGAAGATTGGGGATTGATGCGGTACCGAATGACGTGGGGAACTTTAAGGCAGTGGACTATGCTTTGAGCCAGGCTGATATACCGTTGAGAACGGTGATGACACCTGTGAGGAAACAGGCGATCAAGATGAAGCAGTATGATGGCTCGGTTCCATGGAGAAAATGGTTCACACGATTTTCAGCAGATATGAGACATAATGGTTGGGAAGGCGATGAGTGCCTTGCAGCTTTGTCATGGTGTCTGCGGGATGGTCCTGGTGATCCCGCCCTAACAAGCTTTGAATTAAGCGGGGGAAGAACGTACAAGGGATTAGTGGAAACAGCTTCTTGGGCTTTAGGTTCCACATCCGGTGCGGATCCCGCATCTGAGCTAGAGGCAAGAGTTCAGAAGCCCGGTGAAGGGCACAGACAGTTTGGAATGGCTCTCAGAGTGCTAGCAGCAGAAGCATTTGCATCTATGAGTCCAAGTGATCCATGGCTGGTAAGGAAGTTGTCCAGCCTGTATATAGATGGACTTAAAGACGAAAGATTGTCGAGCGAGATTGCTTCACAGTGGAAGACCACTATGTCACTAGCAGATATCTTCGAGCTTACGGAAGATGCTCTGAGAAAGAGGAAGCTGTTGAAAACTGTAGAGGCAGCCCCTGTAGCAGTAATAGAGATGCCCGTAGAAGAGGTTGAACTGACTACAGAGGGAGTGCAAGAGGTGGCAGCAATAGATCCTAAATGGAAAGGACGTCGTTCTTTTTATGTAAGACGAAAGGTTCCAGGGTCAGACGCTCAAGCGCCAGAGGAGGGTGCATTGAAGACCATGATCGGAAAAGTCATGGAGGAGCGTAGTAAGGCTGAGAAGGCTGAAAAGGTCGCAACTCGTGGTCGCGGTAAGGGGAAACCCAACAAAGACACGAAATGCTATAATTGTGGGAAGAAGGGTCACTTTGCAAGGACATGTTGGTCCAAGGATACTAAGAATGTATCATCGGTCGAGAAACAAAAAGACGGACCCTCTTCTGACCAAAGCCCACCACCGACGGAAAACTAACAGGGGTTGTTGTCGATGACAAGATAACAACCCCACCTGTGATTGTCAAAGGTACTATCAGGGGAGAATCAAAAGATTCCATTTCATGGGAACCGCTGGGGTTAGCCGCACCTGAGTCTGATCCGCCAGGTGGAGATGGGCCCCAGGGAACGGACGAGAAAGGTGTTGAAGATTTAGCTCATCTGGACACTGTCCGCAGAATTGAGTTGGCGGAAGAAGTAGAAAGGTTTTGTGCTTCGCGACTCAAACCCGATGATCCTATAGTTAAGTTTCTCAACTCGAGGGGATATGACTTGGGCGGTGAAGCTGGAATCCAGAGATTTGCCTTGCAACCTTCTCCTTTACAAGGGAAGAGATGGTACTTGCCTGTGCAGATTCAGGGCTGCTCGGGGGAATTTCTGATCGATACTGGAGCTAGTCACTCCATGATGGGTCACCATTTCTTCAAGAAGCTCGCAGGTCTGTCGACTAACCCTGTGGGGTCTGGGTCGGTCAGAAGTGCTGATGGGTCTCATATGCGGACACATGGCAGACAGGTGATACCCTTTTGGGTGAATCAACATTCATTTGTTGTTTCAACAACTGTAGCTGAATTGACGGATGAGGGAATCTTGGGAGTAGATTTTTGTTCTCTGTATGGAGCGGTATTGGATAGTGTGACAGGGGAACTCATTCTTCAGTATCCACAAGAGATGAAGGTCCAGTGTGTACTCCGCCGGATTTCAGGCGTCTCGTCTGTCTCTCAGACAGTGCGAATTCCTCCCCGCCATGTGTGCAATGTAGTTGTATACTGCCGGGAAATGGAATTCGACCGCATGGGGGTGGTGGAACCGAATCAGCAGCATTTGAGTAAGCTGGGGTTGGTTTCCACCAGTGCCTTAGTGCAGAGTTCAAGACGAACAGTAGTACCAGTCAGTAATATGACTTTTCAGGATGTGTACCTGGAAAAAGGGACGACCTTTGGGGACGTAACATATGCTGACGTGGTAGGAAGAGCTGACTCACCAGAAGTAGAGTTAGCAGTAAAGAGAGCAGTGGAAATAGGAGCTTTGGATCCATCCGCTATGCCAGTGGTATTGCAAGACACTGGGGAGCAGGATAGGAAGGAAGGATATGGATTGCCACTGCATCTTTTACCGTTAGTGACAGATAGCCACTTGGAGACGGAAGAGGACAAACAGAGTCTGGCTCAGCTATTATGCGAGAATGCAGACTTGTTCTCCGCTCCAGGGGAGCAATTGGGTAGAACTGACCGAGTAACTCATCGGATAGACACCGGTTCTAGCCCACCATTGCGCTTGCCATACCGGCGCCTCCCGTTGTCTAAGAAGCAGGCATTGGAGGATGAGGTGGACAAGATGTTAGGGGAAGGGATAATAAGGCCCTCAGATAGTCCATGGGCTAGTCCGGTGGTAATGGTTACCAAAAAGGATGGCACCTGTCGGTTCTGTATAGATTACAGGAGACTAAATGGGATTACGAGGAAGAATGCCTACCCCTTGCCACGCATTGACGAAAGTCTGGATTCCTTGGGAGGTAATCACTGGTTTAGTACCTTAGATCTCCAGTCAGGGTACTGGCAGATTGGGATGCACCCAGAGGATAAGGAAAAGACAGCATTCACAACCCACAGGGGGTTGTTCGAGTTCAATGTAATGCCATTTGGCTTATGCAATGCTCCGGCTACTTTCGAGAATATGATGGAGACAATGCTAAGGGGATTGTTGTGGAAAAACTGTCTGGTTTATCTAGACGACATCATAGTTTTCGGGAAAACTCGGGAGGAGTGTCTATCGAATTTGACCATGGTGATGGATCGACTGAGATCCTATAACCTGAGACTGAAAGCTAAGAAATGCAAGTTCTTCAGGCAATCAGTGGAATATCTGGGCCGAATAGTCAGTGGCACAGGTATTTCGGCGGATCCAGGGAAATTGGAGGCAGTAGCTAGTTGGGCAACACCAAAGGACCAGAAAGAAGTGAGGTCATTTTTGGGTTTTTGCTCATACTACCGCGATTTCATTCCCGGATTTGCTGAGGTGTCGGCTCCCTTACAGGCGCTAGTAGTAGGAAAAAGGAAAGGAATGTTGAAGCTACCACCGTTTATTTGGACGGAATCAGCTGGACAGGCTTTTCAGAAGCTGAAGGAGTTATTCATGGTAACTCCTGTGCTGAGCTATCCTACTGAGGGTGATCAGTTCATCCTGGACACCGACGCTAGCAACGATAGCATAGGCGCTGTCTTATCCCAAGTGCAGGAGGGTAGGGAAGTGCCCTTGGCATTTGCTAGCAACAGCTTGAGTAAAACTCAACGCAATTATTGCACCACCAAGAGAGAGTTGTTGGCCATAGTAGTATACACAAAGAAATTCCGCCATTATTTGTATGGTGGGAATTTTATTCTACGAACAGACCATTCATCCTTGAAATGGCTCCTTAATTTCAAGGAGGCAGATGGGATGATGGGCAGATGGATCTCTGCGTTGTCTGAATTAGGGATAGAGAATACCCAGATTCAGCATCGGAGCGGAGTGAAGCACGTGAATGCGGATTGTTTGTCTAGGAGACCAATCCGAAGATGTGCAAGAATGGACTGTGAAGACTGTGGCATACATAACGCGTTGGTGGCGCCAATAATGAATTTTGATCCGGCCTGGGAAGAGAACTTGGTGTTTTGGTCGGCGGAGTCCATACTTGAAGCTCAGCAGGAGGACGATGGTATCAATATGATACGGAATCTGATCCTGGAGAGAGCTGCTCGTCCCGTCAGTCCTGCTCTGTCATTAGAATGTGTGGAAGTAAGGAACTTGGTGGGCCAATGGTCGCAGTTGGTAGTGCGAGACGGCCTATTGTGTAGATGGAAAACTCTGGAGGGCAAAGCCAGAAGAAGGCTACAGATAGTCTTGCCAGCTTCTCTGAGATGGGAAGTATTCGAGTTTTTCCATGGTCATCAGACTTCCGCTCATTTTGGCAGGAAACGGACTTTGGACAAACTAGCGAGGAGATATTACTGGCCTGGGATGTCTAAGGACGTAATACGTTGGTTGAGTGAATGCCCGACGTGTTGCCTGGTGAAGCCGGGCCCTGGGAAAGGTAAAACATCTCTCAGACAAGAACTGTTCGGAGTCAGATTTGCGAGGATAGCCATTGATATAATCACTGGCTTCCAGACAACTCCAAACTCCAACGTGTGCATGATGGTGGTACAAGACTACTATACAAAGTACGTGAGGGTGATCCCAATGAAGGATCACACGGCATTAACTTGCGCACAAGCTTTGGTTGAGGAGTGGGTACTAACATTTGGCGCACCTCTCATGTTACATTCAGACCAGGGAAGGGAGTTTGAATCGCGTCTCTTTCAGGGGATGCTGGAAGAATTGGCCATAGTTAAGACACGCACTAATCCGTACCGACCGCAGTCGGATGGGATGGTTGAGAGATTCAACCGCACGTTGATTCAAGGGCTGACCACACTGGTTAATTCTAATCAGGATGACTGGGACACGTTTTCCCAGTATGTGGCTCATGCATACAACGGTACGGTGCATGCTTCAACTGGCTGCACTCCTAACAGCTTGGTATTTGGATCTGAGATCATAATGCCTGCAGATTTGGTCTTTGGCAGTGTACTGCGGAGAAAGGATGTCCCATGCCGTGTGGCATTTGCGGAATCTCTGCGTAGAGAATTGCGGGAAGGCTATGCATTGGTGAGAGGCCATTTGAAGAAAGCGGCCATCCATCAGAAAGTAGGGTATGATACAGGCTTGAGAGAGAGGAAGTATGTAGTTGGACAGAAGGTGGTGAGATTGAAGCCACCTGTACATGGAAAAATCTCGAAAGGTTGGGATGGGCCATTTGAGGTGACAAAAGTAATATCGGATGTTACTGTGTTGTTGAAGAATGTGAAAGGCAAGATAGTTGCAGGCCATGTGGATCGCCTGAAGCCTTGGCTAGGTCGCCGGCCCGGCGATGAGAATGAGCCTTTGGTAGAAGTGCCAATGCCCCAACCCAGGTGGGTGCGTAAGACACAGGTTACGGCACCCCCGCCTACAAAGAAGACTAGAAAAGCAACGCCAGCTAGAAAAGTCGATGGTAGGAAGAAAAAGAAGAAGTTGGTTACTGAAAAGGGAACTAGGGAGGTTCCTACAGTAATTGAGAAGAAGAAACCCCAAGGACCCATACGTAGAAGTGCTCGTATAGCGGGTCGAGGTGCTGTTACGTAAGAGCGGCGGGGCTGGGTTTGTTTGTTGTGGTTACCCGAAATAGTTCGGGTCTCCAAGGACTTACCCGGTAAACCCCGGAAAGTTGCGTAACTGGTGCTAATTGTCAAAAACACAACGAGAAATACCGGATTTTATTCTTTAGTCTTTGTGACGGGAATAATGGTGAAATTGACCAGTAGATGGCATTGGGGTACCCAACGTTCTGCTTTACTAAAGTTAGTTTTGAATGTTTACATGCTATGGTCTGTGAGTTGGTTTCCCATTTAGTACTTGTCGTGATGGTTTCGGATTAAAATCCAATCAAACCTAGTCAGTAATTTTTCTAAGGATAGATATGAGGATCCTAGTAAGAAATATTATGTAGAAAGTACGGGTGTAGAACTCGTTACAACAACATGAGAATGGGACTCATACGTATTCCGAATTTGTTCGGACAAACCAAAGAAATTTACTTTGACACGTATTTTTTTATAATGTTTGTTTAAACAGCGTTCTGAAGGTTCATAAGCTACAAATAATACAGCCGTGACGAACTAAAGAATTGCTATTACTTGAAATGATGTGTAAAATACAATCCGAGAGAACCCGGCGAAGATTGCAACAACTACGCAGTTTACTCCGCCACCCGGTTTTCTTCGGATAATACCGGATAACTTCTTCGGGAAGGGCTATCCGGTACCCGTGATCCTTTGCGCTTGGATGCGCACGCATGCTGGTTTGGCGCGGAAAGCGTCAGTCCTGCACATACCGTTGGAGAGGGTGGATGCGAAGGCACCTCTCTCCGCGTATGTAAAACACCGGTTAGAACATTTACATGTGAGGGAGAGAGGAGACACTGAAGTGAGGTAGTACAGGAGGACACATTTGTAACAATTTTCCTGATTCTACTACTCATTTAAGCTCATTTTTAGAGTGGGCTCCTCTGGGCCGCCCTCTGTGTAGTTATCATGGCGGATAACTATCCGTCGGGGGACTCCCATAGAAGGAGTCACTCGACGGAAGTTACCCCTCTGTCGCAGGAACAGAGAGAATTGTTAGCTTTGGGGGACCTGGAGTCAACAGCTCCGGTCGAGTATGATCTTCCAAAACGATTTCGGGATGCAGATTTACCTAAATTTGTGTATCAACCACCGGCTAAGATGAAGAATAGGGGTGTGAGACGCCGAAATCACAGTAATATCTCGGAGATAAGGAGAACCGAAAAGGTTAAAACCACACAGTATCTCCTAGCTCGGGGAGAACATGTAAGGAAACTGGTAGATATGGGTTTATCAGTGGCGCAGGCTAGGGGGTTCGTGTCAGGGCCGGGGTTGAAAGGACTCGAGGCCGGGGGATTTCCCTTGTTCCAGGTTGGGAATATTGCGTCACCACCTTCTTTGGGAGTGACCCGGACTGACCCGAATATGCCCGGGATACCGGTGCACTCGGTCAGTGACATTCCAGTGGGCGCTCCGTGGGGTGCTATGTCGTATGACCGTGCGGATGGTTTACATCCGGTGCATGGTAACTTTGTACCCGATTGGAATGCCCCTACACAGTCAACTCCGGAACGTATTCCAAACATAGTCTAGTGAATTAAGGGAAATATACTTTATTTCTGGATAAAAGTACCATAGTTGGTTTATAGGTAGATAACTATATGTTATTGAATATTTTTCCTTGCTCCAAGCAAAAAGTGTCCTGCAACACTATTTTTGGGTCATTTTCCTGAAAAATGTGAAATATGACAATAACAATTTTATAAGTTAATCTTTTGCAGGTTTCTAGCATTGAGACCTAATAATATTGCCATAATAGACATTAATTGTCATAGATATAAAAGAATTAGCCCCCAAAAAATGCAATATGGGTGCAAAATTAAAGCTGAAAGGCAAAACTAATTGTGGCTTGATGCCTATATTTTAATTACTTTCACAAGCTGTCAATAGTACTTTTTTAACCGCTCATATATCTTAAGGGTAATTCTATGTGTTTTCATGTATGTTATACCCTGTTAGGTTACAAAATTGGTAGTAGTTGGATTATCTAGGGGAGATATGTGATCAATCTATTGGGATGAGGTATTGCAGCAGAACACCGCAAACGAAGGGCTGCAGCCACCACAAGTGAACTGCAGGTGTCACACTGGGGGGTTCAAGACAATTTGAATTCATAGCCTTCAAATGGTCCATTCTTATGAATTTTGCACACACTTTATGAAAGGTCTGATCTACATCTAGCCTCTATCATTTGGTTTGGGATTTTCTTGGAGGGAGAGATCCTTTGGGAAAATACTTTTGTCACCTGAAGGTATGTCCCCCCCACCTATAACATATTTTTGAACACATTGAGAAGGAGGGAGTGGCATTGAGGGGAAAGAAGGGGAGCAGTTGGAGAGCTTAACTGAACTTGTGGACCTTTTATAAAACTTAAGGTCACATATAAAGTTGCAAGCAGGGTACAGTGAGCTTGGTACCCACAGGATATTTTCGAGATCTAGAGGCAAAAGGTTTTTTTCTGGTGGGTTCTGAGAGCTGTATAGATTCATTTGCAGCCAGCAGTCAGGGGTTGCTCTAGTTGTTTTTTTCTTTCAAAAAGAAAGACTTTGAATCCACACTCTTTTATTTTGCATCCTATTTCCTGACTGTCCTTTTTTCTAATGTTTCCCTTTCCCTCCAACTGCTTCCCTCTCCCTAGGCTTGAGTACACAGAGGTTGTAGAGGGAGGAGAGGCCACAGGGGTAGGCCAGGGCATGGGAAGGGATCTGGAGGGGAGGAGAGTGGACATGGAATGGAAGGTGAGGTTGAGGGATATTGGAGGTGTATGGTAGGAGAGGGACCACGTCCCCCCTCTATCTTCAAGAAATCCCTCAGCCCGCAGCATGCCTCCCTCCCAAACCTGAGAAGAGGAATGGGGGGAGGGGGGGCAGCAGAAGGCGTGACAATGCCCCTGCTCTCGGGGGAATTTGGAAATAACCTGGTACAGGATCTATATAAAATATAGCAAATATTTCTGCATTTTTTGTCAAAATCACTTCTCAAACATGAGTTAAAATGTATAACTGAAAACGGTTAATAAGCTTTAAATGCATTATGTCCCACAATAAATATAGAACACTTGCACCAAAGATTATTTAGAGGAGAATATTCTACATTAAAAGTACCCTAGTGCATTTTGTGGCCTATTTTTCACTCTTTTGCTATCACTGTGCCCCCTGGTGGGCAAAACTAGAACTACCCCCCCCCCCCCAGTCACATTTTCCCCCACCTGCTCATAAATATATGAATCCCCCCCTCCAGGAAAAGATACTATCTACTCCCCTGAAATACTTTTCTTAAATCAAGAGCTAGTTTTCCAATCTTTCTTTTCATTTCGTTTTCTCCTTTTCCTCCATCTTTCCTCTCCTCTCTCTTTTTTTTTGTTGGGGGTGGGGGCAATCCTGTTGCGTCCCCCCCCCCTTCCCCCTGGATCAGCCTTTTTCAAATCAAAAGAAACAGCTAAATGAACCTGAAAAATATGGTTTCATGTGACCTGACAGTCATCTTTATGAAGGGCAGCAATCTTGAACTTTTAATGCATGACTTAGATTTGGATATTAACCTACATTTATAGTTACCAGTTAAGCATCTTGTATGGTTTCAGCCCTAAATATTTCTATAAAAGTTCTTCAAATTAAGATTTCCTGTTTATTTCAATGATTTTGGTGATCACATTTCAAAATGGCTGAAAAACGGTGATGGCATGGAAATTTCTTTTGGAGCAAGGAAAAAAGTGAAAGTTCTTGATTCAAACCATGTGTAAAAAACTTTTGGCACTTTTATCCAGTAATAAAGTATAATGCCAATTCGTTCCCTTTATTCACTAGACTAACATGGCAGTAATGCATTTAGCAGCTAAATTCGAGAAATTTAAGCCGGATGCAGTGATTCCCGGGAGTAGGATATGCAGGGGGGCATACATCCAAGAGTTGGACAAGTTCAACGAGAAGAAATGTACTAAACTATTCAGATCTCCTTCCGATAATTCTAAGTCCAGACCCTATGTAGGAGAGGTTACTGGGGAGATAGGGAGCCGAGCTAGGCTACCATCCTACGAAGATACAGAGAGGGATATGGAGTTCTGGTTAGAGCATACTAGTTCAGGGGCACATCAAGCGTACAAGTTCTGGGATGAGGTTATAAAGCAAAGTATGGGGACATACAGGGCTGCCGACCTCTCCAACGAGGATAGAGATCGGTTGAAATGGGCCTGGATGACATTTGTCCCGCCGGGTATGCCTACTTATAAACCTGGTAGAGGTTGGAGAATAGGTTCGGGGCAATGCCCATTCAATGAGTGTATGGATAGAAATCCAATAGCTGAGTATTTGGACCTGTACCAGTTCGCACGACATCTAGTGGAGTTCCACGCGCACTCCAAGATGATGTGGCAGTGCCGGGCCAAGTCTAATCGCTCAGTTAAATGTATGAAAGGTGGTGAACCTTTCAGCACATCTAGAAAGGGCTGTATGATAAGGCATTTAGTGGATGTACACCATATGAAGGCTGAAACTGCTATGTCCAATCTAGATATTCTCGAGAATAGTCCGGAGGCCTTAGGACTCACGGACAGAGAAAAGTGTGTAAGGGTACCACAGGGGTTGGCATACACCTTGGTGTTCAACCATAACCCGAGAAGGTTGTGGTTGAATCGAAAGGCGTGGCCATACTACATTCAGGACTTTCCGGAGAAAGCCTCTGATTATCGTAGTAAAATGGAGTTGGCCACTCCTCCTAAAGGTAGAATGCTGTCTGAAGGTAAAACTGTGGACCATGGAGTGTACACTCCTGTCTCGGTTACCTTAGGAGAGATGCGGACCACAGGTTCAGAGGAGTCCTCAGCTTCTGCTGGGCTAGACTCATCACCTGACGGCCGATCGACCCCAACCAAAAGACGTGCTCCAGGGTCTTCCTGTGGGTTTAGTAGGAACACTACTGAATCTAACAAGGAGGGCTCTGGCGGATCATTACCGAGGGTTGCTGTTAGCCCAAGGCTAGCCATAGAGGAGAAAATGGTAAATGACCTGTTGGCTTCTCCTGTAGAGGAGGAGGATGACTGTGTATTTGTGGGAGAGGAGGTAATACCTCCTACCACAATCTCTGAAGCTAGAGGGAACCCGGGAGTATCAAGGAAGATATTAAAGACAGAAAATACTTCTACTGATAGTCAAGGGTATGTAACAGGGAAGATAGAGTCAGTAAGTGGGAAAGAGGATTCCAAATCTAAAATGACCTATAGAACGATTGATTTCCAATCTGAGGGGGATGATTGGGTTGACCAGAAATTCACCCCACCCACAGGCAGGGTTCAATCAAGTAAAACAGAGATGAGGAAGGAACAGGAGATTGGTCGTAGACTATCCTCCGTTCCATCACCATCTACCTGTATGGGGGATCTCTCACTAAACTCTCCATCAGCTGGAGTGGGTGAGGAAGATATCTCTTTGGAGTCGGTTCCTCTGCCTAAGCTGACTGGTGATATTGATCACCCTGAGAATATAAGTATCAGGAATCTTCTGAAAGAACAGTATGTCACTGGACTTAAAAGTTCATTTGACACACTGGATCTCGCTTGTCAACTAGCTCTGCAAGGAGCTAGGGCTCAAGCTGAGCAATTGGTAAAGGAAAGTCGTTTGGCCGAATTAGAGAAAGTGGAGACTGCTAAAGCAGAACTCCTATCTAAAATGTCCAAAATGACTGAGGAGAATGAAGCCCTCAAAAGACAGTTGGGACAACGAGATGACATGGTAGCAACCTCAAGCAGAATAGTAGATGATTTGAGATTGAATATTGAAAAATCTCGTATGGAAAGTCAATTTTTAATTGATGATCTCAAAGTCAAGTTGGATCGCAGTAAGGATATGGTCAGCTCTGCTGAACATAAGCTAACTGCTGCCAGGACTGAAATTAGTCTAAAAACCAAAATTATTCGGAAGTTAGAACACGAAATTGGTGGTCTAACAGAAGAATTTTCTAGCTATAGAAAGGAAGCTCAGCAGAACGATGACTTCTATGAAGAGTTGGCTGAGTTTTTCGAAGACTGCTATGAGATACCATTGTCAAGTTGGTACGACGAGAGTGTGTACAGGGTTGAACGGGGTTCTGCCCCTCTTCCCTTAGGATTTGACGGTGATGCATACGCACAAAGGTTGGGAGCCGACTCCAGGGCTAGTAAAACCCCTAGGAGTCCTCCACCTCCATCTACAGAAGACGAGGCGCACCAGGCCGACTGCAGTTACGTGGCTGCCACCTCCATGGCCTGTGGGTCATCGGAGTTGGTTCCTGTGACGTCTGTTCCTAAGACGTCCGTGGCTGTGACGTCTGTTCCTAAGACGTCCGTGGCTGTGACGTCTGTTCCTAAGACGTCCGTGGCTGTGACGTCTGTTCCTGTGTCACCTGTCTCGGTGACATCTGTTGCTGTGACGTCTACCTCTGTGTCGTCTGATGCTAAGACGATGCAGTATACTACAATGGGGGTGGACACAACCGTGTCTTCCTTTGAGACTATGGATACTCCAGCCGGGGTGTCCACTCTAGCGAGGATGGTGGTGAATGAACTGCAGGCAGAGTCATATAACTCGACTCCTGTCTCAACACCAATACTCGATACCACCTCTTGTCAGTCACCTTACCAGATAACGGAAAGTGAGACTAGAGAGGCGGTTCAGATACTGATGGAGCTGAACGATGCAATTGCAGAGGCTGACCTACGTCTGTCTATCCGTGATGCTGAGGCGCTTATGGCTCCTGAAAACGAACTTGAACAATCCATGATGGTGGATCCTCCAATGGACCCACCTGTGACGACTGGTTCTATGTCTGGGAACCATCGTCCATCCACCCTGGACATTCCTGTATCCATGGCGAGTGTACCTATGGGTACTCAAGTGCATTTTCCTAACCCTGATGCTTTGCAGCTAGGGTCTGGGATGGACATATCCATTGAGATGAGTGACAATCGATCTAGTGAATGCATGTCTCCAGTGTCCAGAAATGAAGAACTTTTGCTGAGTGGCGAGTCATAAAAACATTCCCAGTTGCAGCATAGATGGAACCTCTACCATGTGTCGTCATCAAGGTTGAACTTTTGCAGTAGTGGGGTTATTAATACACCACGGACCGTATGATGCTTTATACCATAAACTATGGGTCACAGGATGACTATATATACATATATATTTATAAAAGACTGAGATGACAAGAACAGTGGATCATTATCACCTATTTATGAAAAGACTTTGATATGATCTAGGTTTGCAGTTGTCGTCATATAAGAAACTGTTAAAACCATCACCAAAGAGTGTTCTATTTTTGCCATAAGACAGTATTTGTAAAACGGGTTCTGTTTGATTTGATGACATGTGCTATAGGTATGATTATTGTATGCCGATTGTGATACTCTGAATTAACCGTCCAATAAGTAAAGGTATGAGGGACTGGATCCTGATGATACCTACTGAAAGGTTGCTTGACTGCATTCGTACTATGTGTAGATCTGTGGTAATAACATATCAATGAACCTGATAAACGTAAAATTTATTCAGGTACTAGGAGTGGAAATTGCGTAAGTTGTTATGGAGATCCGTAGGCTCCCGTTGATTACTTTCAGAAGGAAGGTATCGAGTGAGGAGCCGGATCATTCTATTTTTCAGCTTGCTGCGTTTTTGATCTTTGAACTAAGTGTGGAGACTAATTCTCCCTGAAACGTTGAGATATGTTGCCATGACACTTGATCTGATTGCTTTCAGTATTCCTATATGGAGAGTGTCACTTGTGTTATTGTGTAGAGTACGCCGAAAAGGACACCTGGGTGACCATGGTGAATAAGGTTTTAGAGACCTTGATTGGATTGAAAACTGCATTTACCGGATCTACGCTATATGTTCATTTATTCCAAAAATATTGACCTTTCAAACCTTACTCTGGCACGTAAAGCGAGTGAGTCTATTCAAATAGACGGGTTGGGTCAAGGTTTACTATAAAGTCGACACTTGCCACCTTTTTGTTTTCCAATATGTCTTGTACTAAAAAAATTGGTAACTTTTAAGGAGAAGTGCTCATATTTGATCTGTATGTATACGATACCTGTTGTAACAAATCGTTTTCGATGAGACATGGTTAGTATGCGATAAATATGTCTTAAAGGTTTTATATATTTTTTTATGATATATAGTCAAGTTTGTTTTATAGGGCTTGACTGGCTGTGTGGAGTTTATCCTCTTAGTCCCATAAATCATGACTGTTATTGAAGGATGATACTCGATTATTGTGTAACTGGATCCTGATGGTTGATATGATTGACGTTAATATCAAGAAGGATGAATACATATCTATGATACCCAAGAAATATATTAGTGTTTCTGATAGAAAGAGTTACGCTTGCCTCCACTATGTATGTGTTTGGAGACAATATATTTGTTTTTTTGGGTTGTTTGGAGATAAAATTTGTCATTGTATCAAGGTAGTATAATAATACTGCACTTTGTGCTGCTATTTAGACGCTATGATATTGTCTGAAGGGGGGTAGTGTAGTGGGTCGCCGCTGTACTATTTCTATGGAACCAGTTGGAGTTATATTTGGTATATGTGTTGTCGTGTATCCAGGCCGCACTCCTGTCTACTGCCGAGTATAAGGTTATATAAGCCCACCTGAGGAATGGTGGAGCGCGGCCTGGTTATGTGCATTGAGCCGTGACCGCCACGTGTCACCCGACATATCTCGGGTACAGTGTCGGCTCGGATGCACCGGCGCGTGGTTACCCGGAGTTCCTCGGGAACTCAAGTGTTTACGAGTAATGGAGAGAATTACATAACGACCAGTACATAAGACCTGGGGTTCTGCTAATCGAGGACCCAGTCTTGCTGCGCACTTCGGCCAGCTTGGCTGCTCCACAACAGAGCTTCCCCGAACTCTGTTGTACCTTTTAGGCCTAGTCCTGTCGCTGCTTCCACCTTGGTCACCCTGCGTCTTTATCTGTTCCACCCTCTGGGGGAACTAGAGGAGATAGACGCACTGGTGCACAACTCCGGGTACAGAACTCCCTCTGGGGGAGTCTGATCCAAGTGGAGTTAACCAAGATGGAAGAGAGCCTTGGAACTCGGGAATTATGTACTAGACCGTGAGCGTATACCTCCTGTATGTTCATATGACCACTGGTGTTCAGAAGCCTATTTGATTATTGCTATCCGTCTGTATGATTACGAGCCGTATGTCAGAATGAATAAAATGTAATTTCTGAACAACCTATTTTTCGAATCTGGAGTTTTTCATAGCAGATGTCTATCTTAGAATAGCCAACAGCTACAGGATAATCTCGGCCGACGGATGAGATCACACCCGATTCTGTCAGTGGAATTAGGCACTAGCGAGATACTGGTGCTGCCACCAGGTGTTGCTCTGGTACCAAGTGTATCCCCCTTGTCACCAGCAACCAGCTCAGCCAATTCTCAGGTCCGAGATTAGGGTACAAACAAGGTGTGAGTATTGTCAGTGGGTTGAACCTGAGCATTCCTTATGTCATTTGTCCTTCATAGAGTAATGGTTAGCATGGTGGATTCATGATGCAGAGGACCTAAGCTCAAATCCCTGTCAAGTCATATCTTGGTGACCACACCATGAATTTACATTCTTATATATCAAATATATTTTGCTTTGATAGGTAGAAGTGAGTAACAACAGTTTTGGTCCCCCTCATACAGTTACCATGGTACTTGTTATTGTAGCCCAAAAAAGTTACCATAGACCACCTGGTCCTAAGACCCCTATATACTGCTGTTCTCGACGGTTCCATGATACATTTATTGGCCCAAATGATGAAGTATTGTACCAGCTGTAACTATGCTATACCCAAGCTGCTAAAAACACAGTGTAATTACGACTTTTGATGCTCTATACAACAGTAGAGAGCCCTCCAAGGTGATCTGGAAACAGCAGTTACCATAGTTCCCTTCCTCAAACGACTCTGATCCCAACGAGTGGCGGGATGGGGGGGGGGGGGTGTTGGCATAGGGCTGGGCATGATACACAGTTGGTGTGAGTCTGACGAACACTAGAAAGAGCACCTTCCTTTAGTAGGGCCTGCATAACGCATCATGCGGAATGCATAACAAATATAATCATCTAACCAGGGGGCATCCATTTATTACATACACAGAATGTTGGCAAAGATTGAGCCCCCCTCCCCCGTGTTGCACCATGTACGCATGGGACGAGTCCCCCCCCCCCCATATCTACATACTCAAATAACTTGGACCCCCCCCCTTTTCCCCAAAACAAGTATTCCTTAATCAACCAAGAGTTACTTGTTAGACCTTAGGCCACTACAAAAAATATCCTTGTTTCTCATTGATAACACTGTGCAACAACGGAAAAAAAAAGGGGGAAGACCTACCTGACTAGGCTAATTTGAGGTCACTGAATCCAAAAATGATGGTGAAAAATGCCCCATAAGTCTCAGTTTCAAGATATTCCAACCATGATTATTTGTCGGTCTACTACTGAATATACGATCGGACCAATATAAAGTATGAGCAGCATTCATAAAAAAATGTCAATTTTGTTTGCCTGGCAGAGATAACATCAGTCTGTAGCACATTAAGTGGTTAGAGACCATAGAAATCAGGATTCGACACTGTTATTAGTGATATTTTACCTTTATTGATTGAAAAAATACCATAAAACATGTAAATTTATCCTAACAGGATATGACATTTTGTAAGCTACTAAGATCAAGATTATGACCCATTCTGCAAGAGGTACCTTCAGGGAAGCTATTATTTACTGTTTTTAGCCCCCACCGGCACCAGAATCCAAAAAAGAGTAATAAATAGAGAAAATTGCTCAGATAACCCTCTATGCAGAATACACTGATAGATCATTGGTGTTACATCTCAAGTATTAAAATTCTATATCTATAATGGTGTTTTTTTTTTACAAAAATGGTATTAAGGCCAGATTCTGGTTACCATGGCAGCGATTCCCACAGTCAAAATATTGGATAATGGCTCTTGTATATTGGAAATGTCATCAATATTGCAAACCTCAAAACAGGCTTCGAAAACCTCTCAGAACCAATTTATTAACTAAAAGTATCCTTGTATGAGGATATTTGACCATAAAACCTAATTTTACATGAAACATTAGCCAGGTACATTTCTGGAATATGGTCAAAAGTGGTCCTGATGGGGAATACAATAGCAAGACAAAGAGACCTTTTTTAAGCACTAGTTTTATGTTTCAAAATGTTATTTTAGACCCATTTTATTCACCAATAGTACTTATTTCTGTAAAAGATCAGTAATATATTAATAATATAACTAGCTAAAAATGAGTTTTACATGAAAAGAACCATTTTCCTTCTTTTTGATCAAATAGTGTATATATAGGATTATATAAGCTCTAACCACTTATACAAAATAAGACCACGTGAAAATCTGAAAATTGAGACTTACCATAACACTTTAAGTGCTATTTTTGAATTCCCCAGGTCAAAATACATAAGAATAATTGTGTATGGTCCCGTTTTTTTTCAATTTTTGAAAATTTGTTGTACAGTGTAATGATAGACAAATATGTGCATATTTGGTATCGAATTGAAGCTAACAGTGGTGCGAATTCAATGGGCTAGAGAAGATATACCTATTCAAAACTCAGTGGAAATTGGACTTGGAGAGAAACATGACGAATTGTATTCAACCTTGGCATGTACCCCCACACCCCTCCCTAACAACAACAAGAAAATAAATAGACAAAGGTTCACAAGTTTTAGTCTGTTGACAGGGTTATTTCACGAGTCGAAGGGGGGCCGTATTTCACGAGGCCGTAGGCCGAGTGAAATGCGGCACCCCCTTCAACAAGTGAAATAACCCTTCAAGAGACTAAAGCGAGTGTACCTTTGTGCTGATTTTTTATTTTTTTCGATTCAAAATACCAAAATTATGATAGGGGGGAGCCTCAAAAGGCCTAAAATGGCATTTTTCTACGCCTTTCAAATGTTAACAAACCTCCATTTTCTTGACGTCACAGGCCGCGAAATACGGCCATGGGCCCCGTTGGGAAACGAGAAACCAACCTTCATTTATTTGGCTTTGACAAGACACGAGTACCATGAAACCTTGCATATAGAAAATAGGAGGTGCGAACATTTCCTACACCCCGCCCCCTCGAGAGCGCGTCGCACGTTTTGCACCTCCCCTTGCCGAAGATGGCAAGAAATGTTCCGCCCCCCTTTGAACTATAATAACGCACTGGCTTTTTGGCTTAAAACGGGCTGAATTTTTCCCGGCCCCCCCCCTCAAGAAGGGTCAGAATCTTTTATGCCCGCCCCCCAAACCCACCACTGCCCCCTATAACTAATAAATGAACACTCCCTCACACTGAAAATCCATAGGTTGAAAGGGTTAGTCAGTACAGACTAACCCAGGTTGGTCATACGAGGGTTAGTCACAATGGCAAAGTTATATTCAAAAATGACCAAGGGGTCAGTCAGTAGTGGCTAACCTAGGTCCATCATTGGTGTATTGTATTTGTATACCACTAGTTGGGGCCACCTGTGATGACCACTCAGTGGCTCCCCCTGGAACTAAAAGACTAAGGTGGGTTGGTCATTAGTGACCAACCTAACAATAATAACTAATCTAGGTTGGTCGTATAGGGAGCCAAAAAATGACTAACTAGGTTAGGCACTAGTGACTGAGAGTTTGGGCGTATAGGGAGCCTAGGAATATCAGTGCAGGCTTATATGTGAGGTTTTACAGTACATGTATGGATGCCATCAATACCCCCTGAACAGGTCCGGGAAATGAAGGGAAATCCTCCCCAGAGCTGTTATTTACACCAGTGTTAATTTTCACAACGCATGAGTATCTGGTGATTTCATGGCAATCCCATGTATGATTTACTCTTCCCCATGTATGATTCAAGAGCACACACTAATCTATCTTATGGGATGAATACATTTAACAGCAAATTGGTAGAAAATTCAGCAAATGGGTTATAAGAAAACCGTTGCTAATTTTAGCCCTGTTATGTTTATCCTCCAAGCGAAACCGTTGCTAATTTTAGCCCTGCAGTGTTTTCACCCCTACCTGCGTTTGGAAATTGACACTGGTGTAAATAATGGTTCTGGGGAGGATTTTCCTTCCTTTTCCGGACCTGCAGAATCGATACACCAACATTTCCAGAATTCTGGTTATCGCATCGACAAACGCATTATATCAATACATAATCTGTAACAGAGATAACTTCTAAAACTGTGATAATTGTATAAACATTTCATTTATAACTTGCTTTTTATTCCATTTGAAAATGATGACCTCTTTTTGCCTAAGATATTAAGGGAAAACGACTTAAGATTGTACTACAAAGTGTTCATCCGTATAAACTCAAGTATGAGGAAGGAAATAAACAGATGAAGGATATGTATAGTAACTGTTATTTTAACATCAAAATAAATCAACATATTTATGATCTAAAAATCGAGTCCAAATAGTTATAATGAAAATCAAAAATCAGTTTGATATCAATGGTTTACTGTCTGTCTCTAAAGCTGCGGCCCCATGCACAGAGAGAAGAACAGCTCCCTTTTGACGCTTTTTTTTTCGTGCAGGAACATTGACGTTCCTTTAAAAGGAGTAAGGAATGTTTCCCGATAAAGATCTCTAATATCATACATCATATAGTTCCAGAGAATATGCACGGCATGACTCACCATGACTGCCCACAGAGGAGGGTCAGGGAGGTGGGATCACATGGCACACCACCAGTGTGCCGGCCCACGCTTTTAATAAAGGAGAGTTTAATATGAAACATGCCTTTTCCGCCTATGCCAATGCGAACGCATCGAGCGACTAGATTCTCTAGAGAACTCAGGTAATTGTCAAGATCAATTAGTTTCAATTTGATGTTTGCATTCCCTCTCAACCACAGGCTTAGACTGAGTAGCACGCCTATGCTTGGAGTAGATGACTGTATATAAGACGAGGTATGACACTGCTAGACGCCCATCATCTTCATACCCGATATGGCCCTACTATCAGCTATGTCATACCTTGTCTTATATACAGTCATCTACTCCAAGCATAAGCATGCTACTCAGTTTAAGCCTGTGCTCTCAACGCATGGGCTGGAGTTACCACCGAGAGACTGGGCTCCAATCCAACATTGCAGCCTCGACCTCTTTCATGTGAATGCCCACCTAGTCAATAACAACTTAAACAAGTCAGTGGCGTAGGAAGAGGGGGGGCAGGGGGGCGCCCCCCCCCCCCCCCAATTCACTGAGGAGGGGGGGCCTGAATATGTTTGCCCCCCCAAAAAAAAAAAAAAATAATAATAATAATAATAATTTAAAAAAATTGTCAGGACCTGTAATATAATACACACAATTTTCAATCCTTACCTCTCCTGCATAGGGAAAAGCAGTCTCGGACCCCGACTGTATGTATACAGTCTGGGAGAGTACTGACTAGTACTAGACTTAAGCAATCTGGACCTCATGGGTTCGAGTCCCACCTTGGCACAATGGGTAGTAATTTTTATATCTGTACAAAGCACTTCTATTACACTATTGTCCCTATCCAAATATGTAATATGTAATATTACTATGTCAGTATAGGGGTATTTATGCTTCAATTATGCCAAATAAATAATGTAAAAAAACGAACCTACTTTTCTGCCAAGGTGGGATTCGAACCCATGAGGCCAAACACAACATATCTATGTCATTCATGGTCATGTGACCATGGCTAACCAATCAGTAGTTGAGCCATCTCATTAAAAAAATCCAGGATCCTGGATCATTTTCTAAGTAGGTCACAGTTACTAGATACAAATTCTTCCAGGCCCATTACAGCCTGACGGCTGCAATGGGCCTGGCGGGCTCGAGGCTGAGGGAAAAGTGGGTGCAGAGAGGACTGGGCCCCCAAACCAGAACTCAAGGGGGCTCAAATACTACTTTTTCATACAGTCTAATTTGATGCATCATGAATAAAAATGCAAGTTAATGGCTTATTAAGCCTGGAGTTTATATAACAGAAAAAATATGTGTCAATGGGAAATTATAATTCTGATTGGTTTGGAGTGGGGGGGGGGCGTGTTGAGAGGGTAGGGTAGAGGAGGGTCTTGCTACCAAATAGCTTTTATGGAGAAAGCCAACATGAAATGGTTGATTGTGTAATACCGAATGTAATGCATGCAGTCAGACTGTAAAATGTACAATTAAGGTGCTTTTCGAAACCTTCCCATCGCCAGAATTCTCTGAAGTTTTGCCCCAAAAAAAAAATATATCAAAAATTGAAATGAGCTTTTGGCATAATTTACTCCTTTAACATTCTTTGTAAACACAGATGGAATGTAGGATATGAGACTGGATATTATAAACTTTAATATGATACCATACATCGGGGGATTCTACTAGGACTTGTAAGAAATATTTTCACCAATTTGGAGTAATATTTTTCTTGTTCAGCTCAGTGACATTGGTGCTCTGGCGGTGAGAGGGTTTACCCCAGACCCTGCGTGTCGAAAAGTGTGCACATTCGCATCCCGTTGTAGAATAGTAATGTGTGGGCTTCTTTTGCTCAAAACAGGTGGAATTATTTTGACCCTCAAGAAGTGTCTAAATATTTTAACACCCCCCCCCCCCCCTCCCAACGTTTAAATCCAACTGTGGCAGGCTCAATGGCGTCCCGTGCAACCACCACACACAGCTGGCGTGAAGAATCGGAACTACCACGACCCCTGCGTCGGAGTGACCTATATAAAGGGGCGTGGTCAATGATACAGCAATATACACATGTAACTGCTGGGGCGCTTCAGTTCAGTTGATTAAATATACTTCTCATATCATCCACAATATTCTATAACAGTATCTAACTTCTACGAGTATTTTTCAGAATATTAATGAGTCCTTTTAATGTATAAAGTAATTAGTAATTTCATCAAATGTAATAATCATCGAGCGTATCCCACTCACAGTTCTAGTACTGTTCTAGTCTACTATGTGGTTAAGTGCAAATTGATGAGAATGCCCCTTTGATATCACGTTATAAAATGTATAACGTTTTTTGTTGACGGGGATGTGGCTGCCATTAGGCCCTATAAGGAGTAGATTGGGTAGTTCTATGGGTATTATTATCTTTAAGTGAAAATGTCTCACTCTATTAAGCCTAACCTCTGGCCTTCACTTATGGTACCGGATACAGGGGGAGCCAGGCATCAATCCCTCTTTATGGAGTTGAGTGGCTTTCCGCTAAAGATATTCTAATACTGTTCTTTAGTAATAAAAGCCCTCGTAAAACCAGCACCCTATATAGACATCTTTGGTATCAAATGAAAGCTGAGCTTTGCTTGCATGGACAAATCTTCTACAATTAAAGCAGTGAAGTCTTAATTACTATGAATACAATATTATGGAATTGTGCCTCTATCAGTAATGTGTTATTTTATATGAATTTCTAAAGAATAAAAGTTTCCATAATGGACCTGTCAGTTGCATGGCCCTGCTGCAGACCTCCACTCTAGGTATTGCAGCGTATATATATCTGGTATTTATTTCATGGCGAATACAGCACTCCCATTAACTTAACCAAGGAAGGCCTTATTTAACACCCCCCGTGAAATAACCCTGGTCCGTATTTAACGGCCTGTAAAATGATCATAATTGTTAATTTAACCACTATAAATTAGCTTTTTCAGAGTAATTAATTGGAATTTTGACAAATATTATTAATATTGACATGAAATAAACACAAAGGAGCACTCGTAGAGTTCCCCACTGAGGGTTATTTCACTTTGCTTCACCTCGTGAAATAAACCTCAGTGAGGAACTCTACTTGTGCACCTTTGTCTATTTATCTACTGCAGGCTATATGCATAGTGCTCTCATTCAATGAATATTTGCTTGATTGACTATCTGTTTGTGGAATTCGATTAGTTTGGACACTCACTAAGAGAATATTTTAAATGTCCACATAAAGGGACAACAATTCCTATGGTAAAAAGAAGAAGCAGGGAGCTTGTATGATTGATGACTTTGTTCGAGGAGAACTCCTTTGGTCAATTTTCGGCAACATATTTTTTCACCAAACCTAAATGATCCGACTAAGAAGCCTTTATTCTACTGAGTGCTGTGGGTTTTAGGTGGTTTCAGGTTTTATCTGAGTATATAAAACCGCCCGCAGTGACGTCACGGCGTCACTGGCGGGAGAGCTGGTACCACCCCCTGTCGATCAATAGTCGTACTAACAGGTTAGTCCATATCATAAAATATTTGCAATAAGGACCATTCATATATTAGATATATTCCTTATTCAAAATAATATGTCATGGCATTTATCCCCTTTTCTGTTAAGGTAGCACCAGCGCTTCTCCTAGAGAAATGTTCCAATCTGCATGTTGGCAAACGTATATACTTCACCATTTGATTTCCCATTATCTATCAATTTGGCCAATACAGATGGGTTGGATCGAGAATAACGCCACCTTTCCCTTTCTGTTCATATGACATATGAATAACCCATGGTTTTAATTGGCTTGCTTAACACTGTGACACATACAGACCCGAGTCGGCGGTCCCTAATTGACCTAGCTAGTCTTAGCTGGTGCTGTTGTTGGCTAGTATCAATAATATTGCATCTCGACCCCCAGGAGTATATGCAGTACATACTCTGATATGTTAGGGACCTTTAGCGAACCTGACGAAACTGATTAAACGCAGCCATAAGCCTGGGCTCCACTAGGGCGTCACAGGTACCTGCGAAACGATGCGATCCTTTTATTGTTTTGTTCTTGGACATTTCGCCTCATTTCGCTTCATATCGCAGCAGTTTCGCACTAAATGTCGCCCTGCTAGTGGCGTTACAGAGGGCGACAGTGCCGCGAAATGAGGCGAAATGTCCAAAAACAAAAACAATAAAAGGATCGCATCGTTTCGCAGGTACCTGTGACGCCCTAGTGGAGCCCAGGCTATAGCCTATACTTTCATTAATGCAACGTCCGCGTTTAATGAGCTACATTGAGTCCCTAGTCTCACATAGGTTATGTGAATAGCAAACATATATTCGTTGTGTGTTGTGTGACCATAGCATATGCAGATATGCTAAAGGGTAGGGACCTTTATCAAACACCACGTAGCTCATTAAATGCAGATGTAGCAGGGTTAAATGTATAGGATACGTCGGGTTTGCTAAAGATGTTGCCCTTTTCTGAGATGTCCTATTCATAAGTTACACTCAAAAAATAAACTTGTCTCCAGACTCTTCAAAGTGACCGTCATTAAATAAACGAGTCAAAAACTTGTCTAAGTGACAAAGGAAGCGGGTCTTCTAGCTGGAGATAGAAGACCCACTTGGTATGTGCCAGCCCAAAACCTGACATTTGCCAGCTCCAGATTCTATTTGTGGGATGGTAACCTGATATGTTAGACAACTTTTGACTCGTTTATTTTATGACAGTCACTTCGACAAGTCTGGAGACGAGTTTACTTTTTCAGTGTAATTAATCATGAACCAACACGCACGACCTGACTCAGCGGTACAGGTGCCGAGTCATGTTTTGTCCACAGACCCCAGCATGTACACATGGTCTTCACAGGTCAAGCAAAGTCACACGATGAATTGTGTTTTCACTTGGAGTATGCTTTCTTTGCCACATGGATGTTTTCACCATACAGGCAACTTTAGGACCCACCTAGACAAGAAATATCAGTTACAGTTTATTACGGTATAATTCTAGGCTATATCTGATTCTATCATGTACTACATATCGCCAGGCTAGGTGATTCCTTTTTAATGTACTTACTAAAACTGATAATTGACCTTGCAAATTTCTTGTCCGAAGGAATAGATTAAGTTCAGAAAAGGGGTTGTGTAAGGGATGTGGACACTTTCTAGCATGTGGACAAAACGTGACTCCACATAAGGTCCTTGAGTTTGTGAACGAATCCCATGTAGAGCAGAAGTTTTGATTGTCTAAATAAGAGCCCTGGTAGTTATATGCGTACATTGCTTTGTAGAGGTGACCACGCCCCCATATATATAGGACACTCTGACGCAGGGGTCGTGGTAGTACCATGTATGCTCACCTGAGGGCAGGTGGGTGCTGGTCACAAGGGACGCGGCAGCTCATAACACAATTGAATTCAAAACTTACCGTACCGTCGCGATTTAGGGCCGGGGCGCTCTTCAATTTGGCGGGGCCTTTAGACACAAGATAGGCGCTTATTAAAGATCCTATTTTAGTGCCTAAGGAATATTTCAAGGCCCCTGTACCCCCGGCGCTTATTCAAGAGCGGCGCTCTTTCAAATCCGGCGCTTTATCGCGAAGGTACGGTACTACTGTTGTATATATTAATAAAAGGGCAGGTATATCCAGCCATACGCCTAATACACCCATTATCATGTGTTTGGTTGTTCCTCATAGTATCTTCATATGTATGTATTATATAAATTCACTACCATATATATATACGTTCAGGCAATATATGTCTGATACTTTTTTTAAATTGCTCACCCCTGCCTGCCCGTAAATCGCAGCCCCCTGTAAGTCAGACCTCCTCAATATTTCCCCTAGCTGAAAAAAGTGACTATACATGGCCTAACACCATTGACACGGCAACACGGCACTTTTAAAATTCGACACGGGCGACACAGTTTTTTACCCCCCCCCCCCTACCCCAACATTGGAGTAAACCCCCCAAAATACTTTCAACATGGATGGAGCAATAGTAAAAAGCTGTTACGTCCAACCTACATTTCATTTTCATTTAAGGCCTGGTTGCTAAAGCTTCCTCGTTCTAGAATTGTATTGACTGCGTCTGCCTTTTGAGCTCAAAGAGTAAAACTGTGTGAAGACCTTCCAGCTTCAGGGACTCGACCCTATTTCATCCAGTACCAATGAGGGGTACCCTTGCGAACCACCAGGCTGAGGCATTATATTGTTTTCACTTTACATTAGATATGGCCCTTCCAGTACTTAAAGCTGGGCCGTCAGGGAATAAGTTCAGCATTTTCCATACATGGACTAAAATAACAGTTCCACCAGAGGGCAGCAGTGTTTGGACAGGGGACCATGAGCATTGTCCAGCTACAACATATTCTACTTATCTTGTGCCTGTAAGAGCTGAGCTCCCAGCCCTTAAGAGACCTCTTGTGAATGAAATCTGAACTATATCCCAAAGTGCTTTTGGCCTCATTTCAACCATGACGGTCAAGCTTTAAGCATAGTAAATCTTGTATTCCCAAAACATAGAACCAATTATCCACCTACCCCCAGAAATATGGCCATTGGTCCTGACTATTTTAAGTGTTTATCTGCCTAGCAACACACCTTTCCGTGGTTCTGAGGTTGATTATAATCAACTTTCTGAGGCTTATACACCGGGAAATGCGGCAATTAGGTTCAGTGAAAGAGGGCCAATGAATCATTTACCAGTATGTCTTCTTGTGAGAATATTTCTGATCATGATGTAGAATCTCCCTTATACATCCTGTTTCCCCTCCCCCCCCCCTCAACCTTGAGAAAACTCTTCACCTACAGGTATATGACTATATATATAGACAAATGCCAACGCCCATTTATACCTTATACCGTCTCTGGTTATTTAATAGGTAATATACATTGAGTGAAATGCATCAGAGCGGTATCAGTGTAGTTGGCTTTGTGTTTTATTTTTAGTTTGAAGCCATTTAATGAAGAAAAGAAAACATTTTATTAACCCCTTGAATACGCCCACATTGTATTCAATAGGGGACATTAACTATGGCCCTACCAGTCCTTAAGCATAGTAAATCTTGTATCTCCAAAAAATAAATCACCACTTTGACCTAATAGCTACATATGTTTAAAGTTTTAAACACATGTTTATTTCTATTTACATTTAAGATATTTTTATGACCAGAAACCTACCATTACTGCTATAGTTGAATGTCTGACCACCATTCGACCTGGACTATAACACCAGTCCACAAGGCACCAACATCAGCCTTACATCCAGAAACACAAACTAATATCTATTCTATTATACTAAGTCATGGCTCTAAGCCTATGCTCTTTTCTTTTTATTTTTACATTTACTGTACTGTGAAGCATTATATGTTCTACTCTGTAAACGTTCCATCAACTGGAATAAGGAGAATACAGTTCTTTGACCTACCATCTTTTCAGTCTAAATAAATGAAATATCAAATCAAATCAAATCAAATAGACAAATGCCAACGCCCATTGATACTGTCTCTGTTGTATTTCACGAGTGGGGGCTGGGGCCATATCCCGCGAAGCCGCAGGCTGAGTGGGATATGCCCCAGCCCCCACAAGTGAAATACATCAGAGACAGTATAAATGTAGTTGGCATTTGTGTTTATTTTTTATTTGAAGCCATTTAATGAAAAAAAAGAAATCTTTTCCCAGCCCATTGAATACGGCCACCTTGTATTCAATGGGGGGCATTGAATACGGCCCTTCAGTGCTAAAGCATAGGGAATCTTGTATTTCAAAAAAATAAAACAAATTATCCACCTACGCCAAGAAATATGGCCATTGGTCCTGGCACCAATATCACTTGGTGTTTTCTAGGGATATGTCATACATCAACATATTTTGTATTCCGATTATCGCTTTACGATTATCGCAATACAGTATTTGTATTACAGATGGCATTGCTAAAATGCTAAAAAAAACTTTCTAAAACTGCAGGAATAGTGTAAATATTCCACCGAGAACTTGCTTTTAAAAGTTAAGTTAAGTTAAAAGTTGTGTCTCTTGTACTAATATAGGCCTATAATATTTCGGGGAAAATTCCTCAGATTGTGCTACCAAGTGTTCATCTTAGTAGAGTTAAGGATGAGGAAGGGAATATTCAGATTAAGATACACATTTTTTAAACACATATTTACTTCTTTTTTTTTTACTATCATAATAAATCTATGTAATCGAAAAATCGAAACCAAAATAGTGATAATCGAAATCGAAATAAATTGGATATCAATGACATTCCTAGGTAACTTTTTCGGTTTGATATCATTTACTATCAATAAAGAAGATTCCATAAATTAAAGAGGCTGTTCCATTTTGATAATGCATAAACACATGCAATAAATCATAGAACATTGGTATCTGTATAGTAGAAACTGGTGTACCACCATATACAAACATATGTCATTAGTACACTGATAAAATCAAAGCGTCTAAACTTGTCAAATACCTGTCTTGTAGGAAGACTTTTGGTCATGCCAATAAGAGTTTCCTTGCAGCTATTGTACTATTGAAATAAACACAAAAGAGGTGTATATGCCTAAGCAACGGCCGGAAAGATAGGTCATCCTGGATAGAAAAGTCCGTCCTCATTCCCGGGGTCTGTTACACCTTCACCCCTCCCTCCCCCCCCCCCCCCCCCCCATTACACCTGTCCCCCGAAGTGCGGTAAGTCTCTGCACCCGGGCTGTGAGGGCTCCATGTTACGTCACACATAACGTGAGTGCCTGGTCCTAATTCAGCCCAAATTTCTAAATGCCCCCCCCCCTGTACCAGAGGTGTGCTTTACATCTCGACTTCAAAGGGTAGGCTTAGTGTCGGACATCACTTTGATACAGTGCCACACCCAGGTAAAGCTCAGAGGAGTGAAGGTGAGGTGGGGACAACTGTGACAGGAGCATCTCACACGTACATCACACCTGCAGGTGTGGAGGCTAACTGCCACACCTGTAGGCTTGGGGGTGGGGGATGCCATCTAGAATGCAAAAATTACTATTCATATATATGCAGGGTGTTTAGTCAGTTGGTTCTATGACCTGTGTGGAGACTGACACTCTCATAAATGATCCTCTAAGATATATAGATATTTCCAAGGATTGTTAACATGGATTATTCTACATAGGATGCAAATACATGGAGGCTATACATTGTAAGATGGCCGTGGACATAACATGCACAGGGACTACCGTAAAAGTGTTAGTTTTGATATTTGTTACTGCATGGATCCGACTGGAGGTAAAGTGTCCTTTGTAGTGCCTATGTGTCTAGCCCCCGTATTTCTGTTAGCCAAATTGGTAAATTTAAATGGTGAGTTTTGATAGCTCAAAGTCTTATCAATTAGATAAACTGTTAGTTATGGAATAACCTGGTGTCTTCAAGAGAGCTGTGTGGGTAGTGCAAACCGTAGTAGGGGTCTGTTCCTAGTGCATGGGCGGGGGGGGGGGGCAGTGGGAGCACCTAGTCCGTCCTAGGCAAGGGAGGGGCTTATCACGGTACAGGCCAGGCCCTGCTCAGTGTGTTGTATCATTAAACTCAATATTCCTCAGTTGCTCCGGTAGGGATACCTTAGGGTTTATGGATTTATCTAGAGGAGATATATATCTATCATTTGATATGAGTGAATTCTTTCCAAAACTTGACAAAAAAATCACAATTAAGTTATAGTTTCACATTTTATAAATTTCTGATTAAGCTGGCCATATAAAGACCATTTGCTCATTTGTTATGTAATCTAGACGCTTAAAAAACACAGGGGTAACTAAATTACTTGTTTTTTCTCTCCATTGTATGTGTTTTAAGTATCAGGAAGGACAATAACATATTTAAATTCCAAATTCCAAATTAAACTCTTAGATGGCAGTGATACACTAGGACGCTGGTATGTCTCACACTCTGGGCGTCCTCTGTGATGAGGCCGCCCCTGCAGGTAGCCATGTACCAGTAAGCTGGAGTTGCCGGGACCTGTACACATATTTGTTTTGTCTTAATCATATCAAATCTTTGAATCTTTTACCTTTTCTGGCATCCCCAATAGATAATTCTCAAGATTCTCCAAAACATGAATGTGTATTTCCATAATTATGATTAAGATTAACATAGAAGTTATGCAATTCATTCCCTCACTTTATACATAATGCATGATATACTGATGCCACCTACAGGGAGAATCCTGAATCAGGCCCTGGTTGACGAGTATAGGGCTGGCATACATCAGGCTTTGGGCTGGCACATGCCAAGTAGGTCTTATATCTGACAACTCAAGCTAGAAGACCCACTTCTTTGTCACTTAGAAGAGTCTGCGGACGGGTTTACTTTTTCTGTGTAACGGTAAACAATAACAATAACCTTAGACACACAGTAGGTGAGAATATTACCCAGTGGGCATATACCATTGAATCAACATTGATAAATGGTTATCAGTGTTGATTGAACGTTGATTCAATATTGAACTGAATTTTGTGCTCACTAGGTAGGTTGCACACAACCTTCCCCCCTCCTCACTTCCCCTATACACTCTGAGCATGAAAGATGTTAGAAATGTCCATCATTGGACGATTGGTTTTACTATTAATTAATACCCTCCAAACAGAACTCGGGAACTGAACATTTGCGACTGGGGTGAAACTAGGGAAGTCACCATAACACAAGAAGACAGATATTCTCAAGAATTGTAAACATGTCCTATCCACAAACAGAACTCTGGAATTGAACGTTCGAGACTGGGGGGAACGGCACAAGTTAGCATTTTGTGTATTTCCTGGGAAAAGCTCAAGTTGTATACATAAAATAAACACAGGAGATTCCTGAGAATAGTGAACGTTCCTAATGACATCTTCAATGGTGATGTGTATTTCCTTAGTTTTACTTGTGGAAATAACAAGAAATTGTACAAGTGGAATGATGAGGTGAATTTCACTCATTCTAAAAACGTTCTGAAATTCTCATACCCAGTGGGCACAGAGCATTGGGTCAACATTGATGAATGGTTGTCAATGTTGATTCAATGTTGAGTCAACGTTGATTCAATGTTGAACTGAGTTTTGTGCCCACTGGGTAGGGATCCCGAGTCTAGGCTGAATAATGGCACGAGTTCCGCTTAAGATTTTGTTTGCAGGGTAGATGGATAGATAGATAAATGGATAGATATGGTTGATTAAGACATACCTTGTCAAAGGACTCCAAGACGTGCTCCTAGTAGTGATTCATCTATAATTGGTGTGTCTCCCGCTGAGAAATAGTGTTGATGGTATTGAGGATGACACTAAATGGTGGAGGAGGTGTCCTTATGCCACCGGAGTGTGACCCTATGTAGGTAATGATGGGACCAGGGGTATACGTCCTTAGCCATGCATGACACAAGGGGGGCACCCAATTATATTTCATCGTGAATACGGCACTCCCATCGACTTAACCGAGGAAGGCCGTATTTAACACACACACCCCTCCGTGAAATAACCCTTGCCCGTATTTAACGGCGTTTCAAATCATCAAAATTTGCTGATTTAACCACTGTGAATGAGCTTTTTCAGACCAAATAAGTGAAATTCTGACACACATTATAAATGAGGACATGAAAAAAACACAAAGGAGCACTGGTAGAGGTGCTCACTGAGGGTTATTTCACGGGGCGAAGCTCAATGAGGACCTCTAAGAGTGCTCCTTTGTCTATATAATTATTTTGACATGACTGTGTGGTTGAACTTATGGCTAGTTCTCTCTCAACTTGCTAGGGAAATAAAACTTTGCAAAATATCCATATTTTTTCAGAAATATTAGCATTCTTTGGGTCAGGAAGAACGGATCCCTTGCCTAATTAATTGTCAAACCTCAGGAGAAAATGTCCAACAACTTCATGATATGCCTAGTTATTGCAAGAATCGGTGAGTCATCCTAATGACCCACGAGTCAATGTTGCGGTTCACGACACATTCCAGGTACCTCCAATATTCAAAATGAAAGATTTTGCCTGAAACACACCTGTTTTTTGGCCCCATTGTTTGCGATATTTCATCCCCGGATTCCCTGGTTCTGAGGAGAAAAGCTGTAATGAACACATGCTGAAATAGATTTAGCATTGACAATTTCAACTTGGTAAGAATTGGGAGATTAAAATGAGAACTATTGGTGTGGTAATTTCTTGTGAAAGTAACCCTTGGTAGGCTTTAAATACACTGTAAATAGTGAAACAGATACTTCATATTTTTTATGAACCAACAGTATATTCTACTGCCTATGTACACTTATCCCGTTATTTATATGTTATACTACAATTCATTTCATTGTGAATATGGACTATCAAGGTTAAACCTATGTGAGGGCCGTATGCGAGGGAAACCTTGAATAACCCTCGGCCGTATTGCACGCTGTGGCCATATTGCACGCTCTGAGGGTCACGTGACTTGCGCATATTTCAAAATGACAATCCAGCGAAAGTAAACATACGCCGCGGAAGTAAACATACATTGTTGTTTGCCAATTTCTTACTGTAATTACCCTGAAATGAATGCAGAGCGTCACTTAAAAGTCACCTCACCAGTTGTTATTGCACTCGTGGGGTCTGGCCCATATTTCACTAGGGCTTCGGCCAGCGTGCAATACGGGCCAGACCCCAGGAGTGCAATAACCACTGACACAGTGACTTTAGCTTGCAACTCTGCCTATATATCTTTACTGCTCAGCTAGATATACTTCTATAAGTATAGTGTAAAGTATAAAAAGTACCCCCCCCCCCCACCGGCCGCCTTCTATACCAGCCATGCGTTAAGATGGTGAGTTGGGGGGGGGGATGGTACGGTAGACGTGATGTGACGCCATGGGCTATAGACCAATGCAGTACGGATGGGTGATTTTCCTAAAGGCTGTTGATAGATTTTTTGAGCTTTTCTTAGGTGTACATACGATACATGAATATTACTTCATAGTCCAGCATTCTAATATACACGATTTGAAAGAGATTTGTCCTGTGGATCTCTTGATGAGATGTTTGCAAATGATAGTTATTACAGACAGTGTGATGAGGATTTTTTTATAACCAACATAAACACAACTTTATTATGATACAGTCACCATTTCTCGATGCATACACTGATATTCCTAGGCTCCCTATACGCCCAACCTCTCAGTCACTAGTGCCTAACCTAGTTAGTCACTTTTTTGGCTCCCTATACAACCAACCTAGATTAGTTATCATTGTCAGGTTGGTCACTACTGACCAACCCACCTTAGTCTTTTTAGTTCCAGGAGGAGCCACTGAGTGGTCATCACAGGTGGCCCCAACTAGTGGTATACAAATACAACACACCAATGATGGACCTAGGTTAGCCACCACTGACTGACCCCTTGGTCATTTTTGAATATAACTTTGCCATTGTGACTAACACTCATGTAACCAACCTTGGTTAGTCTGTACTGACTAACCCTTTCAACCTATGGATTTTCAGTGTAGGTCTATAGCTGAGAACCAGTGGGATTGGCCAGGCAGGAAGGATACTCCTCACTGGGGCATGCTGAGAGGTGTTTGGTAAATATCAAGTACCAACCATATCAAGAAAGACATAAAAGGCCAAGTTATGCTACTCAAAAAAAAGGTTATTTCTCATCACCGGGCAGTGAGAGATCTGACAAGGGAATGTTTTATTTCTTTCTTTTTTTTTGCTTGGAGCTAGAATATATGGGGAAATTCAATTCTTTTCACACACGATTTTCACATTTTAATAGTTAAGTGTTCATTGATCCATAACAGTTGTTAAATGTAAGTTATTTCTAGATCCTTTGCTTTTCTGACAGTGTAAGCTTTTATTAGATACCAAATATACCAATATTTGTCTAGTCTTGACAGATTTTTCATTAAAAAGAAAAAAAAGAAAAAAAAAAGAAAAAAAAGTTTTCCAATAATCACAATTTTCATGATGCACGCAGAGATGAGAAACAATTTTTTTCCTTTTTAAGTGGCCTTGACTGGGTATCTTGTATAGCGTCTAACGTGCATTCCGGTCACCAAGTCTTACTGATTTGTTGGGAAGATGAGATTAATTCAACCTGAGAAAGTTCTCTTACCCCATTGCACAATGTCCCTGGGCGGTACCGTATGGCACACGCTTATACCAGTTTTTGGATACATGTTTCCTGGCAAACAAGACTGATTCTTTACAATAAATTACTAGGCTGGAATAGCCTTTTGTTCTGAAGGCTATATATGTATGAACCATGTGGAAATGAATCGTTTAAAGGCTGCTTAGTTGGTACCCCTGCATCAACGTTCTGATCAGGGGCAAGACAGGTACTCAGCCCTATATATAGTGTGTAAATGGTGTGATTTTTGTGACGTGTATCATGGGGTGTGTGTGTGTGTGTGTGTGTGTGTGTGTGTGTGCAGTCGTACAGACACACACGTGTGTGGAGACCAGGGCACACACATGCCACACTTCGGAGTCATGATGCACCAAGTCACCTGAGCCATTTATCAAGACTTCATAAAAACATCACGCCAACCCTTTGAACGGATATCAATCCCATCCTATAGGATTAGCAAGGGGCATGGTACCAGGAGGGATGGGCCACTTGCCAGGGCTGTATTTATACATAATAACAACAAAGGTCATTGCATAAAGAAAGCACTATGAAATCCTCAAATGATAAACAAAAAGATCCCATAAGGAACAGGTCAGAACAGGTGAAATCAATGACATCGGTGACATCGGTGACATTGGTGACATTGGTGACATTGGTGACATCGGTGACATCAGTGACATCGGTGTCATCGGTGACAACGGTACATGGTGGCACAGGTGGCACAGGTGACACAGGTGTCATGGGTGACATGGGTGACATGGGTGACACAGGTGACATTGGTGTCATGGGTGACACAGGTGACACATGTGACATGGGTGACATGGATGACATGGGTGACATGGGTGACACAGTTGACAAGGGTGACAAAGGTGACAAAGGTGACGTGCTTGACAGAGGTGACATTGGTGACATGCCTGGCATTGGTGACACAGGTGACATTGGTGGCATGAGTGACAAGGGTGACACAGGTGACACAGGTGACACAGGTGACATGGGTGACATAAGTGACACAGTTGACATGGGTCACACAGGTGACACAGTTGACATGCGTGACATTGGTGACATTGGTAATATTGGTGACATGGATGACATTGGTGACATGGATGAAACACAATTGACATGGAGGACATGGGTGACACAGGTGATATTGGTGACACGGGTTACATGAGTGACATAGATGACATGGGTGACAGGGGTGACATGGGTGACACAGGTGACATGCTTGACAGAGGTTACATACGTGACATCTGTGGCATGGGTGACACAGGTGACAGAGATAACACAGGTGACAAAGGTGACATGGGTGACATGGGTGACATAGGTTAAACAGTGGCATGGTGATGTGGGTCACATGAGAGACACTTTTGATGCAGGTGACAAGGGTGACACAATTGACAAGGGTGACACAGGTGACATACATGACATTGGTGACATGGGTGACACAGGTGACATTGGTGACACAATTGACAAGGGTGACACAGGTGACATACATGGCATTGGTGACATGGGTGACACATGTGACATTGGTGACACAATTGACAAGGGTGACACAGGTGACATATATGACATGGGTGACACAGGTGACATGGGTGACACAGTGACATGGTGACATGGATGACACATGTGACGTGGGGGACATTGGTGACATGAGTGACATGGGTGGTGCGGTTGACACGGGTGACACGGGTGACATGGTTGACAAGCGTCACAAGGGTGACACAGGTGACACAAGTGACACAGGTGACCCAGTGACACTGGTGATTGGTGACACAGGTGACACCGATGATACAGGTTACACACATATAATTCCCTCTCCCCATCAAGTCTATCCTCCTTATCAATCAAAAGAAATCAAATATTAATACCTGCGCTCATTTGAGACCCCTGCTCTTTACGGTATATGTACTTTCACACATAGCAGCGAGAGACAGGAGAAAATACACAAACATCCTCTATTATTTTGGCCTCTGTCCTGGAAACTCCCAACACTCATCGCGAGGGATGGACAAATTATTATTTATACATGTGAAAGGTCAATAGGCGTTGGAATGGATGCAATGGGTCACGGCTTTTTTGGCATAGTACGGTTGGGAACGATGCTATCCTACTCTTATGCTCGGTGGGCCCTAACCCACCCACCCCCCTTCACACAGGGGCAGGAGAGTTGAGAACTTCCAATTACAATGTGCCGTGAGAATAGTTTGTCATGAGAATAGGCGACAACTACTTGGATCTAAAGGAAAAATTGTCTGAGAACTAAACTATACTTACATGCACAATATGATAACGGAATCATTTTATCCCACCGGCAGACAGAGAGTGGGCGGTTAACCCTGTAAGGACCGTATAGTGCTTTAACCATTTGTCAACGCTCACCCATGGTTTGGCGAGCATTGAATATAATTGATGCCATGGCAGGTTGAGTATTGACTATAGTCAACATGTTGTTGTTGTTGTGAAATTTTATTTTGGCATAGTAATCTTATTACACTGGTATCTTATTAAACTTATTTAAGTTTTTCAATGCAATGCCAAGGAGATACTGAAAGACAGAATCTTGATAGAACATTAACGCACAGTATATACACAGAATATGCCAAGATTTTTTATGTCAACTGTCCAGTTATGCAACTTGCAGTTATGCAACTTGTACTTCGAGTATTAACAATATTCACAATCAATGACTACAGTCACTGTTTTTGGGTATAGTTTGAGCAGTTCTAGGCTTTTATAAGCTTCATGAAGAGGTCTCTGTCCCGGGTATGTTGAGTTGCTGGGTTCAGATCGTTCCTTTCAGCAAGGCCTCGGTGGTAGGGGCTCTTCTCATAAATGTCCTTGACAAGCCTTTGGGTTTTGAGCTGTTTTTTTAAGGCCGAAAGGCCCTGGTGGTGAGCTTGCGAACTACCAGGTTGAGGCATTATATTGTTTTCATTTGACAGGAAGTCAGTACGGGTGCCGCCATTTTGTTTTAAGGGGTGCCGCCATTTTGTTTTAAGGTGTCACAACACAAATTTATACATATAATGATAAAATTAATATTAATCAACCTTCGATCCTGAGGTTGATCATAAGCATACCTACCCCCCCTAACATGGACCCAAGGAATTCAATGGTTCTATTGGTTTGTTGCTAAGACAGCTGGTTGCCTAGCAACAGCTATTCTAATTGTTTATCTGCCTAGCAACACCCATTTCCATGCTCCTGAGGTTGATTATAATCCTACCTACCCCCCCCTAACATGGACCCAAGGAATTCAATGGTTCTATTAGTTTGTTGCTAAGACAGCTGGTTGCCTAGCAACAGATATTCTAATTGTTTATCTGCCTAGCAACACCCATTTCCATGCTCCTGAGGTTGATTATAATCGTACCTACCCCCCCTAACATGGACCCAAGGAATTCAATGGTTCTATTATTTTGTTGCTAAGACAGCTGGTTGCCTAGCAACAGCTATTCTAATTGTTTATCTGCCTAGCAACACCCATTTCCATGCTCCTGAGGTTGATTATAATCCTACCTACCCCCCCTAACATGGACCAAAGGAATTGAATGGTTCTATTAGTGCTGCTGCACTGGTGGCCACCTAGTGGCTGTATATTACACTAAATCCCTGTAATGGCATGTTTTCCCCTGTTGTGTCACATCCGTCAGTTATATCATCCTCCCGCCCTGTTTATATGGTGTCTTGAATGGGTCCCCTACAAATATACCAACCATGTAGACATTATGTTCCTTCAAATGCAAGAATTGCGGTTGTTGCCGTGTATAAAAATGCCTGAGGCATTTTTTTACGCGGCAACAACCGCAATTCTTGTTATGGGATTCAGCAAAGCCTCGTCCTTAGGGGAAACTCCTTCAAAAAGTCCCCCCTCCAAGCTAACTGTATCAATTTTTGGCTGCCTTCAAAGGGTTAATGCATTATGCCGTTCGTCTCCATGATGCATGAATGCACCTTGGCGAGCGACTGACCATGCAGGGCTGGTTTCAAACATCATGCCGGCTTTACTGGGTTGATCCACCCGGAAGAGGGTCTAGATGATGCATTTTTTACAGAGCCACCAACTACTGTGAATTATATTCACGGGTATACATTTTCGCAGATGTGGCAAAGATAATAATTTCACTGATACTTGAATTCACTGACAGCACGTGTAGACAAGCTGTTGGCTTGTTCACAGTATTTGCGGTATTATGAATTCGCTGCTCTTTAATTTCCGTGAATATAGCGAAAATATATACACAGTGAAATAAGTTACGACCACAGTATACTCATTAACTGAGTCAGGGCATTCTCCAATGAACAGCGTGCACTAGTAACTTCATGAAATACCTCGCATACATCTCAGTCAGTCACTGTATACACCAAATAAAGACACCTAAAGGCATGGAGTACAGGTAGAACTTGGCAACGTTGAGGACCTTGTGGTACACCTGCCATCTACATTTTTTCTAGGATGCTATTTTACCTACACCAAATCTAACCCTCAGTTCACAGATGTTGACGGGTTAGACTGCTGCTATTGTCAGCACTCTGTCCCAACTTCTATTCTCTTACTGATAGTCCAAAAATGGAACTGGCAATAGGAGAAAATTAATCTCTCAATTCAGACTCTCAATAGTGAGACATTTCTCTCTTTTCGACAGTTCAAATTGTCAGTAGTGGTAATTGTTATTGACAGTTCTTCACCAAATTATCAATAGTGGAACTTTCTCTCTTATTGACAGTTCATTATCAACAAAACTAAAATAACACTGTTGAACTTTTTTTATCCAAAGAAAAACTCTGACCCAAAGATCGGTTTTGACCCAAAAAACGATTTCGGACCAAAAACAGATTTTGACTGCTAAACGGATTTTGAAGATTTTTCTCCAACACGGATTTAGGTGTTTTTGACGATTTTGACTCCAACTTTGATTTTGACCTCAAAAAATGATTTTGACTCAAAGGCCTAATTTTACTCAAAGGGTTTGACCTAAAAAAACTATATTTTGACAAAAACTGATTTTGACGATTTTGCCTGCTGTTGAATAACAAGTTTATTTTGTTTGAGTGGCCTAACTATAACAAAAAGATAAACTGGGTCCACAGGCAGCTCTTTGTAAGTCTTCCCTGCAAACAAAATCTCCAGCACCATTCTTGTGTTAAAACAAGAGAATTTAGTTTCTTGAACATTCTTTTTTAAATTTCTTGTTATATTTAGTCCCTGTAATTTCCTGTAGTGAAACTTGTGAAATACACATCTTCATTCTACTTTAGGAATTTCTGGTAATTTGCACAGGTAAAACTCATCACCATTGCACATGTCACTAGGAAGGTTCACTGTTCTCTAGAATCTCCCATGTCCATAGTATGTATAGCTTGTGCTTTTCTTAGGAAATACACTACACATGTTTCTAATGTGTCGCATTCTTGAGTTCTGTTTGGAGGGCTCCTTATAACGAGATGTCTTTGTACTATCTGTATACTGGAGGTAACATTTACGTTGGTGGTTTGCACATAGGGTGAGTAGAAGAGGGGTCTGGAGAGGGGGGGGGGGGTCCCAATGCGGATTGTCGATTTAAAAATAATTGCCATGTCACATGTCAATGTCCCTTTTTAATGCCCATGTCCCACGGCGATTTTAAGAACTGGTCATGTTGCCTTTCACAATGTTTTTCAAGCCTCATGTCCCATGTTACTAGGCCTCATGTCAATTGTCAATCCTGAGAAATAATGTGAAAGTACTTTATTTTGCCGGGTATATATTTTCGCGGAATTATAAATGTTCACGAATTTGCTAAAAAGGACATTTTTGCTGGTATTAAAATTCACGGATTTCCGCGATTTGGCTATCTAATTCAATGCTGCATAAATATTTGCTATGTACTTATTTGCGCAGATATTTAAAAATCGCGAAAATATGCACAGCACGAAAATATCTACGTTTTCAGTATTCCGTGAAAATTTGCACCCCTGAAAATATATACTCTCACATTAGCCATGTCACTGTCGAATTTGGCCACTCACCCCCATTAGACGGTCTATTCTAGGACTTCATGGTGCATCGTTATACAGGATGTGTGCCAGGAACCAGTCATGCGCCACGGTCTGAATCATGAACGCACGAATTGGCACATAACTATCTGCAAAGTGCTTTAATCAGGTAAACAACCATTTGGCATCAGGATGCATGCATCATGCCCTTCAATGACATGATGCTTGAATTCGAGTAGCTTGCCAGTAATGCATTGAAACATCATGCCGAGAGTACAGGGTCTAGACGCTCCCGAAAGGTGGGCACGATGCACCAATGCAGCACTGGAGAGTTACTTGCTTGGGCCGTTACTTGTGCGGGCTGCATTGGTGCATCATGATAACAAATGGTATCTCTTTGCGATATCTGTCCTTAAAGCAGTAAATCACTGAGAGTGCCCAATTGAAAATTCTAGTACTGTTCTAGTCTACTATGGGGTAGCACCACGAGTGGTGATATGGCTCATTTAAAGATGGTATATCAGCTAATAGACTTCCCAAACCTTTTCTTTAAAATGGATATAATTTTAATGTCAAGGGATTTGTTATTATTTTAGCTGATATGCAGTACTCAATGTTAAATATATTTGTCTATAAATGCGTGATTTGAGATAGAAAACAATGTTGCTTATTCACCTCACTAACTCAGTGTCCCCCCTATGTGAGCATACCGGAAACTAGGCTAAAAGGCAAAGCACTGAGCCATGCAGTACTACAACATGGACAGTTTTAGTGTCGACCTACAGTAAACATGAGTGCACTGCCTGTGCTCATTTAATATCTTTAGACACTTTCAATCATTTAAAAAGTTGGGGAGTACTTATAGGAGACTCTATACAAGAGCAATATGACATGGTTAAAAATTCACTGAATTTTAGCTGACAACCCATCTTTACCCAGTGATCACAAAAATCAGTCCAACGTTGAATCAACATTGTATCAACATTGAATCAACATTGACAACCATTTATCAATGTTGATTCAATGTTCTGTGCCCACTGGGTAATTGGATAATGAAGTACGCCATTTAGCGTCATTGTGCAGCCCTGACACACGAGTACAGACTGAATGGTGAATATGAACCAAGATGTCAAGACTGCAGTACCCGTCTGACAGTGGAGCATCTTCTACTCCACTGTAGAAGGACTGCAGAGAGTAGAAGAAAACATCTTGCAGACACAACATCTATGTACAGTGTTTTCAACACCACTAGTGACGGAAATGTATTAAAATCTTTAGAGGAAACCCAACTATGGGACAAAATATGAAATGGAAAATTTAAAAAAAATTTAAAAAATTAAAAAAATGGGGGAGACTAGTTTGGCGAGTCTGGATGTATCACTCCAGACTGATGGCACACAGTTTGTATTAGCTTGGAGTTTTCATTGCTTCCCGACTATACCTATGGCTGCTCTTTCCCATGCTGTGGTAGACTTACAGCATAACAAAGGCCTGTCCCTCTCACACCATGTCTATGTTGATACACTCCAAAAGGCTCAACATGATGCATTCATGCAGCCAGGTTGAGTAGTCCTGCATTCATGCATCATGACGACCAAGAGCATCATAGCATTGGGGTACCAGGTGTCCCTTGCATGATGCCTTCATGTTCATGTTTATGTTGATGAATCATCATGATGCATCAAGGAATGTGATGATTACCTCTTCCACACTGCGTGCATTCATGCATCATGCCAGCATTTCTGGGAATGAATCTGTGTCTCCATTCTATTGGGCTTATATCCCAGTGTAATGATGAGCTTCATATACCCCCTTATCTTTACTGTACACAGATAAGAAATGATTATCTCATTTCAAGAAAATAAGATTATTAAACTCGTCTGGCGGACAAAACAAGTGATTTGTCCGCCAGACGAATTTAATAATCTAATTTCCTGAAATGAGATGATTATCTTTGGTCGTGTAAATTCGCCTGTAGCTGTGGTTCAGTGACCTGTGATTTTAATTTCTTCATGGTATCTGTACAGTCACCGCATCTGCAGCTGACATGTCAGCAAGATTTCTGAAGCCTGTATGTGAATTTAAATATGTTAGTTTTAAACGCTAATTCCACATCTATATATAGATGCACATGACGACGATCGTTGAGTTAAGGGAGTGTTCACTTATAATTTACAGGGGGGTGTAACATTTTCCGACCCCTCCTGAGGGGGGGACGCAAAAAAATTCTGACCCCTCTAAAGGGGGGGGGGCTTAAAAAAATCAGCCCCTTGTAAGCAAAACATCCCACACGTTACGATAGTTCAAAGGGAGGGTTGCAAAATGTTTCCGGTGCCTTCCGCGTGGGGCCAAGAATTCTCACCGCCCCCCCTGTAATTAATAAATGAACACTCCCTTATTTAAAGGCGCACTGAACCCACGACGTCATTTGCGTACAAAACTCGGCAGGGTTAGGTCCTCAACTCAGTGCGCCTTTATTGGCGTGCTGGTGTAGCGTGACGGCCCTGCAGCCGACATACATCCAGAGCCACGCGCGTTAAGTGAGCATCAAGCATATGCTTAGTTCTGTAGCCTAGACATATATGCGTCATTCTGGTTACTCTCGTTCCCAAATCCTTCAGAAGGAAGGCTCTGTTAACAGCCAAATGACCTTGAACTTTGGATTTTGCTGGGTCTGAGCAACACCTGCTGGTAGGCTGGAACCAGTGAACAGGAACAGGAAATGGAACCAGAATGTATGATGGTAGTTTTAGGAAGTTTTACCATCAGTCTTTCTGGTTCCATTTCCTGTTCCTGTTCGCTGGTTCCAAGCTACCGGCAGGGGTTGCCCAGACCCAGCAAAATCCCAACATTTGGCAGTTACCAGAGCCTTCCTTCGGAGGGATTTGAGAACGAGAGACATTCTGGTCACCACACCAGCACACTGGACACCTGTTAGTCCTGTACGCTAGGTTGGACAGTATGCGTCTATGGCAAGCCGAATGGGTAAACTTTCGAAAAACCTGGTTTTTCGCCGATAAACCTGGTTTATCGCCGATAAACCTGGTTTATCGTTTGATAAACCTGGTTTATCAAACGAAACTAAGCCTATCGACCGAAAAACCATGTTTTTCAGCCAGTTTGGTTGAAAAACCTGGTTTATCAATGAAAAACCTGGTTTATCGGCAGAAACTATGCCAATCGACCGAAAAACCATGTTTTTCATATTTTCCTAGCGATAAACCATGTTTTTCGGCCAGTTTGGTCGAAAAACCTGGTTAATCAGCGATAAACCTGGTTTATCGGCGATAAACCTGGTTTATCGGCGATAAACCTGGTTTATCGGCGATAAACCTGGTTTATCGGCGATAAACCTGCTTTATCGGTTGATAAACCTGGTCTATCGACAGGAACTATGGCAGTGGACCGAAAAACCATGTTTACCTGCTGAAAGCCTAGTTCTAGTCTGAAAAGCCTGGTTTTTGGCCGATAGAGCAGGTTTTTGGCCGATAGAGCAGGTTTTTGGCTGATAGAGCAGGTTTTTGGCCGATAGAGCAGGTTATTGGCCGATAAACCAGGTTTTTCGCCTATGGCAAGCCGAATGGGTAAACTTTCGAAAAACCTGGTTTATCGCCGATAAACCTGGTTTTTCGCCGATAAACCTGGTTTTTCGACAGAAACCTGACTTTTCGACCGATGGGCAGAGTTTCTGAAAAACCTGGTTTATCTAATCGAAATACCTGGTTTTTCGGATCTAACCAGGTTTATCGGATATAACCAGGCATTTCGGACGAAAAACCTGGTTTATCGGCCAAAAAACCTGCTCTATCGGCTAGAAACCCGCTCTATCGGCCAGAAACCCGCTTTATTGGCCAGAAACCCGCCCTATCTATGGCAAGCCGAATGGGTAAACTTTCGAAAAACCTGGTTTATCGCCGATAAACCTGGTTTTTCGACAGAAACCTGACTTTTCGACCGATGGGCAGAGTTTCTGAAAAACCTGGTTTATCTAATCGAAAAACCTGGTTTTTCGGATCTAACCAGGTTTATCGGATATAACCAGGCATTTCGGACGAAAAACCTGGTTTATCGGCCAAAAAACCTGCTCTATCGGCTAGAAACCTGCTCTATCGGCCAGAAACCCGCTTTATTGGCCAGAAACCCGCCCTATCGGCCAGAAACCCACTTTATCGACCAGAAACCCGCCCTATCGGCCAGAAACCTGCTCTATCGGCCAGAAACCCGCTTTATCGGCCAGAAACCCGCCCTATCGGCCAGAAACCCGCCCTATTGGCCAGAAACCCGCCCTATCGGCCAGAAACCCGCCCTATCGGCCAAAAACCCGCTCTATCGGCCAGAAACCTGGCTTTTCAGATTAGAACTAGGCTTACAGCAGATGAACAAGCATGAAAAACATAGTTCCTGTTTTATCAACCGATAAACCAGGTCACCAGCGATAAACCAGGTTTATCAACCGATAAACCAGGTTTATCAACCGATAAACCAGGTTACCAGCGATAAACCAGGTTACCAGCGATAAACCTGGTTTATCGGCGATAAACCTGGTTTATCGGCGATAAACCTGGTTTATCGGCGATAAACCTGGTTTATCGCTAGGAAAATATGAAAAACATGGTTTTTCGGTCGATTGGCATAGTTTCTGCCGATAAACCAGGTTTTTCGTTGATAAACCAGGTTTTTCGTTGATAAACCAGGTTTTTCAATCAAACTGGCCGAAAAACATGGTTTTTCGGTCGATAGGCTTAGTTCCTAGCGATAAACCAGGTTTATCAAACGATAAACCAGGTTTATCGGCGATAAACCTGGTTTATCGGCGAAAAACCAGGTTTTTCGAAAGTTTACCCATGCGGCTTGCCATACCTATCGGCCAGAAACCCACTTTATCGGCCAGAAACCCGCCCTATCGGCCAGAAACCTGCTCTATCGGCCAGAAACCCGCTTTATCGGCCAGAAACCCGCCCTATCGGCCAGAAACCCGCCCTATTGGCCAGAAACCCGCCCTATCGGCCAGAAACCCGCCCTATCGGCCAAAAACCCGCTCTATCGGCCAGAAACCTGGCTTTTCAGATTAGAACTAGGCTTACAGCAGATGAACAAGCATGAAAAACATAGTTCCTGTTTTATCAACCGATAAACCAGGTTACCAGCGATAAACCAGGTTTATCAACCGATAAACCAGGTTTATCAACCGATAAACCAGGTTACCAGCGATAAACCAGGTTACCAGCGATAAACCTGGTTTATCGGCGATAAACCTGGTTTATTGGCGATAAACCTGGTTTATCGGCGATAAACCTGGTTTATCGCTAGGAAAATATGAAAAACATGGTTTTTCGGTCGATTGGCATAGTTTCTGCCGATAAACCAGGTTTTTCGTTGATAAACCAGGTTTTTCGTTGATAAACCAGGTTTTTCAATCAAACTGGCCGAAAAACATGGTTTTTCGGTCGATAGGCTTAGTTCCTAGCGATAAACCAGGTTTATCAAACGATAAACCAGGTTTATCAAACGATAAACCTGGTTTATCGGCGATAAACCTGGTTTATCGGCGAAAAACCAGGTTTTTTCGAAAGTTTACCCATGCGGCTTGCCATATTCGCCGATGAACCAGGTTTTTCGCCGATAAACCAGGTTTTTCGCCGATTAAACCAGGTTTATCGCCGATAAACCAGGTTTATCGCCGATAAACCAGGTTTTTCGCCGATAAACCAGGTTTTTCGCCGATAAACCAGGTTTTTCGCCGATAAACCAGGTTTTTCGTCCGAAATGCCTCGTTATGACCGATAAACCTGGTTAGATCCGAAAAACCAGGTTTTTCCATTAGATAAACCAGGTTTTTCAGAAACTCTGCCCATCAGTCGAAATGTCAGGTTTCTGTCGATAAACCAGGTTTATCGGCGATAAACCAGGTTTATCGGCGAAAAACCAGGTTTTTCGAAAGTTTACCCATTCGGCTTGCCATATGCGTCACTCTAGTCATCACACTGGATACCTGTGCACCGACCCCTGGCCTCTCCTGCTCCCCATGGAGGCTTAGATCCCGTTCTGGCCCCTTTCCAGATCTAACTGTACATCCAAACAACATGAAGCACATGTAGAACATGCCTCATTCTTTAATACAGCGTTTCTAGGGAACTCAACAGCACATGTGAAATAAAAACATTACCCTGGGAGGGGATGGGCACTCTCTCAGATCTGGAACAAAATTTCAATTTTCAATACCATTTTCCTTGCCATCATATTTGTTGATGACACATGATGACTATGGTAACTATAGAAAATGAAGGGAGTGCCCCCCCCCCCCTCCAACCCCCACAGGATATATTGAAAAAGAAGAGCCCCCCCCCCCCGAAAGGCGCTGAATTTAACAAATGCTTATCCTTGTTTTTGATTTGGAGGGAAATTCCATGTGGATAATTTCATAACATGATCTACACATGCGCAACATGCGCAACATGCGGTTGTCAGACCAAGGCCGTCCCGTCGCAGACACTCAATCTCCCAGCAGATTCTTCCATACATTTCTGTCGACACTACTTCTTTCTCTTCCAAAAGGCGGCGGATTTCCCTGAAAACTTACCTACGTCATGCTTTTGAGAAATGCATTCATACATTAATGATTCAGTTCACATATGTTAAGGGATAGTTGAAGGCAAACTGTTTAAAATTATACAAGTATTGGATATGTTTTCATGGTGGAATTTTCTTGAGAAGTATTTTCTATGTAAGGATTATGCGAATAGGAGAGCACACAAGTAGTACCCCTTTCCTCCCTTGTTCCACAGAAGAGTTCCTGAAGTCTGTACGCTTTGGCAGAGTCTTATTTGAGACTACTACTTATATATGGAGCTACAGTGGTGACTGACTGGAGCATGCTTCCTCCATTACAAGGACAGGTCAAGACCTCGGCCTGGACCCTTTCCAGACCTGTCAGATCTTGACAACCAAAAACAATATCATGATGTCAATTAGATAATGAATTTTTAAAAATAATCTTATCCCATTGGAATCGAGAAGGAGTGCTGCTCTCTATGATTTGTTTACAATGTTCATGTTGATTCACTGCCAAAGGAACAGCGTGTGCGGACGTAAAACTACTGCTCTCCTCTTTAGGAGGAAGTAAACATACTCCTGTTGCCTAGTGACGGCAGGGTCAGACGGGGTCACGATCACGTCAGACTTGGGTCAGGGAGCTGTTGACCCGTCTCAATAAACGTAGTGTTTAGGGGCGTCCCGTCTACAGTAGTGGTTATCCCCTTAGCTGCCAGGTGGCAGCACCTGGCAACTAACTACTACGCAAGAGGCTAGTGGCCATCGGACCTGGCAGCTCCAGCTGTACATAAATAAATATACTATGCAAAGGACTATAACCATGATTGTATCCTTCAAGATCCATTATAACTACTATAAACAACAACCCTAATGATACAGTCCTTAGCAGTACATCTATTATGTATTGTGAATTGTAGTTATAATGGATCTTGAAAGATATAATCTAGATTATAACCTGCTATATAGTATATATACTTGGAGCCGCCAGGTCTAATGGCCAACAGCGTATTGCCCAGCAATCCTACAGTCATTTGGTAATACAAAATGTACGCCTCACGTATTTACAAAGGTCAATGTCACGGGTCAAACATCAATGCCACAGGGTGTTTCGCCTTCTATAGTAATACTGCGTAGGGGCAGTTTCCTAAAGGTTGCTCTTTTTTTTTAGTTATAACCGATTAAGGTGACGTTAGGGTAGGTAAAAGGGTTCGCCAACCGAAACCGGAACCGGAACACGTGGAATACGTGAGGAATATGGCCAAGAACGTCAACCTGTACCAACAGAATAGTAACTTTTCAAAATCTTTAAACCGGTTGATACATCGTCATTTTAGGGTTTTGGGCCTTCGAAAAAGGATAGTTAAAACTGACTAGATCTTAAATGGCTGTCTCACTAGATATTAAAATCCAAGTTGGACGTCTATGACCGGCGGTTGTCTATGACCGGCGGTTGTCTATGACCAGCAGTTGTCTATGACCGGTGGTTGTCTATGACCGGCGGTTGTCTATGACCGGCGGTTGTCTATGACTGGCGGTTGTCTATGACCGGCGGTTGTCTATGACCGGCGGTTGTCTATGACCGGCGGTTGTCTATGACCGGCGGTTGTCTATGACTGGCGGTTGTCTATGACCGGCGGTTGTCTATGACCGGCAGTTGTCTATGACCGGTGGTTGTCTATGACCGGCGGTTGTCTATGACCGGCAGTTGTCTATGACCGGTGGTTGTCTATGACCGGCGGTTGTCTATGACAGGCGGTTGTCTATGACCGGCGGTTGTCTATGACCGGCGGTTGTCTATGACTGGCGGTTGTCTATGACCGGCGGTTGTCTATGACCGGCGGTTGTCTATGACCGGCGGTTGTCTATGACCGGCAGTTGTCTATGACCGGTGGTTGTCTATGACCGGCGGTTGTCTATGACCGGCCGTTGTCTATGACCGGCGGTTGTCTATGACTGGCGGTTGTCTATGACCGGCGGTTGTCTATGACCGGCGGTTGTCTATGACCGGCGGTTGTCTATGACCAGCAGTTGTCTATGACTGGCGGTTGTCTATGACCGGCAGTTGTCTATGACCGGTGGTTGTCTATGACCGGTGGTTGTCTATGACCGGCGGTTGTCTATGACCGGCAGTTGTCTATGACCGGTGGTTGTCTATGACCGGCGGTTGTCTATGACAGGCGGTTGTCTATGACCGGCGGTTGTCTATGACCGGCGGTTGTCTATGACTGGCGGTTGTCTATGACCGGCGGTTGTCTATGACCGGCGGTTGTCTATGACCGGCGGTTGTCTATGACCGGCAGTTGTCTATGACCGGTGGTTGTCTATGACCGGTGGTTGTCTATGACCGGCAGTTGTCTATGACCGGCGGTTGTCTATGACCGGTGGTTGTCTATGACCGGCGGTTGTCTATGACCGGCGGTTGTCTATGACCGGCGGTTGTCTATGACCGGTGGTTGTCTATGACCGGCGGTTGTCTATGACCGGCGGTTGTCTATGACCGGCGGTTGTCTATGACCGGCGGTTGTCTATGACCGGCGGTTGTCTATGACTGGGTGACGTCTATGACCGACCTCAAGTGACCATATGGTTACCAATATTAAAAAAAGACAAATGCTTTAAAGTAAGGGTTTATCACTTTGTAAAACCTGGTTGTATAATGGTTGTCTATGACTAGGTGATGTCTATGACCTAGTGACGTTTATGGCCGGCTCCTTGTACCCACAAATTTGTAATATGGACCAAACCAGCAAAGCCATAATTGGTTGTGACTTGTAAGTGACCGCTTAACCTGCGACAAATATGGCACGTGCACTCTATATATAACTAAATACACTAGACACGAGAGACACAGATATGTGTATGCATGTAATGTTTTGAACAAACTCGCCTGACTTGTACTATTGTTTTGGTTTTGCTTAAAAGTGCCGCATGTTATGATTGGAACCAAATAAAATAATCAAAGCTCAAAAACTCAAACTCATGATAGATTCTAATGCCCGTGTGCACTAATGCCATAGTATATACTGTGAAACTACAGTAGAGTCTCCTGCTCCGCTACATTTATTTTTGACAGTGTAGTGAGTTACTAAATAGTGATGCATTTACACTCTGACAAGATGTGATGATCTTAATAGACACTAGACATGTGTAGTGATCCCAATGCTTGGGTGGTAGGCTAGGATTAGGGACTGTTTTGGAACTGTCCAAGTATCTGACTACCAGCTAACTGTCAGGATCTTATGACTTGTAGCTAACCTCCCAAGGAATGACACACGTGGATGTACGGTTGTAAAGAGCATTTTTTATTCAGGATGTTGAAGTTTAGGATTGGCACGATCACGACTACACTGAGTGTATCATATCAGACATGAGCAGATGGTGTTGGCAGCACCTGGACCGGGTTGGTAGGAGCAATGAGTGGATGAGCCATGTTGGGGAGCAATGGGGGGCCCAGTCCTATAGGTCCCGTCAGTGGAGTCTTGTAGTAGCAGCACCTAAGAGGCCCGGGGGGGCCACTCCCTATCTTTTCTATAGTCACTATGTGCGAACATCACCCAAAATTTCCTACCCTTATCAAGGGGCGAAATTTTCAAAAATCACACCCTTTTCAAGGCAAATTTAGTGAAAAAACAGACCCTAATCACAAGTAACCCTTGAAAAATGTACCCCAATCATAGGTGACCCTGAAAAGAAATACGCGAATCAAGGGTGACTCAAACATATCATAGCAAAATTAAGTTTAATAAACCTTCAAAGAGTGATTATGGTCTGAAAATACACCCCTCTCTCCCAAAATTTGCTCAAAATGTCACGGGCCCTCGCGGGTCCGTGCCTAGGACCCAAAAACGGACCCTTTCCCTTGGAATCGTGTTCACACATAGTATCCAATGCTGAGGGAGTGGCCCCCCCGGGCTAAGAGGTCCTCAGTGACTTTCCCTAAAGGTCAGCTCCCAGGGGGACCTGCCAGTGACCAGCAAAGGCCTGCCTTATATAGCAGGCCACCAACAGTGGCGACCCCAGGTTGTCTGGGCCGGTTTGGTCATCCGGGCCAGGCAAGCAGGGGAAACTGCGCAGTTATAAGTGCAGCTGCGCCGGGCAGCTAACGCAGGCCAGGTGAAGTTCCCGGCTTTGCAACCGCATAGTACCAGTCGGATCAAGTACTGATTTGGCCATGCTGGTACAACTTCGAGAGGTATCATATATTGATGCATAACGGTACATCACCACACATGTTTTCAACAATCATAATTTCTACCTAGTATATGGACATAGTTCTCTCCTCTAAGGTCCTGCCCACCATGGCCGCAGTGTGCCTGCTGTCCTTGACCCTGTCCTTGACCCTGTCCTTGACCCTGTCCTTCTCCCTGTCCTTGACCCTGTCCTTGACCCTGTGATGCTGAGACCTGAGCACGTAGACCAGGAAGATGGCTGTACCAAGCAGCACCACGCCGCAGCTACCTGAAACACAGACGTGTTTTACATGTATATAAGAATCACCAATGTGCCTGGGGGGGATTCACTTTGTATATTTTGTATGCAAATGTGTGTGGCTGAATTCAGCGCTTAAAGGGTTAATTAATCTTGGGATTATGTCATTGTGTTCATATATGTGTGCTGTCGTTGTGAGAGGCATGTATTATGACCCTCATGAAAGGTAGGATAGATCATCAAATTGATAAAAAGTTTAAATTACAGTATTACTTTGGGGTGTGTCTCATGAGATGGGTCCAATGTGATGGTCTTTAAGCAGATGCCATCTTTGATCGGGTGCCATCTTTGACCAGCTGATAGATTATTTAGGGCAGATGACGATATTTAGGTCTACTAACTACGAACTTAAAGTGTTATAATATCCATTAAACTTTTCAGCACATTTTTACCTTCATACTGGTCAAAGATGGCACCCAGTCAAAGATGACACCCGGTCAAAGACTATCACATTGGTCCCATCTCATGAGACACGTCCTTTACATACCCATGATGAGGTAGCAGAAGGAGTGGACCTGGGGCAGCAGCACCACCAGACCAAACTTGACCATCTGCAGCAGTTTGTTTAGTGAGGCCTGAACGCCGCCCACCACGCCACGCTCGGGTGCTGCCACCTGGTGTTGGTACAGGTGAATCACACTCAGGTCGGCCATCCACAGCCCTGGGGGGGAAACAAGGACAAAAGCACAGGCTTAAACTGAGTAGCACCCCAGTAAACAAATAACGTTATACACCATTGTATAACGTTATATAACTTTATATGTCAACGTTTTTCTAAGGCTCTTTAGTATGGCATAACGTTATGTAAAGTTTAAAACGTTATTTTGACGTAAAATAACGTCTTTTTGCTAGCTGGGACGCCTATGCTTGGAGTAGATGACTGTATATAAGACAAGGTATGACAGAACTAGACTCCCATCACCTTCGTACCCTATATGGCCCTTCTGTACCATGTATTTAGACATAGAGGGTAGAGCCATCTAGTTAGCAATATACAAACTTGTTAGTCCACCATCATCTTAATACTTCAGGTGGAGCCACATGTCTATTGCTCAATACAAGGTACAGTAGGGCCATCTAGGGTATAACGATGATGGGTGTCAAGCTGTGTCATACCTTGTGGTATATACAGTCATCTACTCCTAGTATAGCCAGGCTGTTCAGTTTAAGCCTGTGGACAAAAGGGATCTATGAAAGTGGTATAATCACCGAGCGTATACAACTCACAAGTCTATACTATTTTATTCCACTATATGGTTAAGTGTGAGTTGTGAGACTGCCCCTCTAACATGTATATATGTAATAGGCAGGGCCTTTATGGCGTGAAAATAGGGCTAAAGATGTACGTGTTGGCGAAGCTCTACTCACATAAATGACACAATAATGATAGGAACATGGTAAAATATACTATAGTTGCGTCCATGTCAAAATATAAAACTATTAACGACTGTAATTTCCTGTGCAGTCTCTAGAGAGCGCAGGTCTCTTTCACGCTCAAGTGTAAGACCTACAGGCTCTCTCTAACAGGCCTCAAATGAGATTGTGTCTCACGAACTTGGGTCAATGTGAATGTCTCTGACCAGGTGCCATCTCTGACCAGGTGCCATCTCTGACCAGGTGCAATCTCTGACTGGTTGTCCGAAAAAAGGTTTAAACTAGACTTATATATATATAAGGATTTGTAAAAAAAAATCATGGTGGTTGTTATATAATAATAATAAGCCTCCTATACTACATTTACTGTCCTTCTACCCGATTAAGACGTCATCATTGCCAACCGATCAGAGACGGCACCTGATCAGAGACTTTGGCCCAACTTTGTAAGACACACCCATAAGTGCTCTATTATATAACACAAAGGGATAACAAGGATTTATAATTATAGATGTACTTGGGCGGGCAATTTACAGCAAGGTAGATTCACATGGAATCAGAGAAATATCCTAAGACTTACAGTAAAGTTCAAAGGCTATTCATGTGCAGTAAGACGTTTAGTGTTAGTTTTTTTGGGAAGAATAACACTTAAACTTTATCATTATTCACAAATTAATATCTTAGACAGCTTGAATAACCACAAAATCAAGTGTTCCTCTTAAGGTATATGTTTGACTCCAGGTGAATCCACTTTATGAGCTTTAATGACAAGCAAACATGGAAACAGAAGCGGAACGTACCCATGTTTGACAAGACGACTGCAGCGAGAAACATGTGTACCGATGTCTGTTGCTGATGTCCTGATGCATTGCTTTGTCCACACGACACCTTCCGCTCATTATCGACCAATAAATCGTCATCTTTGAATTCTAGAATTCCAGCCCCTGAAAGCAGTTTATTTTTCCAACTACGTACATGAGCAAAATCATATCCTGGCCTAGTTTGTTGCATATGATGTGACACATATTTGCTGCTCCCCAGAGAAGTCATATTTAAATTGCTCTGCATGGATCCTAGGGTGTGCTGTTTGTTGGAACAGTTTGCAGTAGCATTTAGTAAATCATTATTATCATTATAGAATGGACTCCCCGGCATCCAGACAGATATTAAGGCTATTGATACAAAGATGACTTGTAGCACAAAGGCACAGAGACCAGTGTAGTGCAGACCAATAGATGCTTGTAGTCTGGTGTAGAGGCATATACCCACAAGTCCTAGCAGTGCCGCAGCCCCGAAGCACAGGCTGAGAGAGAGCTCATCTACATCCTGAGCATAGATATAACCTGTAAGGGAGAGATCAAAGCATTATTTCATGGTGAATACGGTCTATCAATGTTATAGCAATAGGAGGGCCGTTCCCCAGGGGAGAGTGTAATGACCTTAGGCTGTATTACACGCAGTGGCTGTATTGCACGCTTTTATGGCAATGTGACCCCCAGGTGAGTTTAATTTCATGAGTTTTCATGTATTTGTAGGTAATTTTCGTCACTTTTTTTGTTGAAAACCCTGAAATAGATACACCATCACTTTATAATGCCCTCATCATTGGTTACTGCACTCAAGCTGCCTGCCCCGTTTTGCACTAAGCCTGCGTCCAGCGTGCAATACGGGGCAGGCAGCTCTTGAGCAGTAACCACTGACTCAGTCACGTTAGTGTGCTGCTGTGTGTGTGTAGGTAGATTGTATATACAGTCATGTACTTCAAAATCTATTGACATATTAGCCCAGTACACTGATAATAAAACCTATAGTCAGTACTGACTATACCATCGTATTTTGACCCCCGTAGTCAGGGAACTATACAACTTAGTCACATATTAGTCATAAAGACAGTCAGGAGTGACTATATGTGGATAACACAAATTGATGATGTCACAGGAATGTGTGCACAGGAAACAGTTAGGATTCAAATTTGAATGGTCCATGGACTTCAGGTAGGCACATCCTCTCCTAAACCACTGCTCTATGGATATCCCTGCTTGTTATATGTTATGTTACAGTTGACTAGGACAAATTAAGATGTTATAGGGTGCATGAGTTCTCATGTTTGATAGAGTTGTCACGGTAATTTGTTCCAATTTTGATAACATAGAAATACATGAACAGTGTATGTCTAGACTGACAGAGCATGATAGGCCTACACAGGAGCCTGTCACCTGCTCTGCCTTATCCTAGCCTGTCCCCTGGCCTGTCTTATCCTAGCCTGTCCCCTGGCCTGCCTTATCCTAGCCTGTCCCCTGCCCTGCCTCATCCTAGCCTGTCCCTGCCCTATCCTAGCATGTTCCTGCCCTGTTTTACCCTGGCCTGTCACCTGCCCTGCCTTATCCTACCCAGCTAACAAAAGAACGTTATTTCACGTCAAAATAACGTTTTAAACTTTACATAACGTTATGCCATACTAAAGAGCCTTAGAAAAACGTTGACATATAACGTTATATAACGTTATAAAATGGTGTATAACGTTATTTGTTTACTGGGTAGCTTATCCCCTGGCCTGTCTCATCCTAGCTTGTCCCCTGAACTGCCTTATCATAGCCTGTCCCCTGGCCTGCCTTATCTTAGCCTGTCACATGTCCTGCTTTATCCTAGCCTGTCCCCTGCCCTGCCTTATCCTAGCTTGTCCCCTGGCCTGTCTCATCCTAGCTTGTCCCCTGGCCTGCCTTATCCTAGCTTGTCCCCTGGCCTGCCTTATCCTGGCCTGTCACCTGCTCTGCCTTATCCTAGCCTGTCCCCTGCCTTGCCTTATCCTAGCTTGTCTCCTGGCCTGCCTTATCCTAGCCTGTCACCTGCTCTGCCTTATTCTAGCCTGTCCCCTGCCTTGCCTCATCCTAGCTTGTC